>JAYKAV010003087.1:445137-510840 GCA_035582835.1 Phoebastria nigripes | reverse complement strand
CTCATTTACGGGTTCTGCCTCTTCCTCTTCTCTTGATGGTCCTGGTTCATTTTCATCCCTTACTAAGCAAGCTGACTTTCTTGTGTACTTTCTTTGTTGTATAGGGGCAACTGATACCAGCACAGGTTGGTTCTCTCTTGCAGGGGGCTGGGGTAGCCGCCATGCCTGCCGTGGGGAGCGGGGTAGCTGCAGGCCCCGTTGTTCTGTCCTCAGATCCAGAGACCCTTTGTTCCCCTTGAGGGTTCTGAATAGTGTTAAACAGGGCTCAGTAGGCATGGGCCAGGCCCCAGCACATTGCAGTGATCTGTGTCTCCCTAGAATTGCCAGGGTGACAGCATACTTCTTCCAAATATTCTACTAACTTCTCAGGATTTTGCACTTGTTCRGGGGTGAAGTTCCAAAACACTGGGGGTGCCCACCGTCCTAGGCATTTGCCCATGCTATCCCACCCACCCTGCCACTCATAACTATCCACCTTGGGGCAGGTCTCTGCATGATGTTCTTGAATTGCTTATTAACCTTAGACAAAACCAAAACAATATTCCAATAGGTGTATCTTAACTACCAAGGGATGTTCAAGGTACTGACAAGTTGTTGTAACAAAGGAGAAAACATAGAGGAAGGTGCCATTCTGTATTATTTCCTCCATAAAAAGCTCCTCAGAGGAAGAGGTATAATTGCTAATTGTCTCCAAGAGGTGGTACCCAAAGTACAGTAGCAGCTTCAGTACAACACCCAGATAATGCCCAATGCCAGCGTTTTAATAACAAATCTCCCAGGCAAAACATCACTAATCACTGCAGAGCACAGCAGACCACAGAAACCAACACCAATCTTTAACATGTACAGCAAAAACAAGAACATGATGCAGGTCAGATAAACTAATATTGTGACCAACAACTGTTAACAGATATAAATTCCTTACTATGCTCTAGTTAATCTGTTGTTATCTCAAACCCTTCGAGCCCCACGTCGGGCGCCAAAAAGGACTGTCGTGGTTTAACCCTGGCCAGCACCTAAACACCACACAGCCRCTTGCTCGCACCCCCTCCCCGCTCCGGTGGGATGGGGGAGAGAATTGGGAGGGCACGAGTAGGAAAACTCACGGGTTGAGAGAAAAACAGTTTAATAATTGAAATAAAACAAAGTAGAACAGTAATAGTAACAATGATAACAACAACAACATACAAAGCAGGCGATGCACAATGCAACTGCTCACCACCCGCCCGAACCGACGCGTTGCCRAACCGACACGTGCCCRAAAAACACACGAGCCCATCCCAGAACCCAGAGCCCTGCCCCCCCACAGTTAGTTTTTATACTGAGCATGACGTCACATGGTATGGAATACCCCATTGGCCAGCTGGGTCAACCACCCCAGCTGTGCACCCCCCGCCAGCTTCCCATGCACCTGGCAGGACATTGGAGGCCGAAAAGTGCCCGGTGCAAGCACCACCCAGCAACACCCAAAACATCAATGGGCCATCAGCACTCCTATTATACCAAACCCAAAACACAGCGCACACCCCCCAAGCTACTGGGAAGAAAGTTAACTCTGTCCCAGCCGGAACCAGGACACAAAGCCAAAAAAATTAATGAACCTCAGACACCTGATTTTTCAATAGCAGTAACCATGTTTACTATAAATTTTTCCTTACTTCCAAATGCTTTTATTCCTTCTGAAGAAAGTGATAAAATAACTCATTCACAGGCAACCATAATATGGTGCCTTCTTTGTCAAGGCAGCGGTTTTTTAACTCTGACCAGTCTACCACACAGGACTAAGCAGCCAACATGAGCATGAGAAATCTGACATTTGTTTTCAGTCCTAGAGCTGGGACATCTCCTGTTCCATCTTTTCTGAGCTGATATTAGCTACTGACTCTGTATGCTGGACCTTGGAATAAAAATCCAAGAAACAGAGCCTTCCTTGGGGAGGAAGGAGATCTGGTGATCTAGAACTTCATGGATGCTCCAGCAAATAAAGAGCCTTATTTCAAATGACTGGCAGTATTGACCAGGCTGGCAATACTTACTGAGCAGAGGAAAATTAAAACAATTTCATTTATTCAGCATCTAAAGCCTGTTGCAAGCAATGATATGACAGCCCCTCAAGAGAAGACATTGCAAGAATCCTTTACAATAAAATCTGAAAATAGGGTGGTAACAGCTCCCTACCCAATATCTTATTGTAAAGGCTTGACACAGCCCTATTGAAATCAATGGAGGTTATGCCTATTTGCATCAGCAAAGGATCTGGCTGCAACTATTTAGTGATCAACAGCAGTTCAAGTATATTCTAAAGAACCTGTTAGTTTTGCATTCTCCTGACTTTGAAAACTGTTCAGTTCATGTATAAAAACTTGCATTGTTCTGGAACACAGATCCACTTGCAAGAGGTGACTCATTCTTTTGCTGGGGACAGCATTAAAAGTAAAGCAAACCCAACTTAAGTTAGAAAGGAAACAAATACACTGGCAGACAGGACTAAAAGGCTCACTGGTGTCACACTGTTAAGTCCTAGAAAATTACTCTGTCATTCAGCTGCCTGAGCCTAAGATTCTTTCCCTTCTTCTTAATCTCACTTTCTGGCCATTATCCAGCTTACTTGATTCACCTCTCAACTTGTAGCCTCTGTCAATCTTTAGAAAAAGAAGCCCTTTGGATTTTTTTTTCCTTTCTTCTTGTTGCCAAGGATTCTGTTTAAAAAGCATGCATGCTTGGCTTTCAGGAATTTGCACCAATATAGAATAGTGATGAGTTACAGCATGTTCAAGAAATGCACACACTTCTAAGCACAGAAAGAACTGATGACCAATAATGCAGCGATGGTACTACGGTGCACATATTGCACCATTTACTTTTTATTTGCAAGAAGGTTTATAAATATTTAGTTGTATTGGTTTAAAACCAAGAACCTCATAAGCCTGACAAATGTTTCAGTATGTGTTATCAAGTACAATACTACAAGCCAGGTGGATATGAAAAGTATGTCTGGAAAATTGACAAATTTTTGCTTAAAAACAGTACTGCGGGGGATTTCAGTAGAAGTAATTTTTCATGCTAATCCTCACAGTAACTGGGGAGGCTGTCAAACATTAACCCTCAAGGTCATGTCTATGTATTTCATATTCTAAAACTTCTCATTAAGCACAAGCATAAATCAGACTTCAGTCTTTTGAGGAAAGGGGGTTTAAACCAGAAGAAATGGAGAGAGAAGCAGCCTTCCTTCAATTTTTGCACCACCTAGGACAGCAACCTGTGCCTTCCACAAAGGAGGATGATTCCATGCACCATACTGGGCTAGGGTTTCTTCCCATGTCTTCTCCTGGAACTGTTCTTCCTTGTACAAAACACCCCACCTGCTCCATATTTTAAATACAGGCTTCCATGCCATGAGGAAAAATGCTGTTGCAAGGTACCAGATGAAGTTTGTTTTTCAATCCACTGTTTCTCCAGTCACTCCAATATGTGAACAATGTCACCCAGGCTAAATTTCACTACCATCTCTGTGGCTTAGTGCTCCCTGCTGTCTGGCTTTCAGTCTATAGATATGTCCAATAGAACATGCTAGGCTCATGGATTTAGGTGAAAGGCAGTGGCAGCTTCCTTGGCCTTAAAGCTTCTTCTCATCTTCATTATAGTCCTTTCCCTGGCATCTATCTTCTTGTAATCCTGATTAAGAATAATGCTTCTAGTTTATGGTGCAATTCAGACACTGATACTCAAATGGTTTCCTATTGGGTTAGAAGCAGATTAAAAATATAGTTCAGAATAACACTCTAGTCTAAGCAGGAAATTTTTAATGTTAGTTATTTCACTGTCAGGTGTATATAAACTCCCCACCCCAAAAGGACTGTGTAAGTACATTCCCTTATTGTGAACACAGTTTTAATGTGATAAGAGTTCCATCAGAGCACCCACCTTCCTGCTAAGTTTGCCATTTATGGAGACAGAGTCATATACCTCAGTTTGTCTCCCATCATGACATAAACTATGAGGTAGGTACAGTAGACATAATACTTTTCAGAAGCAATGCACTTACTGCACAGATCACTCACAAAACTCGCACCAATTTCCTTTTAGTCTTGGGCAGGGAGAGAAGACCAACACTCTCAAAATGGCAGTTGAAAATAAGCAGCTGCCATCAGAACATTGATCTGGCCTGTGGCTCATTCCTTCGCCAGGCCAAGAAATTCTTGGATGGTCAAAAGCACGGTGCAGGCCAGGTGAATTGCCTTGGCAGCCTGAGATATGGCCCACAGACTATTACATCACTATATTTATGCAAGTGTAATGTTATGCAGGGAATGCAAGCAAACATCTGTGCATAGATAAAGCCTGGTAAAAGCTAACAAGATCTTTCACTTTTTGCTGTACTCAGAACTTTCGTATTTTTCCATTACCCAAACTATTTACAATACTCCAGACTTCAGTACTAAAGCTTATGAAAAGGCTTTTGGTGTCCATTACTCTTAGGGCATTTCAATTTTTCCTTCTAAAATAGCATCTACCAAACTAAAAGTGWTGTGCGAAGAAGTCCAAAAAATACTTTCCTATCCAAAACATATGAACATAAAGTTACTGAATTGTCATATTTCACYTTCTACTTCTGTCTTTCAAGATGATTACATTTCATTCAGAATTTCATTCAGAGTGCTTGATGTCAAATCAAATCTTGCCCAAGAAGAGTTTCATGGAAACAGATTGCTCATGCATAAAGATATACATTACAGGGTATCTCACTCTACCAGTATTTTACATACTTGCCCTAAGTCTCACAATATTCAACTACATCCAGAAGCRCGTCTTCAGAACTGTTTTATTTAGTGAAATTAATCTCAGTTCTCATTGGGTAGATGACTTGACTTTACTTTAAAAATAAGACAAAACACTTTGAAAAAGTAAAAACAGCTTTGAAGCAACACATTGTGAACACCACTTAATCTGGTTTTGTTCTGTGCCAACAATCATTCTGGAAAATATTTTGAGGATAATATGCCCAGCTGTGTATTAGATAACAATTTAATATATTGTTCTCAAATGATATTGTGAGTCATGTCTAAGGGCATACTCCATAGAATTGAAGGAGTCAAATATGGAAGCCCCACTAGGTTTTCTAAAGAAAGCAAATGAAGCTGCTAAAYTGAGTCAAGATGGACAAAAGATAAAGTTATAACGTAACTCATCAGAAAAAAGAACTAAAAGTGTCCTATTATTCTTTAGTGGAACATTTGTGAGCTACCATTCAAGATTAATCCATCATCAATAGAAAGGTTTTATTGAGACAAGCACTTATAGCAAAGTCACCTTTATCTTTCATGGTGAAAAGGTCAATTGTCTTCAAATACATCACCACCAGTCACTCATGTTATTAGTCTAAAAATCCCTGAACCTTGTTGCCAAGTACCTCATTTTCAGATACACCTCAGCAAAACACAGCACTCCAACTGTTAAGCAAACATTCTGTTTTAGAGTTTACCCTGTCTTTCAAAGGCAGTGTACAACTAAAGGAGTCCTGGTAAAGAAAAGGGACAGCAACATAAAAGTTAAATCAGTGTGTGCTTTACTCACCTTTTTCCCCTTGTGTACCCTTGGTATCTCTCCTATTACTGCTCACACTAGGTGGCAGTTACTAGCAAAGGCAAGAAAATTAATCTGGAATTCTAGGCAAAGGGTCCATTGCTTTCTAAACGTGTAACTAAATACAGTCTACAGATTTTATCTGTAATTTTAACACATCACTACATYCTTCCTTTCTGTTATGAAACTTACACAAAAATATTAATTGCAATGTAAAGATCTTTAATCAAGCACGAACACTTGTAAGTATGAACACCAAATTTAGTCTCTCACTTGTTGATTCTGTTGGCTCCTGAAATCCTGTGTGTATAAGGCACTGTACCCACTGAAAGGCCATGCTAGCAAAAACTTCATCACAGTGCAATACAATCAGTCATTGCTCTTTAGGTGAGTCACTAACTGTGGTACAAAAAGGTCAAGCTGAAAGTAATACATGATGTATTTGAGGACAATCATCCTTTTCATCCAAATGCTGCTAAAAGATTAAGCAGGACAGAACACAGGAGACTTCTCAGTTAAAATAGAAGATGCCCAAGTGCAGCTTTCTATGAAGCTATAGTACTGCATAAAGAATCTCAAACTCTACAATACTAAACTCAGAAAGGATTCTTTTAATCTTATTTGGTATCAACAAAACCAAAACAGCTTCAGAGAAAGACAAAACAGAGCCTACTTTCATACAAAGCAAATGATAGCACAAGAAAAATAAGAAAATGTGCTGCTTTGAGAAGGAAAGACACCTTTAAAGGATGGCATAGATTTCTAAATTGCCTCAAATAAGTTTAAAAGGTGCTCTCCCTAGCTTATGCTTCATCCTAGCCACAGTAAAAAGGTAAAAGCTCCTATGTTTTTGTGCTGGGACAGGGAGAAGGGGTATTTGTTACAAGTCATTGATTGCTATTTAGGAACAGATTAAGAAGGCATTTGGGCATCTCCAGCACTGCACATTCACCTCACTTCTGAACTGTTCACCGAGACAGGACTGCTGATGGCAGCAATATCTCCTTTTCATAAGCTCCTCTTTGCTGTGGTTCCAACTGAGTCATTCACAGACTGCTATCATCCTAACAGGCAAGGGTAGACCCTCAACAGCTGGCTCACAGCTTTCTACCTGACTCAGTGAAACCCTTAAGAGTATAATGATGGCAACAGATTGTCCACACTGCTCCTTATCAGACATAAAACTCTGGATGAGGAAAGCAATCTGTTCCAATAAGAAAATTTCTCAGTTAAACAAAACCATTGCGTATCTTCCTACTGATTGCTGTATCATGAACCGTATCTGCAGCCACTAAAGTTGCCTGAGTAGATGTGAGCGTAGGTGTACTTGCAGGCCTACTGTATGAGCAAAATTACCATAGCAATTACAGCTCCCAGAAGTACTACCTTAAGGCATTTAAAGATAAACCGGGTTTTGGTGGAACAGAAATTTAGCAGTGCATGCCAACATCACAGCAGTCCAGAGTGCACAACACCAGGCAGAATCAAGCTTAGCACCTCACAGGCCAGTTCTCTCCTTCAATAAACTGGGTCAGTATCTGCAATTCAGAATCTAGATATACAAACCCAGCATAGCTGAGTAACAGCATAGCTGAGAGAAGTCTTCAAAATAGTACTGTTAAAACAAGAACACAAACTCCTTTCTTAAAAATCAGTGATTGTAACAGTAGACAGATCACATCCTTATCTGTTGCTGCAGCATACTTTTGTAATTGCATCTAAGAGAATTCTAAACAGCCATGAAAAATAACTTAATGTAAAACAATATTATCTTTTAAGGTAACTGTTACAACAGCATACACAGTATCTTTCAAAACAAATAAATCCATACAATTATGAATTGCAGCTTTCAGCATAAAGATACTTCGTAACAATTCCTCCAGTGCTATTATTTTTAGTAGGTTTTCAGAAGGATGAACCTATAATCTACATCTCAAGTAAAGAGGATTTAGGTGTTAAAGTACCACACTGACTTCTCAGAAGTCCCCTTCTCTTCATTTCAACTTTTGCCCACCACCTCTTTCCTCTCAGCAAACAAAAATTTGGACATTAATCGGTCACCTTTGCCCTGACTGTGAATATCCCAAGTATAACAGTGTGCTTGGCAGTGGGCAATATTTGGAATGAAAGTAGTTTCATACCAATCAAGTTAAATTATAACCCAGACTAACCTCAATCCAAATTCTAAAAAGACCACCAGCATTAGACAGAACAAAGTCAGAGATTCCTAAACTGGGAATTACAGCCAGCCATACTACACAAGTAGAGCCTTCCAGGCACCACAAGGACTTGCAGAGAATCAGCTTGCAAAAGCCTAACTGCTCAAGTTCATCCTCCTGGTTCCATCTGGATGTGGCATAAAGGCAATAGCAAACAGAAACCCCTACCGAGTTGAAAAGACTGGAAACAGGTAGGTGCTGAGAGGGGATGCGAGATAGCTGGGCAATGCAGAGCTYGTGCCTCTGCTAGGCAGTAATAAAGTAGAGAAGGGTGGGAAAGAGAAATGACAAATSAAAGTGTAATAGTCCTAAAAACAGGTGTTCTAAAGCAGGGAGTCAAAAGAGAATAGTCAGAGTAAAAGCTAAAGCCTGGGGTGGGCTACAGTAGTTTGCTGTGAACTTCTTTTAAGAGGGGCTCAAGTGGGTGGAAGGCTCCAGAGAAAGCTGCCTCAGTCTAATAGGCAGYTAAGAAAAGCAGCACTGAAAAAGCCCTTAGAGCATAAGATAACATGGGATGTTAACTGTTGCAAAGGTTGTTGCTTACTTTACTTCTCCCTGTAAATAAACCTAAAATGTGAAAGGTAGGTGGGAAGTTAACTACCCTTAGTAAGAAGGTCAAGCACAGAAGTTCAAGTCATCCCTCCTGCAGCTTATGCCATCACTGCAGGCATCTGCCACTCACAGGCAAGGGTCCATCCACCACCCATACCCACTTGCTGGAATGGCCTTTTTTCAAGATGACCCCCTCAAACATAAAACACTGCACTCATTGCACTCCTGCTGCCTACAAGGCCCCCAGAGCAAATGGAAGTTGCCCCACGCCAGTGGTCACTCCAGGACAAGGCTTTCTCCTTACCCCACAGAACATGCTTTTTTGCATAGCCTACAAGCTTGCCTAAACAGGCTTCACTTTGCTCATGATGCCATCACCACAGTAATCTCTTGCCCCCCATATCTCACCTCACAGTTCCCTGCCACCCCTAGACAAGGCTCCTCCCAACACATCCCCAGCCCTTCCTTGAGGAGGCTACCCCCACCTGAGGGCCCCTTTTCATAGGACTACAAGCCTGCTCAAAAAGAAAGCATTCAAGCTTATGAACACTGTTGCTACCACACCATGGCCACAGCAAGTGGAAGCCGTGCACTGCCATTGACAAGGATCTCCCCACAATGGTTCGCCTCTCAGAAAAAGCTTCCAACACAATTGGACATAAAGCACTTTGCTTATGAACACCACTGCCAGTGCATGCTCTGGATTCCCTCCTCTCCTTCACAGATCTACTGTTCCTGGGGAAAGATTTGGCCCTTGACAGAGGGTCCCCTGTTGAGAGTATAACCTCCCACAAACACCACTCCCTTTGCTCCTCAGTGCCAGTGCTGCCACACATTTCTGCCACCTATATCACCTTCACAGAACATGGAAGCTACATACAGGCTTCTGCCCCACCTAGGGGTGGCTACCCCCCACCAAAGGRCCACTTTTCACAAGATTACAGGCCTGTTCAAACATGAGTCACTTAGCTCAGTGGTAAGGACTCGCCACATAACAGGTCCTGTCTTGGAAGCCAAGCCCACCCAAACGTGAGGCACTCAGCTCATTAATATCATCACTGCACTCTCCTGCCACCCCCACACCATATGGAAGCTGCACACATGCATGTGTGAGTCTTACAGAAGGCTGCCCTCCCTCCAATAACTCCCTTCTCACAAGACTGCAAGCCTGCCTGAATACCTCAGCCCATGAACCCGTGCTGCCAGGGCACGCTTCACCATGCCACCCTCAAAGGCATYTGCTCCTTCTGGGCAAATGTCCACCTCCCCCCCACGATCCCTTTACCGGAGACTGCAAGCCCACCCAAATGCCTCTCATACAAGGCACTTTGCTAGTAAACACTGTCACCACTGCACATTCCTGCCAGCTCTGCTGCCCTCACAGACCATGTAAACCACACACAGGCATCTGCCCCTCCTTGGGGAGGCTAATCTTTTCTGCAGTGGACATTTTCACAATACAAGCCCATACAAACACCATTAGTTCACAAACATCATTGCAGCCACACTCCTGCTGCTTCCACAAATGGCAGCAGCACACAGGCTTCTGCCCCCCACCACAGCTAAGGCTCCAACCCCTGCAACAGGTCCCTTCTGCTGACATGAGGCCATCCAAACATGAGACATTCAGCCTGCAAATGCCACTGCATGCTCCTGCTGACCCCATCACCATCACAGCACATGGAAGCCATGCAAGTATCTGCCATTCCTGAGCAAGGCTTTCCCCATCCCCCAAGCAGTTCCTATCTTGGGAGACTAAGCCCATCAAAATGCCTCTCAAACTTGACAAACTTCACTTGGAAACACCATCATACCCTCTGCTCCACACACACACACCCCCGCCATGGAAGGCATATAAACAGCGTGCACCCTTCCTGTGCAAAGCTTCTCCATCATCCTCCAGTGGGTACTTTCTCCACAATCCCACAAGTCTGCTTCAAACAGGAGACACTCATCCTCTGAACACTACTGCAGCCATACTCCTACTGGTCTCACAGCAACTGGAAACCACTCACAAGCATGTGCCACTCTTGGGCAAGGCTGTACTCCTCACTAGCAGTTCACTTCTCACAGGAGTGCAAGCCTGCCCAAAAACTAGTCCCTTACCTTATGAAAACCAGCACACACTCTTTCCACCTGTGACAGCCACACAAGCATATGCCAGTCCTTAAGAAGGATTCTCCCCCACCCCCACTGCACACCACTTTTCCCTAAACTCCCCTCAAAGACAAGGCATTTAAGCTCATAAAGGTCATTGCCACCACACACTCCYGTTCATGTCATCTTCACAGCATACAAAAGCTGCATGCAGAACTGTCCCTCTCTGGGGAGGCTATACCCTACCCAGGAGGGTTCCTTTTAAAAAGGCCATGAGCCCTTTTAGACAAAAAGGATTTAGACACTCCTGCCACCTCCACAGCAAACAAACTGCATATTAGGCATCTGCTTCTGTCCACCACAGACTACATGCCCCACCACAGACTTGAAGCACATAATTTAGAATGCCATTGCATAACCCTGCACTTTCCACAGCACATGAAAGCTGTGCACAGCTGTGCTTGCAGAGATTCCCCCCCACCTTCCCTTCTACAACCCCAACACTTTACAAGCTGCTGTTGCTACCACACACTCCTGCCTCTTGTATCACCCTCACACACCCACCACTCCTGGACAAGGCTGTTTCTCCATTCCCTTTTCATATTTCTGTAACTCCACAGTTTACTTCAGTTGTGAACACCATCACACCCTCCCTGCCACCCCTACAGCAAACTCAGGCCGCACACAGCTCTCCACCCCAGGTAACACCTTCCAGCCTTAGGGTTCCCTTCTCCCATAACACATGCCCCCCAACAAGAGGGCCTTCGCTAAAGAACACAGGCCCTGCATCACACTGTTTCTGCCAGCACCACTCTCAAAGTTGATTACCACTCCTGGGAAAGGCTCCCCGTACCACAGGGACCTTTTTGCAAGGATCCTAGCTGCCAAGACACCTCTTAAACACAAGGCATGCTGTTTGTGAACACCACTCCCACCACACACTCCCTCCACCCCACCACCTTCGCAGCATACAGGAGACGCCCACATGCATCTGACCCTCCATAAGGAGGGCCTCCCCTCATATCATCCCCCACCTGGCCCCTTCCCAACTGCAGGCTTCACAAGCAACCCTGCACCATGAGGACTATAAACTCACACAAATACAACTCTACCACTTCCCCAGCAAACAGAGGCAGAGCTCTAAGCACCCACCAAGCCTGGGCACAGCAGCCCACTGCATTACAAGACCTTCTGAAAACACTTCACTTAGCCAGGCAAGACGCTCACACTCTCCCACCCACCCMTCCCCACCAGCAAGCAGGATCAGGTGCCCACCCCACCCACCACTACCAAGGATATCTTCTCATAGAGCCACAAGCCCACACCAACATCTCCCAAGACAAGGGCCTTTGCTCATGCACACCACCCCTATTGCACACTCTTTCTGCCAGCACCACCCTTAAAGTCACCCACTGCTTCTATGAAGACTCCTCATGCCTTGAGGCACTTCACAGAAGGCCCTGTGCCACCCAGACAATTACCACACACAAGGCACTCAGGTTGCAAACAGCATCATATGCTTCCAGCTCCACATCACTCCCTCCCACCATCACCCACACACCCCAACTAGCCTCCCTCCTAACAGACTGCAACCCTCAGCAACACCATTGACAATGGTACTGGGCTCAGCCCCGAACAGCAGGCCCACTACCTGCTCCCAGCTCCTTTCCTGTAACAAGTACCTGTGTGGGGCTTCACTCTCCCCCAAAGTTTCTGAGAGGRCCGTCAGCCGCAGCGCGCAGACTCACAACCCCACAGCTACTACCCTCACAGGACCTCGCRCGCAAGCCGCCGCCTGCCCTTTTAGAGCCGGCCTGCCGCCCCGCCCCCATCCCGCCTCCACGGCTCTCTTCTCACGAGATTAGGAGCTGATGTAAACGGCCGTTAGGAGGCGCGTGCTGCCTGTTCCCGTCGCATGCTGCTGCTGGCCGTTGCTGCTGCCTGCTCCACCATTATGGCAAAGGGTGCCCGCCCGTCTTCTGGTGGGCTTCCTCACGGCCGCCCGAGCCTCGGGGAGCTTTTGCTGGTATGTGATGTCGTTTTAATTGTGTAGGGCGTTTTATGTTTAGTACAGTATGGCAGTAAAAGGTACRGGAGTCTGTGGTGTTTTTACCTAAAAATGTTTTGGGTGGGTTGGTTGTTTTTTTTTTCCTCCCCTCTTTTTTTTTGGATGTGAAAAGGGAGACCAACTATTTCTGGTAAAAAGACGTTTATGGTTGTTGAAGAGATGCTTCTTATAGCTACCTTAATCTTACAGCCCTATGACTGTAGCTCTGAGCTAACTTAAAATCATAATTAAAAAAATAAACTGTTGAATGAAACGGACAGCTATTTTTCATGTTTGGTCCCCAGTCTTAATGTCCAAATTGTTGAAGATATTGAGGAGCTGCTTGAATGCAAAATAGTTTTTGCTTGAATGCAAAATAGTTTTTGTTGGTTTTTTCTATGTGTGCAGTTGTAAAATAATTGCAGTTACAAAAAGTATGGGAAGTGGTGCAACTGTTTAGTCTCAGCTTTTCTTGGGGTGCTAATGATTAATTCTTAATGTGTCACACCTCCCCCTTAAAAGCTTTTAATATAGGCCTGAGAACTTGAGAGTGGAATGAGTAGCTCCTTGATGACTGTTACTGAACTGTTGTTCTACTAGGTATGATAATAGCTATAAGGAAGCAATCAGGATAGACAGTAAAGGCTTGTTTTGGAAAGTACTTTATCTTACTTCATAGAAAGGTTCCAACACTTTTACTTTATAGCTTGTTTCCTCTTGTCAACTTTTTGACTGTTTTTTTAGCAGTCATGTGCCAAGGTTAAAACATTGGCTTCTGTTAGAAAGCATTAATTTTCTAACCTTTTATCCTTTTCTTAAAAGTTTGAATCTAGTAGTGATATAAGGGGCTAAGATTATGAGAAACTTAAATRTGGAGAAAGAGAGCATACAGCTATTGCTTGAGATAAAGGGCCAAACTAATTTCTGTAATCTAACTATCCTTACTTTCTGCAAAATGAGGCAAGTGAACTTTTGGTATCTTTAAGGAAAGGTGAAACATCTTAACCCCTAGCGAAATTGAATTTCTCAGTGAGAACTTAGTGGGTGTTGCTGCAGCGTTAAAATACAGTACCCGTTCTAGTCTACCATAAAGCAGAGCATTTAAGTTGGCAATATTTGTTCCTTGTGGAAATGAATTCAACTGTTTGCTGTAATATCCGCCCAATAGTGCACAAGTTCCAGAGCACTAATAGCTGTGAAAGCTTGCTTTCAAACCATAAAAATTCTCGACCTTGTTACTGAATGGTAGGTGTGATTAAAAATGTAACTTTTGGTGTTGTTAAAAGTGAATTCTGTGGTGTGAATAAGGCAAGCTTGTTTCTGCCTGGTTCCCTCCTATTTCCTGTTATGCAGCTGTGTGATTTTTACCTTGGTTTTTTACCACACCTTCCTAATTATGTTGCTGATGAGCTTGAATAGAGTCTTATTTTTCCTCAGAAGGAGAAAAGCTTTTATGAATGAGAAGTTAAATGTATACCATATTAAGTTTTTAATTTGCTTGCCCTGGTAATTTGTCACCTACTTAACTTTCAAATGCCTTATTGAAGTCAATCATTGAGAAATTATTTCTGTGAGTTTTCATTTCAGTGCTGAATTAAATTAGTGATAAAAGCTTTGAGCTGAGTTGAGAACATAGTCAAGATGTTGTGGGGTTTTGGTGGGGTTTTGGGGGTTTTTTTTTGTTTGTTTGTTTTTTTTTTTCTAAAGTGTGGCTTGTATGCTTACTACTGAGGACAAGAACTGCTTCAGTATCTCTTCTAGACTTCTTCCAAGCCTTTTATTGCTGTCATAATATTGGGTTAAAAACAGCAGAGTCAAATAAAATACCACTAATTGGATGCTTACCAAAATACAGTAATCCAAATACTGAAGAAAAAAATATTGCAAAGAACAAGACTAGGCTTCACACTAATAAGAATTTAGTACAGATAAAATCACTGTTATCTGTCAGGAAATAGTCAAAGTTGTAGTAAGAACTACAGTTGACTTGACCCTGGATAAAGCGTCTGTGAACAGAGTTTAGTTTTGCTGCTATGAACTAGCTGTATATTCTGTGGCAAATGTGTTTTAAAAACTAGCTGATTATTGCTAGTAAAGTGCTCATAGTGTCTGTGCCTATTGAGTAGTTGAGAGAATGTTTTATGCATTTGTGATGCTTATAACAAAAGTGAGGGAAAACTAGCAGAGCGCTAATTCTTTTAGTGGCAAGTTAGTGAAAATATGAGCTATGCTTGGCTCATAAATTAAGACAGAAGTTAGCCATCCAGACTGACCTGAACATAACTCCTCTGCCTAGTGCTGCTGGGCAAGGCACCGCAGTTAGAGTATAACCCGTTTATTATAAAGTAGCTAAAGCCTAGTGGAGTGGAGAATGAGCTGGAATTGTTTGCACAATCTTATTGGCACAAGGCTAGAGGGGAGTTTGCTTTTCATGGAAACTGTATCAGCTTTGGCAGAGGTACAGGACTGTTCTTGAATTTCTGGAGAAAGTCTTGCACCTTTAATAGTTACATTTTTGAGGAAACAGTAAACCGTTTCAGTGTAGATTCTGAAGTGTAGTGTATGTGTAAAAATATCAAGCCAATCAAATACCAACTAGATGCCAAGCTAAACTATAATTACAACCACATCTACTGCAAGAAATGTAAAAGTGACCTTTCAAAAACCAACTGACAAGTTAAAAGCCTCTGTAGTAGCACTTAGGTATTTTTAGATATTTCTAGGTGCGTGTGGCTTAACTGAAGATTCTTCACTGGGAATACTGATTCAGTCATACTGCTGTAACAAAGTGAGTTAGCTGCCTGCTTTGCACTTCTTGGGGATACAGTCTTGGAGTTACAATTGTCTTGGTACAATCCACAGTGAGGATTGGAGACAGCAAGGATTAAAACTACAGTGGCAAAATAATTCCAAATTAGATGTGGTAGGATAAGCAGTTACTGTTAAGTCTTGGAATCTGCCATAGTATCTGCTGACAGGTAAAGCTGGTGACAAAAGCAGACTTTGCAGTCCTGGTAGCCTCAGGTAGTCCACTTCTGTTTAATAATGTAACTAAATATTACAAATAATTCTTTCTAATATACTGCTTTCATTAATCCCTTCTCTTGAACATCACTTGTCTCCTAAGAACTTCCCATTTAAGACGTTGCTGGGGAGAGAAGAGGTGGAACAGTGTTCCTGCTCTTAAGTCAGGAAATACAGTTCTGGGTAAAAGAAATGGCAAGTGTCTTTAGTAGTATAAAATGGTATTTCAACACAACTGGCTGCAAGCCTCAGCTGACTTACTACCAAGGTGTTCTTAAATGGGACAAAGTGCTACAAGTAGTCTTATCTGCTGTTCCTGTAGTTACTTACTATGCAGTTACATTCCTTGTTAACTCCAGGGCTTTTTTACCTAAGAGTGACCCCAAAGCTTCTTAGTGATAAGGGAGAACTGATGTAGCAGAAGCAAAGCTGGGAGGAGAGCAAGTGTCAGGTCTGGTGCTTCTGCCAGGTGAATTGAGAGGTAAAGATGCTTCTGAGGCAGGACACAGTTTTATTCTTGTGTAACTTTCTCTTCCAGACTTTTTTCTCCTTTTCCTCTTGGAGACAACAACAGCTTGCAAGTCCTTCCAAGGCTCTGTCAAATTTGATGTAGGCAGTGAAGATACTGGTGCTTTTTCAGCCCTAGACAACTGCTTGCCTTGTGCCTTACAGTACTCCGCTGCACTCATTAATAAAGTAGTGGGATATCATGAACAACTGGAAGCTTGCACATTAATGTTACTCAAACCAGTGTGTTATTGCCAATATAAACTCAAATATGTTTAATGCTATCGTAATTCCTGAGCAGCCTTCCAAGCTGGCTGGTAGACTCTGAAAGCCCTCTTTATTGTGACTTTGTAAAACCCTGGCAGATTAAATAAATGGATGTTATGCTCTTAAGCTTTTTTAATGGTGATTAAAATCTTTGTCGACTTTGCTTTCTACAGTGTAGCCTTGCATAGGCCTGCATGTTGTACTTGAATGTGCTAATGAGAATCTCTCAGATTGGAGAAAATGGCAGCCCCCTGAGGATGTGAGCACCTCTTAGGTTTTTTCTTTAATCTCAGACTTGTACTTTTTCTTCATTCATTGAAGTAGCTGCTGTTTTTTCTGATGCTTTTCACTTTAGAGTGTAGGATACTAACACAGACCTCTGCTCAAGGCTTTGCATTTCAGCAGTGTTGAAATCTGGCTGCTATGTATATTGTGTACCTTGAGGCCAGGTCCTATGGATAATGTACAGAAACACTGTATTTAGTAGTAGGGTGCTAGTTCCAGTAGCTATTTAATTTTTTGAATGGTAGGTGCTATGAAAATAAGTGAGAATTATTTAGAAGAGCTTGCCTTTAGAAGGGTATGGAAGAACAAACTTGTTTGTGGGACTGAGCTTGCAAGAGAAGGCTACAGCAGAGAATGGAGGCAACTAATTCTCCACTACAAATGTGGTGCAGAGAAATCTGTCTATGCTTTCTTGAAGCCCAACTGCCTCTTTCCCTCCTAGCTCTGGTAGTGCTCCAGGTCTGCAAATGGGGCTAGTTCCTATGCAGAATTGAGTCTGCTGTAGGACTGATGCTTCAGATAGCAGCAGCATGTTGGTGCCACTAGCTTTTAGCTTGTTGACACACTAGCTGGTGTTTTTCAAGTGCCCTTCAAGTAGCATGTAATGTTTTTAAAGCAAAAAAGAGTAAAGCCCACAAAAATAGTGGAATGGGGAAAATTACCTCATTTTTACTCCGTTAAATATTTGTAACATTTACTTGATCAATGCTTTTTTCAACTCAGCAACCTGCTAATTTATGATAAATCTTGCTTTAACTGGAAGCAATTATTTTGTTAACCGCCAAAGCTTCTAGAATCACGAGATACTTGACACTGTTGATTTCTATCTTAAAAAGGAGTTACTAGTTTTATGGCTACACTGAGAACATGAACTAAAGTGCACTGTAAAGGTGGTGTAAAGACTTTCTGGGTTATTGCACGCCAGTTATTAACTTGACCTATTTGGCAAACGGAAATAGCTGATCTTTGTTTTTAATGTTGAGATTTTGATTCAATAATCCAAGAAAATTGAATTGTGGCACATGACCTTCCTTGTTTCTGCTGTGCATTTGTTGTGACTTGAGAGACGTTTCCTGTGTGCTTCCAGAATCTGTTATGATTATGGGTTCCTCTTCACTTCTTCATGCTGTTCTCCAAGCTATTGCTCTAAAAAAAACCAGCTTTCTGTGGAACTTCTAGATTCCTTTTGTACAAGGCAGGTTTAAGGAAAGATACTGTTCTTGTTTAAGGGAACTTCATGAGGAAGACTGGCATAGCTTGTCAGAAGTCACTCATCAGTCAGCTTAGGATATTTGCGAACTGGTATATATCTGTCATGCCTAGAGAATACCTGTGCCAAAACTTCTAGCATATGTGAAACTGTTTGAAAAACATCTTCAACTAGAATAATGGAAAGTAGCAATCTACTGAGATGAATATACTAGCTCTTTCTATATTAAAGCTTATGGTAGGGCTTTTGTAGATAAAGGTCATCTTTTGTCTTGATGTTTGATATCTCTAATGAACCTGTGAGTCTAACGTTTTCTTCTGATTCTATAGATRTTGATGTTATCTGAGCTATGCATTTTAATTTCACTTAATGTACTTGCTTTGGCATTATGTGTTTTATCACTGGGGAAGATTCCACTTCATATTCTGTACTGCAACTTTCTCTACTGAATAGAAAACAAAGTGTATATGTAATCTACCAAACACAGATTTAGAATGCTAATTCTAATCCCCCTGCCCTCTGAGTGCTGATTGAATTTAGTCTTAGTGAATTGTACTGCTGTTAGATTTCAGTTCAGTTACTTTTAATCCTTCTGGATGGTTAGAATGTGCCCTGCTATTGTCAGTGCCCTGCAGTTGGGCAAAGGTACCCAAAGTTTTAAATTGGTGATGGTTGACCTAACACAGCTTTGTTATATATAAATGCACAAAGAAAACTTTAGTTTTGTAGATGTCTTTAAATAGTTGAATGTAACTTGTAGTTGAGTAAAACGCTTTGCTTAATCTTAAAAAGGCAAGGAAGTAAACAAATTGATCCCTTGTCACTTTGTGTTTTCCAGTACAGCAAATGTAGTAACGATGTTGAAGTTATTTGTAAATTGTACATTACAGGTAGGTGTTAGGTTATTTACTTTCAAAAATGGAGATGTTGGAGAATTTTGAAGAGCCTCAGTCCCACTTTCAAAACTGACATTTACAAGCACAGAACTTTAGATATTACTGCTCCCACTGGATTAAATTGTCCATGTACCTTTCACCTTCATGTTGGGAATCCTTGAAAGTAATTTCCAAGCTGGTTGCAAAACAGAATTTATTTGAGTATAGGCATCTAAATTCAGAAAAGTGATTCTGGGAGCCAGAGCTCAGCTGTTACTTGATCTTCAGTTAATCTTGGGAACTGGGATTTGTTAGTCTGGAGATTATAAAGTGGAGGGGGGAAGGGTTAAAAAAGGTTATCATATGGCTTTTGTACATACTGAGAAAGCATTGTAGCTTTGGCAAGGCTTAGCCATGTTAGCACCAATTCACACAAAAACCCAAACAGGATTCATAAATTGTTTCTCTGCCTGGAAGCTGGTTCTGGCATCTCTGCTCTGAAAGCATGTTTAACACTACTACCTGGTTGAGTTTCTAAACATCTGGTTGTCTTCCATAGGGAAAGGTGCATAAAGATGCGTTTGAAAGATAGCCTGGTGCTAAGAATTTACCGTGTGTGTGTGGGTTGAGGTTTTTCTCCCCCTAATGTGAGGAGGCTCTTAACCATGTTTCCTGCTTCATTCGTGATTCCATGCTCTAGCAGGCAATAAGCTTGTTTGGCTGCTTGTTGAGAACTCCTTGCTGAGCTGAAAAATGTTTCACAGGCAGGAAACAGAGTATCAGTACAGGAGTGGAGGCTTGAGTCCTGGTTTCTACTCTGCTCGTTGTGTACCTCAACTAATGGCTATCATAGATGTTTTTATCATAGCTACTGTGGCAAGAGTGAGCCCTTAAAAGGTGTGCTAATAACTGTTGCATGTATGAAGATGAGATTATTAGCTTAGATTTGGATTACACTTTGCACAGGTGCCCAATAGCAATGTGTTGCAAGCTTTGAAGGGCTTGGGATTTTGGGGGTTTGGTTTAGAGGAACATCTGAGAAGTCTACACCAGAGTACTTAAAGTTTTTAGTGGCAGAATTCTCATTCTCTCTAAATAGATACAATATGCTAATTTATAATATGCTGATATATAGCGCTTATTGGTGGGCATTCACTATGTACTGCAACATCAGGAGAACGATCATCTTTGTTGTTAAAAGATCTGTATGAATGCCTGTTAACATCAGGAAACACATTCGGGTTGTTTCTCTCAAAAACTGAGACTAGTAGATACGTGTTATGTGCATGCCATTAGTTACATTGTGTTGGTAATTTTATTTAGTGTTGTAAAATCTAAAATAGATGCAAGAATGCTATTCTTGTTTAAGTGATGCAATTCATAATACCCTTCTAAGATGGATTAGGTAACCTTATTTAACTCTATCCTCTAGACATCTTTAATAACCTTAACATATCTGTCATTCCCATCTGTTTTAATTTAAGGCTGATTATGCTAATATGCCTTAAAACTGGAAACCACCTGACCATTCAATATTGTCTTAAGCAGAGACAGCTTATAGTATTTTCAGAATATAAACACAAAGCTTGTATTGTGAAGCTAATTCATTTTATTAGGCTTGTCCTTGTTTAGTCTACATGTAAGCTTGGAAAGCTATTAACCTTTTTTGAGAAGCTTTTCTTGGTTTGGAATTTCCCCTCCCCCAAACCAGCTTTTGCTAACCTGCTACTGTTCTTGTAACTGTCAGTTTTCTGAATGTGTCCCCTGGGAAATAACTGAGCCCAGCTGAAGGGTAAGGTGGGAGCAGTGAGCTCGGCAGCCATCCAGTCAGACTTGCAAGGAAGTAAAGGTTTGATGCTTCCCAACAAGTAATAGATTTTATTATGCTTCTTGATTGTGCATGAATACAACACACATGTTGTAAATGCCTTATGTGGTAGTAAAGGCTACCATGCAGATTAGAGAAGAAAGGGCAACACTGGAGGAGTACAAGCATATGCTGTATTATAACCCTATACAGTATCTGGCGAGCAGACTGCAACATTTCTGTGCTGGAGTGTTCTCATTTCAAGGTATTAATATTTTCATTACAATTGAATGCTTCATTCAAAATAGAAGAATTACAGGGATTGCCATAGTATTGATGCATTAGGTTAAATGATGTATTTCAAGGAAGCACTTCTGTTATGTAAACTATCTGTTTTTTAAATGGCTAAATTCCATGTATTGCTAACCATTCTCCATTGACTATTTTATCTCTTGATTTAAAATAAAGCTGGAAGAGCTGGCCAATCACAGAAGTCTCTTGTTTCTGCTGCTTCTATAACTTGGTTTTGTGTATTGTTGTGAGATAAGTAGCACTTAAATGTGTAAGCAGAATCAAAAAGAAACTGCTGCTGGTGTGAAAAGGCATATCTTATTGCTGATCTACATGAGTGTATTTAAGGAATGGTGAAAGGGGGACTGTAAACTGCAGTCTAATGGCTGAGTTGAATCATCATGATTATGCAGTGGATTGCAGTAATGCAAATGGAAGTTCTGTGGAAGTGGACTGCTTTAAGTATGCACAATGGTAACACTGAGTAGGGGCATGAGGACTCTCATAGTACTGTTGTTCAGAGTTATAATGAGCAAGCAGGTATTGGCGTGTTGAATACTTTTGTTCATTCTAGGACAATTTAAAAGACAGTTCCATGAGCTGAAGCTAAAGATCCACAAAAATTTATTTGATCAGGTGTGCTACAGGATGTTTTTTCTCTCAGTGAATGTCATCTTTTGTCTTTTGTCTGTAGCATCCATCTGTCAGCACAGATAAGCGTAGTGCATTTGAATAAATACAGTACCTTTAAACTGAGGCTGGCATTTCTTGTTTTGATAGTTTTGTTGGTGCAATACTGGAAAGCAATAACAATTGTATTTAATGTAAGTGTTCATAAATAAAATGTGATATATGGTTAATTATGTTGAGTCAGTCCACATGTGCCACAGCATGGGGTTGTGGGTGGTGAACATAGGTATAATACAGAAACTGACGGCATGTTCTGAAGTGATGGGGCAAATCAGTGTTCTGATCTTTACTAACTTGCTATGATTGCATCTTCTAAGCTCATCTAGGTTTGTATCCTACCGTTCCCTCAGTAGAGGCTTTAATTGGTGAATGGTTTATAGAACAGCTGAGCAAAGATGAGGAAAGGAAGTATTCTTTATATAAACAGCAAAACCTGCAGTGCTGAGGCTATAGAACCGAGATGTAGAACAATCTAATAAGCCTGCTATTAATTTAGTCTGTTTTGTGGATATATGATATGCAGGAATAAATTGCTTAACTGCTTGTGTCCATAATTCTCTAAACATTAACTACTCCATGTTCTTGCCACAGCGCTGGCATCTCTGAAGTTCAATGGATGCAGGTTATACCTTGTGTTATTGGTCGAAACACCTTTTATGTCAGAAGCTCACCAATCACTACAATAGACTTCCAATGCCAGATGCCATACTTTCTTTTAAAGGTTTCCAAACAAACTAAAGTATTCTCTCTAAAATATAGCCATGCAGTCTACAAATAATGTGTTCTCAGCTGAACTACTAAACACAGACAATTCCATTTATTTCCCAGCCAATGCTCAATCATACCTTTTTGTTACCTTGCTTTACTTTTGCTACCTATCCATTTCCTCATGTTCAAATACTTTATGCTTTGTACATATTTTGATTTGTGGATTCTCTACAGGAAAAAAAAAGTGAACTTCTCATAATGATAGTAAGTGTAGGAGGAGTTAGAGATAGACAGGATATCAAATAACTAGTATCTAAGAATTAGGTTATCAAACTGAGTTAGATAGTGAAACCTAAATGTTCAATTCCTTGCCTTCAGACATCTTTAATTGTAACAAAACAAAAAAAATTCTCAATGTTTTTCCAGCTGTTCTGTGGCACTTTTGAGTGTTTCAGTTCCCCGATATATGAAAATACATATATTGGAGACATTCAGATAGCAGAAGGACTGGGCATGTAACTTAGCTTTTCTTTTTTCTTTGTACCACATTAAGAAAAGTTATTAATGATTTACAGTTCAGAAAAGCAGTGCTTGGAGGGAATTTCTTGAGGCTAAGTAACTTTGAACTGCATGTTTATGTGAAAGAAAAGCATTTTCTTTAAGTAAATCCGTGATACTTTTCTTCTTAGAGGAATGTTCAACTTTTTCTAAGGACCAAGTGCCTTTGGCACTGTGCAAAATGGAGAACCTGATCTTAAATAAACACTAAGCAAAGCTGTGCATGAGCCTGAAAACTGATTCCCCAGGGTGGATGTGGTAAGGGTGAAGATGAATTCTTTAGAAGAACAAGGGGGAGAAAAAAACCAAAAGTACCAATACTATGTAGAAAAGTTAATGCACTTAATTTGTAATTGTATTTCTCTTCAAATATTTTTCTTGGCAAGGGGACAATGTTCATGGGAAGTTACTTCTGGGAAAGTTCAGAAGACTGATAGATTGTAGTTGAGCTTAAGCAAAGAGCTTGATGTAGCTCTCTCCTTGTTAATGAAGGAGACTCCATAAAACTAGTAAATTATTGTTTCATAGCCCTCTTATGGATGTGTGTTTCTAGATATAGCTTCTTCAGTTCATAGGCTGTTCCTGTATGATTGGGATTCCACAAAGTACTTTCTTGGGTGATTGTCTTGACTAAATTTTTTTGAACCTGCCCTTCAGAGTGAGAATGCATCATCTTCATCAGTCAACTATCTCCTTTCATTCTAGTGAGCTTTGTTAAGCTACTTTTCTTGCCTACTTCAGGCACTTGTTTCTGGGCCTGTAAAGAAATAATGGGATGGATTTTTTTATTTTTACTTTCTTCTTCCCRTCTCTGCCAGTTCACAAGGATCACTTCCTTGGGATAGCTTCATGTATTTAGTGTTCATTCACTTCCTATGGTACATGTTGTAAAGTGGCTATAGCCTTGTAAAATACATAATTTCTGAAATTACATACACAAGCTGCTGATCAGATCTTAGTTGTACTACAATGGGTCTTCTTTAGATGTCTGGCATAGCAAAGCTTCTTTATCTTTCTCTGGAATTAAAAGGCCAACTTTCCTTTAAATGTAATGCCATGGTCATTCTCATTATGCTATGTACTTATGCTGACTGTGCATATATATTATAAAAGATTCTGAGAAATAACTTATATTGAGGCATACCTACTCATTATGGAGGGGGGAAGTAAATTTCCTAAAATTCTGGTTCTGTTCAAAGATGGCTAAAATTCATCCTTTTTGGGGCATAAAGTGCAACTCTYCTCACAGTTGGCTGCTTCTGGGCAGCTTTCTTCTCAGCACGCTGGTTGCTTTAGATTTAATTTTTTTAAAAAATGTTTGTGTCCTTTATAGGATTATAAATGCTTTAAATGGGTTCCCAGACTTCATTGCTGAAGCTGAACCCCCAGACATTGTGGACATGCAAGTTCTATGTTGAGGTGCTACATCCTATGAGAGAATTCATCCAAAGCTTCTATCCACAGAAGTATGAGTTAAGCTGCAATGCAGTTCAAATGCTCACTTGCTTGGTATGCCTAAATCTGGAGATAGAAGAGGCTATCAGCTTAGAATAGCTCTGTCTTCGGTGAATCAGTGAAGATTTTTTCGTCCTTGAGAAATCAGGTGAGGTACTTGACATCCAACTCAGCACCTTGAAAATGAGACTGATGATTCAGGAGCTTAGATCCATTACCAAACTTGTAATACAGGTCTTTACTATATGTGCTCGAATTAATGTTTAGACTTGTGTATTAGACTTATCTAAAGTCCTGATCCTGGAATCTGCATTACTCTATAAGCTATACTTCAGGCCAACAACCTTCAGCTTATTCAGGAAAATGGTAGGTGGGATACCATGGGAGGTAACTCTGAAGCCCAAAGGCATTGGGAAAAGCTGACAAATTAAGGACTGTGTGAGTGCAGGAACAGGCCATCCTGATGATGAGGAAAACRGATGTACTGGAAGACTGGTTTGGCTAAACAGGAACTTACAACAAATTCCAGTGCAAAAAGTATACTGGAGGAAGTAGGAGGGACATGCTGCAGAAAAGGAAAGGAAATACTGCAAAGAAAATACTGGCTACGTAAGCATGATATTAAGAAAGCCATAGCTCAACTGGAATTGAGACTTGAAAGGGACAACAAGAAAAGCTGCTGCTGCATTAGTAGACTGAACATGAGAAATGCAAGTGCTGCTGAGTGGTTTGCATCATTGAGTGACAGTACGCATGGATAAGACTGAAGTACTTGCTACTTAGGTTCACCAACAAGGATTCCCAGGCCTCTCTCCTTAGTGAAAGGTTTCAAGGAGAAGACCTACCAGCAGTAACTGGATGAGAGTTTAGGCAAGGATTTCTTCAGAGAATTCAGCATGGACAGAGGTCTTGATGGGCTGTGTGTATGTATACTGAGACAACTGTCTGCTGTCCTTTTGAGGCTGCTCTCTTTAGTCTTTGCAAGGTTATGGAGATCAGGAGAAGTTCCTGATAACTAGAGGAGGGCAAATCTTGTACCCCTCTCTAAAAAAGGCATGAGGGTTCAATCCTGACAGACTGGTCAACTTAACTTTGGTCCCTGGGAATATCATGGAACAAGTCCTCTTGGAGCACATTTCTGAGCACGTGAAGGCAGTGATCGGGAAGAGTCAGCATGGATTTACCAAGGGTAGGTCTCGCCTGACTAACCTGATTGTCTCCTAGGATGAAATGGCCATGTTATGGATGGGGTGGATGAAAGTAAGTTACCTTCACTTTACCGGGGCTTTTTACACTGTCTCACAGTATGTATGTTCATATCCAAGTTAGGATGTTGTGATCTAGATGGGTGGACAACTAGAATAGGTTTAAAAAAAAAAAAAAAAATCAAACAAACCTGCATGACTGGGCTCAGGGGGTAGTGGTTTATGTGTCATATTCTCTCTGGAGGCTGGCAACAAGTGGTATCTCATTTCTGAAATTTAAAGGGGGAAAAGAATTTGTAAATCATGGAAATACTGAGACAAACTGGAATACTTAGTGCAAGATAACTTTCTTCTGGGTTTTCACGTTAAAAGAAATTGAGTATTATAGTTTAAAAAAAAACACAGTTGTTGAAGTTCCTGCAAATCAGAATATCTAACTATTTTCTAGTTTTGATTTGGTCTTAAATTGAACTTTCTATTTTTAAGGATTCATATGTAAGCTACTAATTTTCTTGCTAATAACTTTTTACATTTAATACATCTTTTAAATGGAATTAGGTGAATGTGTCTGTATCCTTTTTTGATCAATTGTGTCAATTTCTTGTTTGTCTTGTCCCTACTGTTCCCCTTTAGTATGGTCTTGCCTTTCCATCTTTAATACTTAATGTTGGGCATGATGAATTAATTGTATCAGTAGTAGCATATGACTGCATTGAAAAGGCACAAATATTCTGCTGTTAATATATATTTAGTTAAATGGGATAACAGCACAAAAAGGGCCTGCTTTTTCTACAGATCTACAAGAAGATAGAGAACCATAGTACTCCAGTCATAGAGTGAGAGGCAGGAAGTGTGGGAACATCTTTCTAATGGAGTCTGTTAACCTTCCTTTATTAAAACCTTATTGAGGCAGCTGTTCTTACTTCGTCTTCAAAGTAAATATGAAGACCAACAATGTTTCTTTATAGCTCTAGTGAATATCAATACAGATTTAAGATCCCTCTACTAATGGTACATAAAAAATAATTTATAGAGAGGCTTTGGCTATGTTTCCATTAACAAGTAATACAGCTAGACAAGATGGATCTGTAGAATAAAATACATGATGCCACGGACCTGTTATACACACTGTACTTAGAGTGGAAACACTTCACAGGATCATGCTAGAGCTAGCCTGAACTGAGTGTTGATGAAGGGTGTGCAGTACTTTAGTGACCCTGCACCTAGTCCAATGTGGTATGCCACAGGATCAATGGGATCAATGCCCCATGGATATGTTTAAAAATCAGTTTCCTTAGCAATTGTTACATTCTGTATTTTCCTACTTACAAAGTTATGAAACTTGGATTACACTTAGACCTTAGATTTGCATTCAATAGTACACTTGCATCTTTTTCTCCAAAAGTATTCCTYGTATTGTGGTAAGTTAGCAATTTATATCTTTGCATAATAAATCTAGTAACAAACTGAAGAAACTGTCTTTTCAGGAAAAAATAAACCAAGATTCATCTACCTAGCTGGGTTTATCTACCCAGCAAATGGTGTAATTGGTGTTCCTGAGAGATACTTATCAATAGTGGCTAATAAAAAGATAAAATTCAGACTTCAGAGCATATCACATACTAGGTAATCAGAGTTCTGGTAAGAAGTTAGGCTTTTTAGATTTCCATACGTTTTCTTGCTTGTGTAGACCCTCAAATTTATTATTACTCATATCTCTATCTTTACACATATAAGCTGATGTATCGGAGATTAAAGTCAGTTTATAATGTCAATTATTTAAAACTAATAAACTAGAACACTAGCTAAAAAGAAACACCGGCAAGTCTTTGTGTAACCAAATTTAAAAAAGCTAATTGGTGATCTCGGTTTAGTTATGGTAGCTGTATTGTTTGAGAGGAGATACTAATAGGTAATGTATAGAAATAAGTGAACAAAGTAACTACTTTATCTGGTAGTTCTTCATATTTACTGGATTTTAGCTGTTTGAGTGGCCAGCTATCAAGATATAGTGTTTCTATGACATGCCTTGCTCGAACAATATACAGTATAGATGTTTGAGTGGCCAGCTATCAAGATATAGTGTTTCTATTACATGCCTTGCTCGAACAATATACAGTATTTAAGTAATTTGTACTATTACTAGTTAGGAGAAAGGATAATGTCAGGAAGGGAAGATTAATCTTTAGACAGAGCACTGAAGGATCAATTGACATAATCACAAATGCCTCAAGGCTATCGCATACATATCTTACCTCAGTTAAGATGAAGCCAAATTTTTATAAAATTTTCATTTTAATTTCTTGTGCTTATTAGACTTAAAATCAGAAAGTGGTTTTTATAGGCATATTTTGTGTATACTTATTTGGATATTGAACACACGTTATCTTTCTGTAGAAATGTGATTGCTTGCAAGTCTGACTGGTATGGCCTGCAGAATGTGCCAAGCTGTTTTTGTATGAAGGTAGTGCTGACAACTGTGCTGTAAGAGCTTGAAAACTGGGCCCTGTGTTTCATGGCAACAGACATGGGGAAGCAGAGATTTGTAGCTCTTGCCAAAAAGTCTGTGAAACACACCAAATACTTCACAAAAGTATGTGAATAATACTGATACAGACCTAGAGTTCTGGTGCTTCATGGAGTCCTTTCATAAAATCCTGTTTGCGTTTGGCACTAGTGACTCTGTAGCGGTGGAAGTGTCAAAACAGCATTTAGATATCAAGGAATTGATCCTCAAGATTAGCTTACAGAATAACTATTAGGAATAATGTACAAATATTAATATCACTATCCACTGTAYAGATGAAAACTTAGATGCATCATGAAGATGTAGACATAATAATCCGGAATCTGGAAGAACAAATCTGCTTTAGTAGTCCACGCAAGTTCTGTGACCTACTTAAGATAAAACCATGAGGAAGCTTGCCAGTATTGGTCAGAAAATGATCTGTGTCTAGGGATTCTCAAAATGTTTCTCAATTGTTGGATCACTCTGCTCTATTGGAGTGATTAGGTAAAAGTATATTTGGGAGGAGCAGTGAATGAATGGTGTTCTTGATGAATGGTGTAGCAGTTCTTTTGGTTTTCCTATGTGAAAGTTGATGAGTTTATCCTGAGCCATAAGTGATGTGGAGAATGATTCAAATGTGACATAAGGTGTTGCCAAAACTTGGTGAAAAAGAAAAGCTGCTGCTTATACTAGATTTCAAGGATTTGGGGGAGAGCTGTAGATTCCTTCAATATACACCTCAATTCTCTGCAACAAGAAAATTCTAACCAATCTCCACTAAAATGAGATATCATTTGAGTTAGCTTACTTTGTTAGCTCAGACTCTTGAAATAACTAAAATGAGTATTTTACTGAAATAGTCACAATCCTTGCAGTGTTGCTGAGAAAAGATAAAATAGACTGAACCTGTACCATATAATTATAATACATTTTATAGTTCATTTGCCGTACACCGAATATAATCACATCTTGTTAAATTAATGGTAAATGCTTTTCTGCAGTATCCTAATAATCAGGTTGTTATTGTTTGTTTTGCATTTGCCCAGAAGATACTGTTTATTTTGCATTTCCCCAGAAGATTTTTTTTTTTTTTTTTTCCTTATGCTATGTTAAAAGAATATACAAATCCTGCTCTGGCAGGGGCCTATTACCAGTTGCTGTGAAGCATAGGCAGACAAACTAAGTAGTAATGTCTTGTCATCTCAGCCGCATTGTTAGAAATACCAACATCAAAGTGATGGTACATATACATTTTATGTAGTGTGCATTGGCCTTGTGCAGGCTGTACACAGGCACTGAACTTCTAACTTCTTGCTCTTCCCTAATGTCACCATGCCTTTTAGTATAGGGGGTTTTGCACTATAGATTGTGTTTTACATATTTCAAGATTAATGCTTGTATGTCTTAGTGAATAATTTGGCCAAGACACTAAATCAGAACATAAAGGAAATGGAATATGCTATGTACATGTACACTGATTTATCTAGAATTTGGTAGTTTTATTTATAAAAACTTTATAGATAATTATAAACAAATGCATATGACTGTAATGCTCAGTTTTTCTGATGGAGTAAGGAATGCATGTTAACCAACTACCCTAAACTGTCTGTTCAAGGATATATAGAGCTCAGTTCCACCTTCACCACAGAATTCTGGACCTAAAGCCATTTAGGATTAAAATCCCACAAAGGACTTTGTTACTTAAAACTGAACACCCTAGTATTTATTCTAATGCCATTACATTTAGTGCTCTGGGCTTAGTCTTACTTCACAGTGTGTAAGGGAGACTTTGGGGCCTTAGAAGTAGATCTAAAATTAGACAATATATTGAGCTACTGCCTGGAACTATTAATTAAGCATTTCCTAGGATGATAACAGGGTATCTTGACTCATGAACTAAGGCATTCCCCAAAAAAGCTGGTTTACGATTGTGAGAACTAAGGGGTGGGGGGAAACCTTTTCTGAAGGCCTAATAGAAATGGTTTTATCTAAAATAAATATCCTTGGCATCCTGCCAATGTGTTAAAGGGATGTAAACACATCGTAAACATCATGTAAAACTGATTAGGATTTTTTGACCAGAAATGTAGAAATATACAAATGGCTGAAGCTTAAGGGGTATCAGTGAMTAGGAGCACCAACAATGTCCATTAATGTGTCCATACTGGATTGTAATGCTTAGTATTTTAAACAGTTCTCAGTAACTCTGTTGTTTTTGGTTTTGTGGTTTTTTCTGTGGTGGTGGTTTTTTTTTTTTGGGGGTGGGGGGTGGGGGGGAGCGTATTATTTTTAGAACTTAAGCTTTAACATAGCTGTTGCTCTCAGATTTTTTGATCTCCCCTAAAATTTCATACTTGCTGTTTTAAATTAGGGTAGTTGTAACTGCTGTAATTTCCTATGGTTATTTCGCTTTAAAAGATGGGACAGAAATAATATTTTGCAGGCTCCTACTAAATGAGAAAGGGCATATTGGAAAGTTTAGGCTGAAAAGAATTTGCTGCTTTCAATGCATTGTGACTTGTTGGATTCAGATTACTTTAAGTAGCTATGTAATATGTTGCAAAGGTGTAGTGCTAATGAATACACAGACTCCAGGACAGAAGATACTGTGTGCTGAAGTAAACTGATATTTTCCAGCTTCTATTAAACTATTTCCCTGAAAAGACCTGCGCTAACATCAGAAATGGTGGGAACTGGCTTGCATTCAGGGTTTTGTTCTGGTCTATTTGTATTTTGTGAAAAGGGATGGATTGAGAGAAACTCTTTTATATGCAGTGTAATGGTTTACTGAGAAGGTATGAAAACAGGAATAAAGATTTATTGAATTGAGATGATTGAATGAAAATACACATGCTTTTGAGACTGCTAGTAATAAGCATTTTCTAACCTTATGTTAGCATTCAGATACACTCAGAGAACTGACCTAGCTTCATATAAGCCAATACAGGACTAGAAGTGCTTAAACAGAATTTATGCTGTACTGTTGCTAGACCAATTACTTTTATTGACACCATCAGATTGCATCCAATCCCTGAATGTGTGACCTCTGAGAACCAGTTTATTTCACTTTGGGTATTTCTAATGATATTTTTCTGCACAGCCCTTTTCAATGCAGCATTCTTAAGACAAGCCATGAAATTATTTTAATAGTTAGAATAATTCACTTACAGTAATAGAACTGTTGTTATGATTCTTTCAAGCAGAATTAACAATTGACATCTTAGTCAAAACTGGGTGCACAGACAGTCATATGAGTTTCCATCTCGTGCTGAGACTTTTATGATCAGCTAGTTTGGGTGCTACTGAAACCTGTAGCAAATTAGACTTCCGTCCCTTAACCATACTATGTCTCTGAAGTGCTTAGTTTTTACCTGAATGACAAGCTAAAACCATTTAAATGCTGTTACACCAGTTCCTTGTGTTAATTAGCAGTTTTCTTTTGGTATGTGAACTGTTGAGTGACTTGTCAAAGCCACAGCTACTTCTGGGATGGAATAGTTTCTGAAATCCCCCAACACTGATGGTGAAGAAGGAAAAGGAAGCATTAGAAACCTGACACTTTCTAAAGAGAAAAATYACCTTAAATTGAATACTATGCTTATCTGATTTCTAAAACTAGAAGTATTGAGCGATCATGTTGAACATGAAATTAAAAGCTGTGTGAAACATTTATATATTTTGGTTTGCATAAACCGATTTTTTCCAAGTTATCTTTATAAATGTTGTTTGTCACCCTAGATAGGACATTAAATATCCCCCCAAAGGGGAAGAATGTGTTACCCAACTCAACTGAAATGAGCTTGAAAGCTTTTCTCATTTGGAGCGGCTTTTTTTAGAATGAGGCCAAGAAGGCTTCTACTGTTTGATATATCTTTGGTAGAACATAGCTGTGACCACATTCAGTGTGCAAGCATAATCAAACAGTCCTTCTGTGGACTTGACATCCATGCAGGTGTATATCCCTTTATGGTCATCCAGACACATTAATGGATGTGTCCCTGATAAAATAGGAGCAGGAAAACCCTAGTTCTATTGTCAGATCTTCTTGAGATTACTTTTTAATGGACTGACTTTGTGCTTTGCTGTAGTGGGTTAACCTTGTCTGGCTACCAGATGCCCACCAAGCTGCTCTTTCACTTCTTCTCAGCAAGATGGGGGAGAAAATAGTATGAAAAGCTCATGGGTTGAGATAAGGACAGGGAGATCACTCACCAGTTAGTGTCATGGGCAAAACAGACTTGACTTGGGGAAAATTAATTTATTGCCAATTAATAATGGAGTAAGATAGTAAGAAATGAAAACAAAACCAAAAACGTCTTCCCTCTGACCCCCCATCTTCCCAGGCTCAATGTCACTCCTGACTCTTTTGCCTCCTGAAGTAGAACATGGGCCCTCCATGCCTGCAGCTTTGTTCAGGGTACTTCCACCTGCTGTGATGTGGGGTCCTCCATGGGCTGCAGCGTGGTTTTATGTTCTGACATGGTCCTCCGTGGGCCGCAGGGGGTCAGCCTGCTTCATCATGGTCTTCCACGAGCTGCAGGGGAGTCTCTGTTCACAGTGCCTGGAGCATCTTTTCCACATCCTTGTTCACAGACCTTAGTGTCTGCAGGGTTGTTTCTCTCACTTTTTCATTCTTCTCTCACAGCTGCTGTGCAGCAATTTTTACCTTTTCTTAAACATGTTATCATAGAGGTGCCACCAGTGTTGCTGATGGGCTCCACTTTGGCCAGTGGWGTGTCCATTTTGGAGCTGGCTGGAACTGGCTCTGTCTGACATGGGGGTGGCCTCTGGTGTCTGCTCACAGAAGCCACCCCTGCAACCCCCTGGCTACCAAAACCTTGCTACATAAACCCAATACATTTGCATTTTTACCTTTGTCTCATGTAATACATTGCTCCACAAAGAAAATAATTTAAATGTTGGAAAATAGTTTTCTCACAATAGGTTTTCTGAAACGGACCTTTAATGATACTGGATTCTGATTGTACTGACTTTTTTCACATGTAACTATGTGTAGAAATACAGTTGTTACTGGAGCCCACAGAATGTTTCAAAAAGGTGTCCATTAGGTGAAAAGTTGTAGTGCAGTAATATCTCTTTAAGCACAGCCTCTGTGGGGAGGGTTTGACAGAACAGTGTATCAGTTACATGTGTAAGTCTTAGAAGCTAATTCAAACAGTTAAATAGCTTGACCTACTGTCTAGGCTATTCATGGAGCTGGATGAGCAAGATATTTTAGCCCATGGAAATAACTGCTTTTCAGGTTTCAGATTATAATGTTAGATGGTATGTAATAGCTCTGTGGTTTATAAAGATGTATAAATAGTGTCTAATCCTGGCCTGTTGAAGTTGTACATAGAAAGCTTAGTTATATACAATAACTTAATTATTTATTACAGGCATCTGGACAGGTGAGCCCGGAGTTCCGTATGTCACTCCATGATTAAATTAGGTCAGAAGCACTGCAGAAATACTCATATCAATATTACTTCAGTTTGAGTATCATATTCCTAAGATGTAGAAAATAGATGTGTGTGCATATTTTTTAATTGGCCTATTTAATGTGAAATTCAGCATCTGGTGTCGGGAACCCAAATGAGGAGTTGCTTTAGATGGAGATGAGCCTGAAAAGCAGGAAGGATTTAAAGATTTGGTTCAGACTGAACAGTATGGTGAAATGTAGCTTATGCAGCACACAGCACATGCCATCTGAGCAACTAAACTCACTCTGTAATGCACGGACTGACAGAAACTGGTGATGCCACAATTATTGTACAAGAGTAGCGTGAGTTGGAGTGGATGAGAAGGTACTTCACATGTGAATGTGAGCCTGTGACGGAGTTTCTGCACCTGCTGCTCTTGCCACTATTCGAGTCTGCTGAACTTAGCTGTCTTCCTGGAACTTAAATGTCTATACTCTTGAGAAAGTCCTGTCTGCATGATACATTTCTTAAAAGGTGAGAACATCCAGAGACCTGTAGATAGCCTGCCCAACTATGGTACTTGTCTTTGCTGTTGACTTTGCTGCTGTTTGAAAGAACTTGGTAGTCATCAAAGTGAATCAGTCTGCTTAAGTCTGGCATTTATTCCTTCAATAGCATACAGGGAAACTGCAGAAGGTGGTAGATATGCCCATCTGTTCCAGAAGCATTCCAAGCTTCAGGACAGTTTTAGTTTAACATGCTGGTTAGGATGTGTATCAGGGGTAAGGATGTCAAGTATCCCCTTCTCAAATAGCAGTATCTGTCAGGGGATAGGTAAATATTTGAAAGGAGTACTGTGGAGATACTCGTTTTCAATTATTTGCTGCTTGTCTTTAAGATCTGACATTAATTAGATCAAAACCAACTATTTTCCTCCTGGAGTAGGAAATAATTTGAGGTTTTACTTGCTGACAACTACTAAAAGTAGTCATTGTAGCTGACTAATAGTCTTAGTTTGGAGCATGAAAAACTTACAAATACTTTAGCAAGAGCCATTTTGTCATCCAAAGAAAGCAATATAAATGATGTTTCACAATATGCTTGTATGAATTCATTAAAATGATTTAAACCAACAGGTAACTTTACATGTATGTAAAATCAAAGAGGTAGGTATAATGCTAACCTGAGTCTGCTGTCTTAAGCAGACTTCTGTATTTACATGCAATGGATTTGTTTTAATGAGTTGGATTCCTCTACAAGGAAGACATCTTCAGAATTGTCTTTAGCTAGAGACATTAAGGCATTGCATTTTGCTCTCACTGTTTCAACATGACTATTTACAATTGACTCTAGCAATAATGGTGCTTATGTCAGGAAACGTTTATTAGAATTAGGATATTATTGTAGGAAATCTGTATTTACCATGAGATTTATTGGTGTGAGTCATGTGCTAAGTGTTGATTATTTTGTAATCTGATATGCAATACACCTGGCATGGCTATTCTGTAGCTCTTTCTTAGCTTAATTCCAGCAATATTAATTAGCTGCACATTGTAGCAGCCATGCATTTGCTAGTTTCTGAATAACATCACTGTACTGAGTTCAGTGCAGTACCACACCTCAGTGTCAAGATACAGTACACCTCAATTTCTTCTTTAATGAAGTCTTACACAGGCTTTAATCTTCAAAAAGGAAGCAGTATCTATATAGTTGTGTATCTTTGGAGCACAAAGGAACAGAGCATATGTTGATATAAGTTACAATACTGTAAACCTTTACAGAATTTCAACATTAGGGGTGTGACCAAGAAAGCTGTGATTACAAATTAGTTCTGTTTTTCAGAATGGTTTGTGCTGAAATCTAACATATGGTTTGGATTTTCTTTATAAATCCTAACATTCTTACAGGAGTTGATTTTAAAAAAAAAAAAAANCAACAACAACAAAAAAACAACCCAAAAAAAAAAAAAACCACCACAACACACAAACAAACAAAAAAACCACCAAAAACCTGAAAGTACGTATTATTTATGCTGAGGGCTTTTTCCTGCAAAGGTCATAAAATCTACATACAAATATACTTTTCTACTTTCCATTCTTTCTACTTCAGGGGCCAGGGGCGTGTGTACCTTCATAATTACATGCAAAAGATGAATATAGGAGAATCAAATTCAGAATTCTGCAGCACTAATTAGGGGGAATAGGCTTTAAAGGAGGCTGGGATCAATGGTGTTGTGAGACTTATTTCCCCTGGATGTTCCCTCCAGAAGGGTTATTTGATTATGATGATGACCCTTCAAATGCACTAAATTGAAAATGCTTCTGATAAAGATAGTGACTTTTAGTGTCATTAGTAACTTAGTTCAGGATCAGGATTATGTTGGCTTCTGCTACTAATGATAATGAAAATACAGCAGAATCTGTGAAAACAAATAGAGACGGTGGCAGCCACCTGTATGGCCTTTTCCCTTCTCAGTTAATTTTCATGCAGTGATTTCAATACAAGGTAAATTCCTGGTAGAAATTGGGCAACTTGTCATTTTCACACAAGTTGGCAGGCAGATGGTTGAAAGTCAGTTCCCCAGTTCAGATGTTTCCTAATTAGTTGGAACCTACCCCTTTTTCCTGGTGTAAACAAGTCCCAGAAGATAAAAGGCTGGGAGAGTTGTAACCATAGTAGAATAACACAGAAATGTTTGGAAAGGGAGGGAAGGGGTTTTATTTCCTTGTATAATTTGCACTTTTTGAACAAATTTATGATTTCTTGTCTATCTTACATAGCATTGAGGAAACTGGGATCCATAAATAGTCATAAAAGAAAATGTATCATCAATAGTACATTGCTTCAGGGATTAACTAGCTGATAAGTAGTGTTAAACAGGTAACCTCTTGAATCTTCAAATTTATGATCGACCTCAATCAGTGTTTTCTGTTGGTTTTAATGCTTTCATTACTCTGTTCTGTCTTTGCTATCTGTCCTCTGTGACTTTGGTTATCCTTGGATGAGCTTAATGTTTATGACCCAGTCTTACATAACAGTGAGCATGTCTTTTATGTCTGTCAGTTTTCTTTGACCTCATCTTAGTATTGTCTGAAAGATTTTTCTGCTGTGTTTTTGCACAACTCTTACAAAGCAATCTCAATTGGTTTTGTTATTGCTGATTCATCTGTAGCTTTTCCTACCAGCATCAGTGTATGTTTAGGAGAAAAGTCTGTCCTGCCTTTAATGTGACTTAACCTTTCCTGAAATGTAGCTTCTCTGCCTGTTACCTTATTGTCCTAAGCTTGATTAAGACTCAATTTCCATTTGACTAAAGGATTTTAAGTATTCCCAGTTCAAACCAAAGGGCTAAATTCATGTTATCCTCGAAAAGGGTATTCTGTTAATGCTTTATATGAAGGTAAAGCCAGGAGAGCAAGAGGAATCCTCTTCTTTCCCCCTCCCATGGACAGAGCAGTGAACTGTATTGGGACTTGAAAAACAGAATGATAACTAGAAGCCCTAAAAGGCCAGCTCCCAAGTTACCAGGTTCTCAGCTATGTATGGTTAGGAGTCTAAATGTTCATTTGGAGCTTCTTAACCAGCAGATGGGAGGAATGCAAACTTTCATGCTGGCTGGAGTGGCTGGAAACCTGTGTTCTACAGCTGCTGGCAGGGAACTAGGCAGGATCTCCCTCTGATTTGGGGAAGTTCATCAAAATCAAACTATTATTGTCAAATATTGAGGCATCTACTTTTTTGAGTAAGAAACTAATTATGTTGGAAAACTTTAAGCTGCTCTAACTTCATACAACCTGTTTATAAACAGGTATTTGAAGAGATTCTTGGGTGCCAATGTCTTATATTTACTGACTGATATTTGTATTTCTGTGAGTTTGCATGTTGCTTTATGTAGTACTTCTCATGCTGAAAAGCTATCCCACTTAATTCTGAGTTGGATAACTGTTGGATAACTGGTAGTTGTTCATCTTCATGAATTAGCTCATCTCTAGCATAACAGTCAATTCAAAACAAGTATTTTTCTTATGTTCTGTTTATGGTACAGCTCCTGCAATGACTTAACTTTTTAGACATTGTCCAGAACTTAGTTTCATGTTGATAATCATGTCAGCTTTTTACTGTAACTCAATTTGTTTCTTTCAAAAAGATCAGATTCTGAGTTGCTGCTATAGTTTTGACTACTTTTTCAAATGAGCTTAATTTCAGCACAGCAGGATGCATCTGAAATTAAAACTTAGTTGCATTGTGAAAGAAGCCTTAATGTTTTCCCTGTGTTGCTCTAAGAAATGAGGTATGTTAATCATAAGGGCTTGATGGCTTTATATGTGAAATAGTCTCACAGTAGAAGGTATTACTGACTGCATTATCCCGTGAGTTCATATAATCAAATATTATCCATAAATAGAAATGTAATGTATGGTTTAATTCTAAATTACGAAACCTACCTAATAGTTCAGAGCATGTAAAACCAGGTTTGCCAGTTGAAAGCATCTAAAACATAGCAATTGCTAGAGCAGATAGTCCACCTGATAATTTTTTGTTTGTTTGTTTTTATTTTTTTCTCCCCCCAACCCCACCCCAAAGTGGTCATATAGTTATAGGTGTAGGGGGACTTCTATGACACTTAGCTAAAACTCTTGCATTGATGGAAAATTTCGGGACTTCTTGTAGAACCTTTGAAAATGCTTTTATTAAACTGTGGAAAATTTTTTTGCATTATTGAGAACTTAATATTTGCAGTTAGAAAAGTGTTGACGCTGAGTTTTGTAGATCTGTTATTGCAATCCAGCATAGAAAAAGTAGGAGCTTTCAGTAGTTGGGGTTTTAGGGCACAATTACTTTAACCTAAAGTATGAAGCTGAAAGAACAGTTTGCCCGCTTCAGTTAGATTGTTTGTTATATACATATGCACTGAACTTGGCAGCTGTTCTTATAATCAGTGGGTCAAAGTAGGTTCTTGGCTATGTTGACCCAGGTATGTACTGTTACAGCTTGTGTGCAAATTTGAAGGAAGGAAATAATCCTATTCCATACAGCTTATAGAAACAGGTCACTTCAAGCAAGATGACTAAGTTGCCAATGCATGCTTCTTCACAGGGTAGATCACAGCTATCAGTGTGGGTAGAAGGAACAGGCCTTACAAAAGGAAAACTGCTGCTGAGGGGCATAGATGCCCGCTATGACTGCCATTGCTAATTGGCTGGATTTTTCTTCTGAGCAGTTAGCCGGTTGTGAAGCATATGGTAAGTGTTTTTATTTTCAGTATACTTGAAGAATTGTTTTGCTTAATGAATGAAAAAAGCAGTTTTGCTTACTTAAGAGCAGTGATTTGGATGATGAAAGTAGCTCCTAAATAAAAACATGTCAAGGAAGCAGTTACTCCAGTCTAGGCCTGTTCACCAAGTGTGGCTGCTCCAGAAGAGCTTTTTGGAGTCTGGGAGGAAGAAAGGATCACTAAGGCTAATAAAAAAAAATTGCAGGGTAGGCAAGGGATTTCATGTGGAAGAGTGGCTGGTTAACCAGATTGATGGTTTGATGCATTTGCCCTTCCTGCATTTGAATACTGAATCATGTGAAGACAGATACCCAAATAAAACAGCTCTGTGACATGCTAGTAGGGTTCCTTCATAGTCTAGTTCAATAGCGATAAAACATTTCTGTAGTACTTCTAAGTAACTTTGCAGTGTATTCATGTGTTAATTTTTACTCTCATGCAGTGAGGTCTGAAATTCATAGATGTGAATTACAAACCTGTGAAACTGAGTCCTGAAAAGAATCTAAATCATAATAACTTGCTTGTAAGAGTGGACCTAATGTATCATGAGTTCACTGGTTTGTATTTTCTACAATTATAAGAAAACAATGGATTGCATTAGCAGCTGGTCCCCAAAGATACTTTACAGCAAAACAGAACTACAAAATGTCAGATAGTGTTAGAGGCAATATTGTCTCTATCCAGTAGCACCACATGCCCATGAATACTGCCATTCTTCCTTACCCCTTGCCTCTCATTCACCCTATTGGATGCAATAAATACCCAAGTCACTATTGTGTGGATTAGTCTGTTGCAGAATGAGATCCACAATTTTAAAGGGAAAAGCACTGTGGAATCTTCAGTGGATGGCATTTTGATTTCCAAAGTGAATTTTTTTAATCCAGAAGGTGAACGTAAGATAAAATTACAGAATAGCTGACCTTGGAAGGGGTATATGGAGATCTTCTGGTCCAACTTGCCTGCTCTCAAAGCACATACAACTAGTGCGAGTTGCCCAGGACTGTGTTCAGATGGGTTTCAAATATCTCCAAGGCTAGAGACTCCACGATCTTTCTGGGCAGCCTGTGCCAGTTTCTGACTACCCTTAGAATAAAGTGTTGGGGGTTTTTTCTTGCATTTAAATTTAATTTCCTGTGTTTCAGTTTGTGCCCTTTGCCTCTTGCCCTGTCACTGAATACCACTGAGAAGAGTCTGTCTCAGTCTTTACTTATGCTGTTAGGTATTTATACACATAAGGTCCCCCAACGTGAACCTTCTCTCCAGGCTGAACAGTCCCAGCTCACTCTGATATGAAAGATGCTTCAGTTCCTTAATCATTTTCATGGCCCTTTGTTGGACTTGCTCTAGTAAGTCCCTAACTTTTACGTAACTGAGGAGCCTAGAACTGGAGCCAGTACTCCAGATGTGGCCTTGACCAGTGACGAGGGGAAGGATCGCCTCCCTTAGCCTATTGACAGTGCTCTTTGTAATGCAGTCAAGGATGCTGTTGGCCTTCTTTGCAAGGATGACTTGCTGGTTTGTGTTCAGCATGTTTTCCACTAGGATCCCAAGGTTCTTCTCTGCAGAGCTGCTTTCCAGCTGGTTGGCTGCCAGTGTGTACTAGTGCAAGAATCTAGTCCTCCGCAGGTGCAGGACCTTACACTTCCCTTTGAACTCCATTAGCTGCTTCTCAGCCCATTTCTCTAGCCTGTTGAGGGCCCTCTGAATGGCAGCACAACCAACTAGTAACATCAATGACTTTCCCAGATTTGTATTGCCTGCAAAGTAGCTGAGGGTGCGCTCTGTTGCATTGTCCAGACCATTAGTGAAGATTAACCAGAGGGTACACCACTGGTGACCTGCTGTGATCATGCTGCTGATCATAACCCTTTGAGCCTGGCAGTTCAGCCAGTTTTTCAGTCCATCTCACTGACCACTTGCCTAGTCTGCATTTCATCAGTGTGAAGACTTTGTAGGAAACTGAAAGCCTTTATAAAGTCAAGAGAGCAACCACTGTTCTCCCCTCGTCCACTTTGCCAGTCATTTCATTGTAGATGGCTATCAGTTTGTTAAGCATGATTTGCCCTTCATAAATCCATGCTGACTATTCCCATCACATTATCCTTAATGTGTTTGGAAAGTAAGGAAGCTAAGATACTTTGAATAAAGTTTGAAGATAGAAACACTTCAAGGAATCTGATCACTATGATTTTTAAAAAGGTATTGTCAACCTTCTTGGTGTCTGAAATGTGCTAGTCTGGGTTGTGTACATAGTGTGAAGTGATCCTGTGTGAGGTATATTTAGGCTGCAGAAAATCCAGGGAGAAAAAAATGTTGATGCTATTTTTCATATTGGATTGATATTTGCTGGATTTTTACAGGTATATTGGGAGGAATCTACCTTTTCTGTAGAATGATGAGCAAAATTTAAATTCCTGTCAAGGATAGTTGGAGTTCTGTTTCTGGTGGGCACATTTATAACTTAAATAACATTAATCTCATGAAGGAACTGTATGCTGGTGTCTAGCAGTCAAAATTCAAGCCTCTTATGTTTTCCCTTTCTGTAAACTGCAGGTTTCTTTAGGTTGGCTTTAGTCCAGTAATTAAACCAGCCAGTTACTTTCACTACATACTTTGAAATATAATTTCCCTCTGACTGACTCAGGTTTATCACAGACATACTAATCCTGTGAAGGGATTATTTGCTATAGAGGCTTTTTACTTTTGCTGTAGAAAATAAAGGAAGCCAGAAACTACTTATCTTTTTCCTTTCAGTGCGATATCTTATCTTTCAGTGTGATTTGTAATGACATATGTGGTTTTGTAATGACATACGTTGTACTGTTAGCTGTGTTATTCTTCAAGAGAAGGTAGGAAGCAATGTTAAGTAAGCTTTTGTTTAAACAGATATATTTATGCTTACCAGTATGGGTAGGAGGGAATATGAGAAATGGATGGCAAATGGCACAGGAGGTAAAAAGCAAAATAACAAGCCAGGAATTTGAAAAAATATATTTACCTTAAAACATTTAAAAATCAGTGGTATGGGTTACCAGCAAAGAGAAATTCACTGAATAAACACTTTTCTTTTGTTCCACAATCAGGCTTTTGATTTTTGTTTTTATACTGCACATTGAGTTACATTTGGTGAAAAATCTAAGCCCCTTTCATGGACAGATGCCTCAGTGATCTCTTCCTTCTCTTGCTTTCCCACTTTTCATTATGATTCAACTGTTTTATTCTATATGGCTCTTAAATTTGCATGTTGCCTGACTGTCCTGGATTATCAGAGCTTTTGCTAATATCTATCAAAGTATCAAGAAACCTCAGTATTTACATGTGTTCTATAGGTGTATATTCCTTCTGCTTCTGTAAGAAAGCTTAAATCTAATCCTGCCCGCAATCAGGCTTTACGAAAGTGAAGCTAATATGGGTACAGTGCTCCACAAACACTGGGAATTTCTTTGTAATCTACTTTTTTTACCATCTACTTACCTGCTAGTGTCCCTTGAGACTCCTCAAAGACCCAGTTGAAGTTGTGTTGTGAAGAAGCTTGTCAAATATTCTTACTACTGGTATTTTACAGACCTTTAGTCATCCATATGTACCTTCCCTTTCCAAATCTTGAAAATCCCTCTGCCCTTATCTGTGGGTGTGACCAGATGACCTCCAGAGGTACGTTCCAACCAGAATCTTACTGATTTTTCTTGTAGTTCTTCAATTGCTGKGTTGAGAGATGCAAAAATTGCTGGTGAAAAAGTCTGCTGGTATTTCTGTTGCATGGAAAACTTAGCAGGGCATGCAAATAACCAGCCAGCCTGAATGGTACTTCCAGTAGGTTATTGCTAAGTGGGTAATTTGGGAATGCTGTAAGAGCTGCCAGGGGCAGCTTATCAATATTCATTATCAAATTCATTATCAATAGATAATGAAGTAAATGTCAAATTAAACTGGAAGATAAGGACCTATGTCCAGTGCGCAAAATGTTCAGGAATGTATCCTATGGCATAGTTCTATGGGGTTTTATATAAGATTGTCTTAGAGTACATAGCTTAAATGCTGTAGCACTTCAAGCAAAAGCTATATGCTGAGCTTGCAGTGCTCCTGCAAACAAAAATTCACAATACTTGAGCCTTGTTTTTTGGGTAGTTGTCCTGGTTCTGGCTGGGACAGAGTTAACTTTCTTCCCAGTAGCTGGAGGGGGTGTGCTGTGTTTTGGGTTTGGTGTAATAGGAGCGTTGATGGCCCATTGATGTTTTGGGTGTTGCTGGGTGGTACTTGCACCGGGCACTTTTCGGCCTCCCATGCCCTGCCAGGTGCATGGGAAGCTGGCGGGGGGAGCATAGCCGGGGTGTTTGACCCAGCTGGCCAATGGGGTATTCCATACCATGYAACGTCATGCTCAGTATAAAAACTAAGGGTGTGGGGGGGCTCTGCATCCTAGGACGGGCTCTTGCGTATCAGGCAACGCGTCGGTTCGGGCAGTGGTGAGCAGTTGCATTGTGCATCGCCTGCTTTGTATATCCTATTGTTGTTGCTGTTATCACTGTTATTATTACTGTTCTACTTTGTTTTATTTCAATTATTGAACTGTTTTTCTCTCAACCCGCGAGTTTTCCTACTCGTGCCCTCCTGATTCTCTCCCCCATCCCACCGGAGCAGGGGTGTGAGCGAGCGGCTACGTGGTGTTTAGGTGCTGGCCAGGGTTAAACCAMGACAGTAGTAAAGACTTCTGCTGTACTTCAGTTAGTCGATTGTCCTGAAACTGTTATGCATGAGGTGGAAGGCTGTGAATATTTCAGGCACAAAAAAAAAAAAAAAAAAAATCAGCCTCTTCTAAAGACTTAAGGAGTTTTGCTCTCTGTCCATGTTGAGTTTTGTTTAATTGCATATATGTTGGTGCCTGATATTTGAAAGCTGGAAGGCATGTAGCACTTGTATCAAAGATATGCCTTCTGCAGACTGGGAAATGTACCTATGCTTAATCAAGTTAGAAAAGTTTGGGAAAATTTCCAGCAGTAATTTCATTTAAGTTTTTAAATTTTAAGTGCTCTTAATTTTAGTACTTTCTATTTTTGCCTGTTGAACACTGGCATTGACTTTTTCAATTCTAATAAATGAATTTGCCAACATATATATATTGTTACATATAAGGAAAAGTCTAATGGTGTATATCTAGGCACCACTCATATTTGTATTTGTCTGTCAGCCTTTTTTTTTTTTTTTTTTTTTTAACAAGAAAACATAGCAAACTGCTGAGCATTTGTCGTGGTTTAACCCCAGCCAGCAACTAAGCACCATACAGCTGCTCGCTCGCTTGCTCCGGTGGGATGGGGGAGAGAATCAGAAGAGTAAAAGTGAGAGAACTCGTGGGTTGAGATAAAGACAGTTTAATAGGTAAAGCAAAAGCCGTGCACGCAAGCAAAGCAAAACAAGGAATTCATTCACTGCTTCCCATGGGCAGGCAGGTGTTCRGCCATCTCCAGGAAGGCAGGGCTCCATCACATGTAACAGTTACTTAGGAAGACAAAACACCATCACTCCAAATGTCCCCCCCCTCCCAGCTTCTTCTTCCCCCAGCTTCATATGCTGAGCATGACATCATATGGTATGGAATATCCCTTTGGTCAGTTGGGGTCAGCTGTCCTGGCTGTGTCCCCTCCCAACTTCTCGTGCACCCCCAGCCTACTCGCTGGTGGGGTGGGGTGAGAAGCAGGAAAGGCCTTGACTCTGTGTAAGCACTGCTCAGCAATACTGAAAACATCCCTGTACTATCAACACTGTTTTCAGCACAAATCCAAAACATAGCCCCATACTAGCTACTATGAAGAAAATCAACTCTATCCCAGCCAAAACCAACAGAGCATTCTACTTTGCATACAGGACATTATTAAAGGGAAGTGACTATTCGTGCAAATGAAACTATTGAGGAAATACAAATTATTCTTGTCTCAAAATAAAGCTCTGATACGGAGATTTTATTCAAGCAGGTACTCAAATTTTTTTAGATGTAAATATTTAGTCAAGTGTGTGATTATACAGATGTGGGCTGAACGGTTTTACGCAGTTACTACTGTACTGCATGCCCACCATGTGGTTCTAGTTTTGTTTAAGGTCGCTATTCTGTTTTTTAATTGGAAAAGACAGTTTTACTGAGCCCAAGTACTTGTGAGAGCTATGGACGCACAAGATGCAATGAGATGACTCCTGTCCCCTGAATGTTTTGTTTGATGATAGGGCAAGATGTGTTCACCAAGAAGCTGCCACCATTGTGCGTGTAGGACAGTGCTGTAGAAGCTCTCAGTTTAAGTGTTTGGTCCATTCTCCCATCCCCAGATGGGGATACGTAGGTGTAGTCTTTTTGAGAACAGTGTCAYRATGATAAAGGATGTGTGTTTGGAAGTCACTGTAAAAATAGTACTTGGGTTTGGAAGTTCATGAGATGCAATGAGAAGGAAATGAAAATGACTCCTATAAAACTTGYAGCAGCTGAGTTTCCCTGAAATGTGCTCTTAAAGCTTATTATTCAAAAAAATGGGTGGCCTTAGGTAATTAACTTTGTACTTTATGCAAAGTACACTCATATTTCTAAGCAGACTTTGTCTTGATGATATACTAAAAACCTAGTCATATTAGCAAATTCTGACAATGGATATTTAACAGTATAAATGTGTTGTCTTTTGCACCATAAAGCTATGGTCACTTAAACTGCAGTATAAAATTCTAGGAGTTAAACTCATGCCAGTTCAGCTCTCTGAACATGCAGTAAGTAACTTAAAGCACAATATGAGGAGCATTACAAAGAAATGCTTTTTTGCAGATAGAATCATAGAATCATTTAGGTTGGAAAAGACCTTTAAGATCATCAAGTCCAACCGTTAGCCTAGCACTGCCAAGTCCACCACTAAACCATGTCCCTAAGCACCACACCTACACGTCTTTTAAATACCTCCAGGGATGGTGACTCCACCACTTCCCTGGGCAGCCTGTTCCAGTGCTTGATAACCCTTTCGGTGAAGACATTGTTCCTAATATCCAATCTAAACCTCCCCTGGCACAACTTGAGGCCTTTTCCTCTCATCCTATTGCTTGTTACTTGGGAGAAGAGACTGACCCCCACCTCACTACAACCTCCTTTCAGGTAGTTGCAGAGACCGATAAGGTCTCCCCTGAGCCTCCTTTTCTCCAGGCTAAACAACCCCAGTTCCCTCAGCTGCTCCTCATAAGACTTGTGCTCTAGACCCTTCACCAGCTTCATTGCTCTTCTTTGGACCCACTCCAGCACCTCAATGTCCTTCTTGTAGTGAGGGGCCCAAAACTGAACACAGTATTCGAGGTGTGGCCTCASCAGTGCYGAGYMYAGGGGSAYRATCACTTCCCTAGTCCTGCTGGCCACACTATTTCTGATACAGGCCAGGATGCCGTTGGCCACCTGGGCACACTGGCTCACATTTAGCCAGCTGTCAACCAACGCCCCCAGGTCCTTTTCTGACAGGCAGCTTTCCAGCCACTCTTCCCCAAACCTGTAGCGGTGCATGGGGTTGTTGTGACCCAAGGCACTTGGCCTTGTTGAACCTCATACAGTTGGCCTCGGCTCATTGATCCAGCCTGTCCAGATCCCTCTGTAGAGTCTTCCCACCCTCAAGCACCCAACTTGGTGTTGTCTGCAAACTTAATGAGGGTGCACTTGATCCCCTCATCCAGATCATTGATAAAGATATTGGACAGAACTGGCCCCAATACTGAGCCCTGGGGAACATCACTTGTGGCCAGCTGCCAACTGGATTTAACTCCATTCACCACAACTCTTTGGGCCCGGCCRTCCAGCCAGTTTTTTACCCAGCGAAGAGTACACCCATCCAAGCCATGAGCAGCCAGTTTCTCCAGGAGAATGCTGTGGGAAACAGTGTCAAAGGCTTTACTAAAGTCTAGGTAGACAACATCCACAGCCTTTCCCTCATCCACTAAGGGAGGTCACCTTGTCATAGAAGGAGATCAGGTCAGTCAAGCAGGACCTGCCTTTCATAAACCCATGCTGGCTGGGCCTGATCACCTGGTTGTCCTACACGTGCCGGCACTCAAGATGATCTGCTCCATAACCTTCCCTGGCACTGAGGTGAGGCTGACAGGCCTGTAGCTCCCTGGATCCTCCTTCTGGCCCTTCTTGTAGATGGGTGTCACATTTATTAACCTCCAGTCAACTGGGATGTCCCTGGTTAGCCAGGAGTGCTGATAAATGATGGAAGGTGGCTTGGTGAGCATTTCTGCTGGCTCCCTCAGTACCCTTGAGTGGATCCCATCCAGCCCTATAGACTTGTGTGTGTCTAAGTGGTGTAGCAGGTTGCTAACCATTTCCCCTTGGATTATGGGTGCTTCATTCTGCTCCCCGTCCCTGTCTTCCAGCTCAGGGGGCTGGGTACCCGGAGAACAACTGGTCTTACTATTAAAGACTGAGGCAAAGAAGGCATTAAGTACCTCAGCCTTTTCCTAATCTTTTGTCACTATGTTTCCCCCTGCATCCAATAAAGGATGGAGATTCTTCTTACCCCTCCTTTTGTTGCTAATGCATTTATAGAAACATTTTTTTATTGTCTTTTATGGCAGTAGCTAGATTAAGTTCTAGTTGGGCTTTGGCCCTTCTAATTTTCTCCCTGCATAACCTCACGACATCTTTGTAGTCCTCCTGAGTTGCCTGCTCCTTCTTCCAAAGGTCATAAACTATCCTTTTTTTCCTGAGTTCCAGCCAAAGCTCTCTGTTCAGCCAGGCCAGTCGTCTTCCCTGCCGGCTCGTCTTTTGGCACATGGGGACGGCCTGCTCCTGCGCCTTTAAGATTTCCTTCTTGAAGAACGTCCAGCCTTCCTGGACTCCTTTGCCCTTCTGGACTGCCTCCCAAGGGACCCTGTCAACCAGTGTCCTAAACAGGCCARTGTCTGCTCTCCGGAAGTCCAAGGTAGCAGTTCTGCTGACCCCCCTCCTTACTTCTCCAAGAATCGAAAACTCTGTCATTTTGTGATCGCTGTGCCCACGACGGCCTCCAACCATCACATCACGAAAGTCCTTCTCTGTTTGCAAACAACAGGTCCAGTGGGGTGCCTTCCCTCGTTGGCTCACTCACCAGCTGTGTCAGGAAGTTATCTTCCACATGTTCCAGGAACCTCCTAGACTGTTTCCTCTCTGCTGTATTGTATTTCCAGCAGATATCTGTAAGTTGAAGTCCCCCACAAGAATAAGGGCTAGTGATTGTGAGACTTCTCCCAGCTGCTTATAGAGTATTTTGTCTGCCTCTTCATCCTGGTTGGATGGTCTATAACAGACTCCCACTGTGATATCTGCCTTGTTGGCCTTCCCCCTGATTCTTACCCATGAACATTCAACCCTATTTTCACCATCATTAAGTTCTAGACAATCAAAACACTCCTTAACATATAAGGATACCCCACTGCCTCTCCTTCCTTGCCTATCCCTTCTGAAGGGTTTATAGCCATCCATTGCAGCACTCTAGCTGTGCGAGTCATCCCACCATATTTCCGTGATGGCAACTATATCATAGTTTTCCTGCTGCACAATGGCTTCCAGCTCCTCCTGTTTGTTGCCCATGCTGCATGCATTGGTGTAGATGCACTTCAGTTGGGCTATTGATCCCGCCACCTTTTTGAGGGGAGAAGCCCTAATTCCTACGTGATCATTCTCAGGCACTTCTGTGGTTTCTAACACACCAATAACCCTTGCGTCTTTGCTGCCGCATGGATCTCCATCCCCTACCTCCACTGAGATGGCAGACTGAAGGACYTCGCTAGCACACTGTCCCTCAAACATTGGCGTGCCACCCCCAGGCTTATCTCTAGCAAGCCTTGTTTTATCCTTTTCCCCCTTCAAATCTAGTGTAAAGCTCTTTCAATGAGCCCTGCTAACTTCTGTGCAAAGATCCTTTTCCCGCTTTGAGACAGTTGTACCCCAACTGTTGCCAGCAGGCCTGATGTCGTGTAGACAAACCCATGATCAAAAAACCCAAAATTCTGCCAGTGACACCAGGCTTGGAGCCAGGTATTGGTCTGCTGGCTCTTCTGTTTCTCCTCTCATTGTTCCCTGCAACTGGAAGGATAGAAGAGAACACTACTGGTTCTCCTGATCCTTTAACCAGTCGTCCCAAGGCCCTGAAGTCTCTCTCGATTGCCCTCGGACTTCTTGTTGCAACTTCATCGTGGCCTACCTGAAAAATCAATAATGGATGATAATCTGAGGATTGTACCAGGGTAGGAAGTTTTCTCTTCATGTCTTTAACCTGGGCCCCAGAGAGGCAGCAGACTTCCCTAAGAAGATAGAATGGCTTCATAAAATTGTCTGAAATTGCTATTTCGCAGCAAAATCTGATGTAGGACTTTGCTGTTTTTCTGTAATACTACTCACCTGCTGCAGGAAAATATTTTAGCTACTGTGGACTCAGAACATTTCAGCTAACTTTGTGCTGTAATGTCATCATTATCCAGGTCAGACTAACATGCTCCCTTTGCCTGACTAGGAATTAGTACTGAAGACTTAGATAACCTTCTTTGGCTGATGAAAAGTATAAATGTAGGAAATGTGAAGCTGTAGGTCCTGTCCTGGAAGGGCGGCTGCTTTTATGGAGTAGGAAGCAGTTAAGGAGGTCCTCTATATAGCATGCACAAACACATATACCATTCCACCTGCTTTGGCAACTGGTAGAAAGGGATTTTGGGGGATGGCAAACAGTTCCTAAGTGTTCTTTGCTAAACTGAGTACAAACAAAAAAACCACTGCAACACAAAGCTTCTGATGTTTTCTTAGCACCCTTCACACAGGTTTTTCAGCTATTTGTGGTTAGCTAAAGCAAGGAAGTTAAAGGTGGAGAGTTGCTTTAGGCAAATGTTCATTGTCCTGGAAGGTACACCTGCAAGCAGTTGGTTATATATGCTTGTATTTTTATTCTGTGTGCTTCTCCGATGTGCTATGTGCTTTGATATTCCTGTGCTTTAATGTGTGTGAGTTAAAGGATTTTACGTAGCATATGTGATCAAATCAAGAATGCACCTAGTCTAGTATCCAGCTTCCTAGTGTGGCAGGCCATCCTGGCTGTACTTTCTCACTGCCTTTCCATCTGAGGTCCGTCCACAGTCACAAAATGTCCCCCACCAACCTGCATTCACACCATGAACAGGAACAAGCTCAGTGTAGAGTACAGGGCTTATTTCCGTCCCTCATTGTCGAATCTCTGGGCACAGCAACACTGGGTAACTTGGATGCTTTCTGGAGGTACTGGGCTCCCCTTCTGTCTTCAAGCTTCTAACCCTCAATACCTTACTGCCATGTGCATTCCCTTTTCCTCTAATTTGTATGTCCCCTTTTATCTTCCTACCCCCTTAATCTTGACAGATGCAAGCTTGAGCAGAGGGCTCGCTTATTACAGAAATCAGACTTGGTGTGCAGTTGGAAATGCTTAAAAAAATAAATGGAGCAAGTACAAGTGCTCTTTCCTTTGTGCGCTCAAACTCTACTGTATTGCACCGTTTGCTTAATGATTAACTATCTCAATTTTGTACCTAGTTTATTGACTATATAGGAGGGTTTACTGGCTGAAGATTTAACTAAAAGTGAAGTGGATTTGAGAAAGTGCCTGGAAGATGAAATAGTGAAATACCTTTTTATTTTATTTCATTCTTCAAGCTGTGGATCTCTGGCTGATTAATAAACACTGAGCTGATTCTAACCTGGTAAAAATTCTTTTAAAAGGATATTTCACAAAAAGCAATTTTGGATGTTGTTGCTGTCTTGATCCAAAATAGCTCATGCATCTTGACATTCAGAGCACAGTACAAAATACCTTCACTGAGTTTTGTGTTTAATGGGGAATGATGCTTCGAGGGATGGGACAGTACTGGTTGGGTTAATATTTATGATGAAGTATAATTGGTTAATATAACAAAGACAGGAGGAGAATATGAAGTGCATCACTAACTAGAAAATGTACTGGAATGTAGAACAATTGATTAAAGTATTCATATATGAATTCCTCATAAATTATTACATTAAGCATAACTCTTGTTCTTTTTATCATGCCTTATGCTTGACTGCCCTGAATTTCAATTAATTGCTTTCAAGCTAGTTGCATTAAAAACTTTAACTTCATAGTTCATCCCAATTTTCTTTCTAAAGAACTAATTCTTTGTATTTATGAAACTTTGCGAAGTTACACTTTGTCTTTATCTTAAGTCAAACATCTCTGCTTCTGGCACTGTGTAGCTGTTTTATTCTAGACTGAACAGTGTGTATTCCACTCTATGCCTCTCTCTTCCCATTTATTTAAATAAATAGGAGAACTTTCTTTTCATCTGTGGTTTCTACACTACTATAATATTCCCTTTGGATTTTTTAATTAACTTTAGAAGGCTAAATTTTTACCCACCAGTTCTTTGGCTATCACTTTAATTTGTTCTTATTTGTCCTAAAATCTCTGGGAAAGTAATATGAAAGCTGTATTATTGGTATTTGAGTAAAACATTTGCTCACTGTTCTTTTTCTTGGTGCTGATTTGAGTTTCATAAATTGTACAGTTCACGTCAACAGCTTTTTAAAGATAGTATGAGTGGTCAGCGTGGAAACTTGAGTTGCTGATGACTTCTGTGGTGGTGAAGGCTTTCTAAACTTCGTTTCATGTAAAATTTTATCTGTAGCTTCTGAAAAACATGTTTTTAAAACCTGAGTTACTGTCCAAGAAAAGGCAGTAACACTTCTGGTGTGTGTACAGTTGGAATAGTCTCCAGCTATAGCATGACTATGCTTTGTATCATATGTGGGTCTATAGTTGAACAGAATAATGAGAGTTCAAATAGCAGAATAGTAGAATGATTCATAACATCAAAAATACAGACTAGTTTCTGAAAAACTAAGGAGGTGAACTTTGATCTGTAACTATTTTAAGTGTGTGAACACCTGGGCTGAGATACTCTTATCTAATCATACTTCAGGTGATTTTCCAAGGGCAGTCACAAACTGTTTCATATAGCTCTTAAACTAGAATGGACAAATCCTATAAAAGATACAGTATAAAGTGTAGTGGAAAAAGTCTTTTGCCTCAGATGTGTGGCTCTTAGTACCCAAGACCGGCGGTCACATGCTGAACTGAGATTTACTGTTTCTTGACAAGGGCTGATATTTGTTAGTGATTCAGCTCTTAAAGAATCCTGGAAAACAATGGGGACAAGAGCACTGTTGCAAAATTTATTTGGATGTACTGTGCAAAGTATAGCAAATGTATTAGCAAAGGTAACCAAACATCACAGCAGAAGGCTTACACTCATAAATCAAGTTCTCATTGTTAAAAAGACCTTTAAAAAAAAAAAGCTAAAAATAAAAAAAAGACAAAGGTAAAAATATGGAAAATGCTGATCTTTTTATCCTACTTTTAATTATAAAATAGCAGCTTTTGTAGCTTCTCCATGAGCATTGTGAAGGGCATAGGTTTCATAACATAGCATTGAACTTGCTTTTGGCAGAGACTTAATTAAGCCAATATGGTGTATTAGACCGATTCTCAACAGTCTTGTCCTCTACTTTAAAGTAGACTTAAGTTTTGTGGTGGAAAGACAAGCAAAGACCCTGGCTTTGAGAGAGAAGTCTGCATATACGCAGTGTTTGACTAGTTCAGATTCCTGTACTAATGATACTGGTAGAAAAGTATGAAGTAGCAAGGAAAAATCAGCAGGATCTCTGGATGAGGTGTAGATCAGGTTCTCTAGAATAAACTAACATCCCTCTTTTCAGACTATCCTTTTTATGAATACAGTTGGACACTGGGAAGACCCTGTTTTTATTTAGGAAAGCATGATATTTAGTATTAGAACTGAAATATGTATATAGTTGTATGAACTGGAGATTGCTGTGGTAGGAGAGTTTAGAAACTGTTTAGTGAGACCAGCTTCAAACTCTAGAACAAAACTTTACTAAATTCAACTGTTAACAAAAATGGCATAGGGTTAGTTGTTGCCTGTAATCATAATGTAATCACTACATGCACTAAACTGGTCTTTAATCATATCTTGTGCTAGCTGCAAGTATACAATATCTGAGAATTGATGAGCTCTGTAGTTAGATCTGGTGGCTGTGGTCCTTGGTGCTCTTAATCAGGGAGGTTGAGGTGATCAAGCTTTAACTCTGAGAGAATTCAGAACTAAAGTGAATTTCTTTTTCATCTCTTCATTCTGTTTTATATTTCTTGCCACCCTTCCAAAAAGGAGGATCTCACCTACTTAAATACTGTTTGTCCTGTTTATGGTTTTGTCAGTCATCTTTCTCAGATATTTGGCAGGATGTCCTGCTTCTCTACAGTCCTTTGTGCTTATGTTCTCTATCTTGCAATTTTCACCCTAATGTCTCCAAAATGCAACTACATAATTTTCTTTACCCTTTTGATGGTCTCGTTGCTCATAATTACATAAAATGTTTTTGTTTGGCTACACCATCGGTGTTACAAGATACTTGTGTGCTGTTTGCTATATTTTCTGTACACTTAACACTAACTTGCCTGAAACCCAAGTATTAAATATATCCCGATTACTGCAAATGTATTTTACAGACATCTGCTTTTAGCTATACAGGGAAGAACAGAAAACCTTCTGTGTATCGAATCTAAAAATTCAGTTAATTTGAATCTCATCTTGATAGTACTCAAGATCACTTCTACAAGATAATCCACATCCCTTCATAAAATGAAGGTGAACTCAATGATGTTTTAATGTAGTCAAATCAGAAGCTCAGATGGAGAAGAAAAATTGTACAAACAATTTTTGAAAAAAAAAAAAGTGAAAAATATTCATTTGACAAGTTGACTAGAAAGCAGACCTGGGTTTTTGATGAATAATGACGTGAACTTGAACTCCCTGGGTAATGTTGTAGTTAAAAGCTTCATCTCCTTTCAGGTTCTGATAACAGCAGATGGGATTACTTCTGTGTATTGCAAAGACCATGGAATGCTGTGCCCAGTTGTGCCTGCATTTTACGAAGGAATTGAAATGTGAAGATGAAACTAAATATGGTTTAAAAACGAAGCTTTCCCTTCAAGAGGATTTTTAAGTACACTGCAATACTGGGAAATAAGATAAAGCTGTGTCTTGTTCAGAGCTGGTATATATATAGGCTCTGAGTGTGTGTGTGTATATGTATATATATATGGGCTCTAAAAGTATATACATACCAAAATAATAAGAAAATATCTGATAGTGGTCTCCTCAAAAATGCAAATAGCAAATTCTCTATCATGAGGAAAGTGTTAAGTCATGTTTAAATGTCTTTGTTAGCAGTTGCAGACCAGCCGCTTATGCAGAAGCTGCTGGTATGTGAAAACTTACAGTAAACTAAAGAATAGACTAAATGATGATAGTTTTATTTAAATATACACAAATTATTTTTATAGCAACAATTCTTGTTTATCACATATATAATGAGATAATGCACAAATGCAGTGAATTGAAGGTTAAATTCCCCTTTTTAAATATTTCAGCAGCAAGCACRTCTGCTTCCTTTCTTCTGACATAGAATTGTAAGTGAAATAGGTAGCAAAGCTGTGGAGTGTCTTAATCCGTCCTTTGCAGTTACTAGAAATGTAACCTTATGTGTCAAACATATTGAAGCTTTAAGGAATTTGCAAAAGTATGCTTTCATTTACTTTTGTGTAAAATCCATAACTGGAGGAAACAATACTTGTATAAGCAGCTATGAGTTTAGTTATCTAATGAATATTATCAGATAAATACTTAACAGGCACAAACATGAATCTATTTTGCTGCTTTTTCTGTCCTGTTCTATATGTACAATCTATTGGATATAATGTGTTATATAATTGGGAGAGTTTTATATAAAGGTACAACAATCCCTAAGGTATCTTCCATGTGGGCAGATCAGAAGAAAAAACTATTTTATTATTGTGCTTAGATATTAAATGTTAAATTAAAAACTATATGTAGTGCTAATTGTTTAATGAGACTTTCATAAATACCTTGATATCCTCGTGTTGCTTCTCCTAGCCTGTAGCAGTTCAGAATTGTGGTCCTGTGATATTAAAATCCATGACCTTAGAACTATCTTGACTGCTTGTAATTGACAAGGTCAGCTAAATTTTGTCTACTGTAATTTTTTAGGATATTGAGGAATGAGCCCTTGATTTTTTTAATTGAAATTTTCTCCTAGATGTTTTTACATTGAACTTGATCTTGAGGGTTTTATTTGTTCTTCACGCTATTTTGCAATGCACTAATTGATGTGCACTCAGATTTCTTTGACTTATCAATACTGTCACTTCAGAAGTGTGACCACTGTTATAGCCATTTTTCCAATTTTATTACAACTTTTCTAGTTCAGTGTCTGTTAGTCCAAGAATACTGATTACATAAGACTACATCCTGAAGAAGGATGTAAATCAGGCGTTTTCTTGAAGTTATGATTTGTCTAATCAAGCACTGCTTTTTCTACACTGCTACAAAGAATCACTTGCCAAACCTCTTGGTCATAGACTTTTTCCAGCATTTAAGCACAGCAATTCTTAATCTCTGGGATAAACTGGATTTTTATTAATGCAAGTTCTGTCTGCTTTAAACAGATCAATATGATTATCTACACAAGGAGAAATAGCCTTTCTAGTTCAGTTACTCAACAGAGCCAGTAATAGAAGCATTTGCTATGTCCTTGTTCTATCTAGGCTTTTGGAAAGGCAGCCTTTCCTTACCTTCCTTAGATTGTAATGTGAATGAGGGGAATCAGCAGGGCGAGTAAAACAAGACAGATCTTTAAGGCCAAACAAACAGTAAGACTTAATTCAATTTCTAAGCATATACAGAAGTCAATTCTACAGTATGTGCTAGAACAGATACTTACCTGCCAAAGAATTGGGTATAGTTTTCTTCAATGAGGGAGAGCTACCCAATGGAGAATGCTGAGGGCAGGGCCATGCTTCCTTCCCTGCAGTTCCGGGCAGGGACGTATTCAAGGCTTGTAAGTCTGATGTTTTTCTGGTAGTGGACACGTAACTAAATGCAGTTAAATAGTAGAACTTTTCCCTCTTGTGTAGCAGCATGATAAAATACCAGGAAATGAAAAAAACGGATTCAGTCTCCCCTTGCCATGGGTTTTAATCCAGTGTTTTGTCTTACAGAATACTCTAATGATTGAGTTTTGACTGCCTCAAGATAAGTCTGCCTTTCTGTATTCCTTAAGATGGCCTTTCACACTTCCACAGGCCAGCGCAGGAACAAGAGCAAGGGTACTTATCCGGGACGGCCAGGTTTCAGTCTGCTTGAAGAGCTATGTAAATATTGTAGCCTTTACTACTTCAGTAAATGAACATACTAAGCAGGAGTCTCCCATAGCCTGTGTCTAACCATTGAGCTGCTCTATAAAAGGCTGACGCCTCAGGAGGTAGTGCTATTGTGCTGCACTTTGGGCCTGAGCTAGCTGTTAGGAATGTTTCAGAGTATGCTAACTGTCTCTAGCCCCACAGGTAATAAACAAATACCTAGTTACTGAATCCTGATTGAACTCTGTTGTGAAATAAATACTATGTTGTTCAGCTGCCAAGATTTCTGATCAATTCCAGATGTGTACTAGGTGCCTCTGAGTTTTTACTTGGCAAGACCTAAGATTATTAGATAATTTAGGTTCCTTTAGGCTTAGATGACAGGTAAGGATGATGGTTCTGGTCACAATTAAATTTTGCCCACACTTTGTTTTGAGTCAAGCCATTTAACATGTCATATGCATAGTGTACCCCCAGCACTGGTATAGCTTACAACAAGAAAGTTTACTTCAGTATTGCATGTTATGTCAGACCTACACTAACTGTTATAACAGTTTCAGAAGCTCAGTCTAGAACAAGAGCTGGCCATGGGAAAAGCTATAAGGGACCTGGACAGGCTGGAGAATTGGGCAAAGGAGGAACCTCATGAAGGGAGGGCAAAGGGAAATGCAGAGTCCTGCACCTGTGGAGGAATAAYCACACACTGGGGGCCAAACAGCTGGAGAGCAGCTCTGCAGAGAAGGACATTGGGATCCTGGTGGTCAGCAAGCTGACCATGAGCCAGCAGTGTGCACTCACAGCAAAGAAAGCCAAGAGCATCCTTGGTTGCATTAGGAGGAGTTTTGTCAGCAGGTTGAGGGAGGCGATCCTTCTGCTCACCGCTAGTGAGGCCATACCTGGAGTATCGGGTCCAGTTCTGGGCTCCTCAGTTACATGAAAGGTATGGACTAGTCCATGAAGATCAAGGAACTGGAGCATTTTTCATGTAAGGAGAGGCTGAGAGAGCTGGGACTGTTTAGCCAGGAGAAGATAATGCTCATGTTGGGGGATCTTATCAATGTGTGTGAATAACTAATGGAGTAAGTAAAGATTCTTCCTGGTAATGCTCACTGACAGGACAAGAGGCAGTGGGCACAGGCTGATACGTGTGAAATTCTGTCTGAACACAAGAAGACATTTAATGAGAGTGAGTGAACACTGGAAAAGGCTGCCCAGAGAGGCTGTGAAATGTCCATCCTTGTGGCTGTTAGACCCAACTGGACATAGTCCTGGGCAACCTGCTCTAGCTGACCCTGCTTGAGCAGAGTGTTGCTCTAGATGAGCTCTGGAAGTCCCTTCCAACCTCATCGTTGCTGTGATTCCGTGAATACGTTATAGGGATCTTCAGGGTTGAAGAAGGAGCATAAGAGAACTAAAAAAGAATATAGCACATCAAAGAAATGCGGYTCTTTCATCTAGTTGCTCCTGTAGTTGCTTTTGCTCAAAACCTTAGTAGTGCTAGAAACAAAATGAGTAGAGCTGATGTGGGAATAAAGCAAATACTGCAGTATCTTCATCTGGCAATGAATTACATGGTAATGTTGGACACAAAAATACAGCATATGATCTTCCAGATACCGATTACTTTTTTTCCTGAGCAAACATTATTAAACATTAGGAATAACAGCTTTAAAACTTGTAACCACAAAACATCACTGTACCTACAAAACTTAGGCATTGCAGGAAAATTTCTACACTGACTTTGCATATTATGTTGGAATTTTACAACTTAAAGATATCAAAGATAATCCTTAAAACCTTAGGGGATGCAATGTACTTTTTGAATTGTAATAGGAAAGTATGCTCCAGGATAATTTTTTCCAGCTCAAACAAGCTGTGGGCTTACTGGAGGGAATATTCAATAGTAAAACTGTTGCACAGGAAATGAAATTAAATCACTCTTCAGTTTTCTATTCCTTTGAGCTCATATTTTCAAAGCATGTCATCTTGCTTTTTCTAGCTATTTTGTTGCATATGAATTTCAAGCAGTTACTGCCTGTTGCCTCCAGTTTCTAAAGGCAATTATGGAATTTATTTTTTTATGCACCAAACTTTTAAATGTGATACCACTGTGTATTTTTTACAATGTGTTTGATGTATTATGTTAGTACTTCATCTAAATTACATTACATGTCTCTTGGCGAAGGCACTGATCATTTGTTTTGTACAATAGCAAGCATGTTCTCAGTACTTGGTAATCTGAATAAACTCAAAGTTAAATAATCTTTAAGGACTTGTAGACAAGCTGGTAAGTATATGTTCAAGATTAAATTTTTTTAGAGCACTTGTGAGGAAGACACTAAGTTGAAGCATTTGTATTCAGTGATGGTCAGCCATTTTTAAACTGTTCATTTTAATGTATATTGAGACAAATTTCAGATCCGGTTATGTTGGTTCCTACTAGAATCACTCTAGAGTTCTGTGAATAGAAATAAATAATTTGAGTTTAGCTTCTGCATAGCAAACRTGCTCAGCACAACTGCATTCTTTAAGTAGGTCCTAATTTTACAAAGTACAATTTTAAACGTATTTGTATGTTTACAAATATAGTTGCGTATAGATTTCTGTAAGGTGACCCTGCTGTTTGATTCTTTTTAGTCAACTTGAGAAATTATTTTCTTGGGGCTCTAACAGCAAAAAAACAGTTGTCTTGGTGAAATACCCCTACCCTACCCACAAAAGGGTTTGGACTTGTGAAATACTGTGACCATAGCTATTTTTTGGACTGTGTGTGAAAGCATATTTATGGGTGAGTGTTAACCTAGTAAATCAAGTTATATTTGAATTTCTAATTGTCTTAAAGTCAGTATTTTATATATGCTAAATTAAATAATTCATTACAAAACTTGTTGTCTTAATTTTAATCAAGACTGATTAAAACAGAACCAAAATTATTTTGATTTAAACAATTTACTTTTTAGTATCTAAATGACTGGACCAAATTTTAGCCAATTTAAGTAGGGCTTCTTGAGAAACTTATTTCTCTACAGTTTTCAGAAGTGCATACATTGATTAAGGTTCTGACTTACTAATTCCAACAGATGTCTCTATTTTTAAGCATTAAAATTCTTTCAATCCTAGAGCTATAACTGAGTATTTGCAGGTTAAAAGAATACTTAAGACTTTATTCTTAAACAAAATGAAAAAATGTCTTAGAAGCAATAGCCTCAGTGGTTACATCCCATGTTCAAGTAACCTATCCTGAAAATGCAGGTTATCAGTCCATAAGAATCCTGACCACAAAATTTTGAGTCAGTAAAAATACTTCAAGAACTCGAACAACTCAGAACAATAGTACTCAGCAGCCATCATACACTGCCAACTACTTGGGACTTTTATGTAGCTTCCATTTACTACATTTCTGGGATTTACTTGGGCATCCATTTGGATAGGTCAAATGTCATTGTACGCTTTCATAGAACCTGACATAAAAGATTCTACCTTGCTGTGGCTCTGTTCCCACTTTATGATTTTGATTTGGTACATATTTGATTTGGGTTCATAAACCTAAAAACTTGTCTGGCAGTTGATTGTCCTTCAGTGGTACTAGTCAATTTCTGATGTGAAAACATTTGTAAACTTACCACTTAGAAAAGCTTTCAAAGGTATTAGTGTTTCTCAAATACACTAAATCATCAGAATCTCAACATAAAGCAGCCATTTAATTAAAGGAAAAGATTAGTAGGGACAAGAGAACGAATTCCATTTTCCAAAAGAGGGGTGGACTTCCGCCTGGAATTTTACGTCGTCTTTGCATTGCATATATGTCTTGCCTCACTGCTTTTTTTTATTTCTTTTCTTGTTTGGAGATTTTTCCACATGCATTTTTAAATACAAATGAGATGTGTCATTTTCTCATGTGCAACATGAATACACAAATGGTATTAGCTCTTTTGGAACACCTTACACCATATAGAGATGGGACATTTAGCAGTTTTGTGCTAAGTTTATACTCAAGTCTTTCAGGACTTTAAAAACTTTTTTCTTTTTTTTCTTTTTTTTTTCTTCTGATAGTAACATGAATCAGACTAATTACCAAAGACATGTCACTTCACTCCTTCCTGCTCTGGTCAAGTATAATATATTTTTATGAACTCTGCTTTATATCTAAAACATTGCTAGCCACTGGATGCTGACTTACTGATTAGTTCTCTAGCACTATGCTTTTATAGTAAGTTATAATCACGATTTACGCTATCATTCAGAGGAAACAAATGCTGCTGTGGGTTTTCTCACTTTAAAAGTGCTGGTACTCATTTCTTCATGGCATACTTCTGTAGGCAAGATTCTGGAGATGTATTGTTTCTGATGTGGCCAGTCTATAGTTTGACTTAACTTACTAAAATTTTTTTTTTTGTCCTTACCCAATTATTAAGTTGTTTCTCCACTAAAGTTGAGCTCTTAGGGACCTGAGTTCCCACTCATTTTCCAGGAAAGAGAGTCTAGATTTCTCATTTTTGCCACTGAGTAATTATGCAAAATTTTTAACTCCCAACTGTGTTCAGTTTTGGGCCCCTCACTACAAGAAGGACATTGAGGTGCTGGAGTGGGTCCAAAGAAGAGCAATGAAGCTGGTGAAGGGTCTAGAGCACAAGTCTTATGAGGAGCAGCTGAGGGAACTGGGGTTGTTTAGCCTGGAGAAAAGGAGGCTCAGGGGAGACCTTATCGGTCTCTGCAACTACCTGAAAGGAGGTTGTAGTGAGGTGGGGGTCRGTCTCTTCTCCCAAGTAACAAGCAATAGGATGAGAGGAAAAGGCCTCAAGTTGTGCCAGGGGAGGTTTAGATTGGATATTAGGAACAATGTCTTCACCGAAAGGGTTATCAAGCACTGGAACAGGCTGCCCAGGGAAGTGGTGGAGTCACCATCCCTGGAGGTATTTAAAAGACGTGTAGGTGTGGTGCTTAGGGACATGGTTTAGTGGTGGACTTGGCAGTGCTAGGCTAACGGTTGGACTTGATGATCTTAAAGGTCTTTTCCAACCTAAACGATTCTATGATTCTATGGTTTTTTTTTTTGCCTAGGCTGTTGTTAAAAGAATAAGCATTTCTCAGTTCCCAAAAGATGAAGTGTAACGGCCTGCACATAAGCAGTAATTCCTGTGTGGATTCTGAGGCTTCTGTAACAGCTAGGAAGGAAATACTGGTGCATGAAAGAGGGAAGGACATAAGGACCCTCATGCCTTGCAGGTATTTTCAGTCATCACTTTCTTCTCTTGGGCTGCTATCTCCTAATGTATGAGGTCTGATTATATTGCTTGGTTGTGACAACTTTAAAAATATAAAAACTAAATCTGGTTTAACTGTGATAATTCTTGCAAGACTTTTCAAGAAAATGGAAATATACCACGTCAGTTATATTCCTGCTCCTAATGAAATAAAATCAGTTTTTCAGGAAATATCAGAAATGGGATTTTCTGCACTGATCATCTGAAGGAATATAGTTATAGACTGAGGAATTCACTAGTACAATGTGCATTCCTTCCAGGAAAGCTCTGCGTCTAGTTCATAAAGCCTAAGTCCTTTAGTGAGTGTGTACCATGCTTTAAATACGTAATTATCAAATGTTGTTTCTGTTTGAGTATGGCTGAAATGGTTCCCAAGTGAGGCAGCTAGTGCCATTGTGTTTACCCATATTCCAGTACAGAGTCTATATAGGCTATTGCATACACTTGCACAGGTGTACAGGAGAATACTGACTGTCCATACCCTAGTCTTGATACTCTGTGAATAGGCAGGTGCTTGCTCAGACTTGGATGGTACTTCCCTTGAGGCRCATCATTACGTTTGTCTGAAGTAGTAGCTTTATTTCCATAGTTCAGAGAATCTTTCATTTCTACTGTTTATGGTGATTAGTGTAGCTAATGTGGAATTGCTGTTAGTGACTTGAGCTTATTTTTTCACAGAAAAAAAATTGATTTTCCTTTCCTCAGTTTATTAATCAGTTATATCAGCTTAGTGTTTTCAGTCATGAACTCAAAAGCCCTAAGGCTTCTATAGTAAGCAATACTTTTTGAAAATGCATCTGGCTCATCAGTATGCTCAAGAACAAAATTTCTTACTAAAAATAAGGAGTTATAATAATTAGTAAGCTTTTATGGGTAACAGAAGCTTTAATCGTTAAACCCTGAAACAGATACTTGTTAGCTCTTTGGACCAAATGTGTAGTTTATAATAATCACCACTAGATGTTTAGTAAGTATTGTAAGATTGAGCAGTTGAATACAGGGATAGTTTAGTCCATGTTCTATGTACAAAGCAGAGGCAGGTGGAAACGTGGTAAACTGTGTGTACACACACTTATCATAGCATGCTGATAGTTTTCTTCAGCTTAAAAAGCTGTTTCTGTTTATGGATGTATTTCAAAATAAATGGAATGCATGCAGGTAGTCCATCTCCATACACTTGATCAAGGTCTAAATTTGAATATTGCCATCTGACTTAATGGTCATTTAGTATTTGACATAGGGCTCAACTGCATCCAGTCATAAAAGCTAAGGAGTAACAGCAGAAAGAGGAGAGGGGGAGAAATCTTTTCAACAGAGTTATCATGATGATTTCCTTGTAATACAGCAACTATTTGTTTTTAACTGCAAAGATAATTAGTTTATTTTAAAACCAATTAACTTGGAAGTCAATATATTCTAATTCATTTTAAAAACCTAGATATTACAAATCATATTTAGCATTTAGATGAAAAAAGCAAGTTGCCTGTTTATGACAAACTATATTAGCAAATGTTGCTGTTTGTGGAGGCAATTTCATGTACTAGAGACTTTTACAGCTGTTTCGATAAACACAATAGAGTTGTGATTTACATATTATGTAAATAACTATAAAGGCTTCTGAAGCTTTGATATTTTTAAGTATAATGTGCCTGAATTCTACAAATGATCAACATCTGGCGACAATTCCATTGTATGGTGCAGTTTTATTAATTTTGTTCATTATGTTCTATGAAGAGCCCTTTGATATTTTAAGACCTCTCCTTTCTAAGTTTCTTAGTTCAGTGCTAACTCTGATTTTCTTCTGAAATTAGTGTTTAGATTTTTCTTTTTTTTCTTCTTTTTTTTTTTTTTTTTTTTTTTTTTTTTTTTTTTGAAGTTTCTGTATTCTTATGTGTGGTGATTGTAAGAATACCAGTGTTCATTTGGAAAAGAAATTCAGTTTTTTCCTTTCTGTTTGTGGCGAAGCTTAAAATGAGACCTAGAAAATATAAAAGCCTAAGAAACAAAGTTACTTGGTAAAACTGAGTTTTGAGCACTGCAGCTAGAATTATTGGTAGTATAATTAGTTCTAAGGTTATATTTCCTTTTTGTTGTATTTTGTTTTAATTAAAAGGAACTGGATAGCACAAGATACCAAGATATGTACTGAAGCCTTTGAACTGCTTTAAGCCTTGCTAATTCTATGTGGAGAACTGACAAAAGTTGTTTGGTCTTAAGGGAATCCATTGGGTTCCCTCTGATACATAGATCACAGGTTAGAGTGATCTTCGTGCTACTTCTGGTAGGGATTCCTTAAAGGACACCTATTTCCAGGTTGGCTGTTGCTCTGCAGTGTACTTACCATAGGGACTGAGTTTATGTGTAATTTCAGATCATTAAGCTGTTTAGTGAAAGCATCTAGTTATCCAGTGTCATGTATTTCAGCTCAATACAGCTTTTGTCATGAACTTGTGATGAATCTCAAGTTGTGCTCTTAAGGAATGACAGACATGTAGTACAAGCTGAAGAATGTATTCTAGTGTTAGTGAGATAAGCAGGTTAGTTTATCACTAGCCTAAGCAAGTAAAACTCACTGAGACAGAATCTGGTTAGCTTAGGTTCAGGCTATGCTACTACAATCACAGAGCTCTTTTTCACAGCTTGAATCATGAGATAAGTAAATTTTTGCTGGTCTGCAGTATGTAATCTAAGCATATTTTCTCTCCTAACTAAGGGCCAGTGGCAATTGGTGGCAACAAAGAATATCAGGATTTTTCACAAGGGTGAAGGATATCTCTGGTACCAGAGTACCCTGTTTTTGTGAACCCTGTTTTTGTGAACCCTGTTTTTGTGAACCCTGTTTTTGTGAACCCTGTTTTTGTGAACCCTGTTTTAAGGTGCCTTATCTGGCCTACATATTTTATAAGCTGTGTGAACAGCTAACTGATTCTAGAACATTAGGACCCTTTTGAAATTTCCAAGTATTTGCTTGGGTCTAGGAGTTGGGGGGGAAAAAGCAAGAAAAATCCTGAGGTTCAAAAATAAATCTTTTGTCTTTCAGTCATATTCTAAAGTTCTGTAGAGCCTCAACATAGTGAAAACAAACCATTCAAGCTCCCTTAGGAAAAAAACTTCCTGTCTCCTGTTTCTAGAATTCAGACGTTCTCTTGTTTTTCTCTCTGCTTTTTCTTACCTAAATTAGGTGAAGGTAACTAGACCAAATCTTCTGTTGAGCTGTGTAGTTTATCTCTATTGTGACAATACAGGAAGAGTGTAAATGATGAAGATGCTGAGTGCCTTATTCCCACGCTCAGGAGTCACTTATCATGGGGACTTTAATATTAATGTGGGTTCCTGTGGAGTAGTAATTGACATTTTACCAGTTTCAGTAGCATTTTAGCATACCATATGAGCATGAAGAAAAGAATACTTTCAGGAAGGGATACAGTTTTTAAAGGTTGTGCTCTTTATTTTTGAGTAACAGGAGTTACAGGACCTAATGAAAAGTTTCTCTCTGAACTGGAATTACATTCCTACAATGAAGAATCCCTCTACTGAGGAAATACCTATGTTTTCTGTAATTATAGTGGGTATCCATTAGGCTGAAAGGTGATTTTAACTGTGGTTGCTCAAATGCATTGAACATCTCTTCCTGTGTCTGCACCTAAAACTTTCTGGTATAGTAGTCTAATTTGTCTCCTGTGCATTATCACAATTCAGAAACTACTTTTTATTAATCCAAGTGAAGATTCCAGTAAAGGTTGAGCTAGAAATTGCTCTCTGAACATATGGCACAAATCCCACTTTCTTATTTTAAACTACTTGGAATGCCTTCCTCCTAAGCAAGGAAGTGGGATGGGGCCCTGTTGCTTGTATTGTGTCTTGAAGTATCCTACTATCTCATGTGAAATTAGTTGATTTATCTTTTTAAAACTATGAAAGGCAAAAATGCTTGTTTGAATATCAAGCTTCAGCCCATGTATGTGATCACAAATTTTTAACTAATTTTTTTAGTACTTTGTGTTCAGAATTATTAAAAAAAAAAAAAAAAGAAAAAGAAAAAGGTAAAGGCAGTGCTTCAACATCAGATGACCCCTTAAGGATTCTTTTTTTCTTAGGCACATCCTATTTGCTATGCTAGGAACTGCAATATTTTTTTTTTCTTTTTAAAAGGCTTTTAACATACTTGTACGATTAATCAAGAAGTGTTTAAAACTTGACTTTGTGATACAAAAAAGTTAGCAGCCCAACTGGTTAATACTGGGGTTTCTGGTTAGTAAAAGTAGAGAAAATCAGTCTGAAACTTCCCCTAAATTTGACCTATAGTCAATCTTGACAAACATTTCATTCTCTGAGAGGCCTGTGTTTGGTTTTCTGTCTACTGTAAATAAAAACAGAAGTGTAAGTAGTGTCAGCTTCACAGAAGCAATTTTTAGTACTTAATACTATATTAACTGGTTACACAAAAGGAAAATCTGGGTATGACTGTGTCCTGGTTCCGGCTGGGACAGAGTTAACTTTCTTCCCAGTAGCTGGAGGGGGTGTGCTGTGTTTTGGGTTTGGTGTAATAGGAGCGTTGATGGCCCATTGA
>JAYKAV010003087.1:431463-444867 GCA_035582835.1 Phoebastria nigripes | reverse complement strand
CTGTTCTACTTTGTTTTATTTCAATTATTAAACTGTTTTTCTCTCAACCCGCGAGTTTTCCTACTCGTGCCCTCCTGATTCTTTCCCCCATCCCACCGGAGTGGGGGGGTGAGCGAGCGGCTACGTGGTGTTTAGGTGCTGCCAGGGTTAAACCACGACAGACTGCTGTGGAATGTTAAAGGCAGTCTTACTTTTTCTAGATTACCTCTGTGGAATATATGCTTGCTTCGGCAACTAAGATAACCACCTGCAGATCACAAACATTTGCAACAGATGTAGTAAATTTAGTTTTTATCTTTGTTTATCATCAGTTTGGTTAAACTGCTGTCTGCTTCTCTAAATATAAGGGTATTTCTTCTCCCCCCCACATGTCAAAACAGTTGTCTTAGAATGCATAACACTAAATAATGGGACAGAGGTATTCATGTTTTGGAAAATCAGGAGTGCTTCTTGAGTGTTTAGTAGGTCTGGTTTGTTTCTTCTTTTTCTGCATAGAATATAGGTCATGAACTTTATTATTGACTAGCTGGGCTTGCTTAAAGGAAATTGTTTTACTGTCAACAACATATAGTCACTCTGCTTTTTGTCATGTCTTGTCTGCCCTTGTGCTTCCCCTTACAAAATGGCAGTCCATTAAGGCTATTGCTGTTTTTGGGATACCAGTCATTCAGGGCTTTCCAGGGCATTGGACAGTCCATACAACTTGATTAGTACAGCAAATGCCAAAGTAACACCTGTTTGTTTTCTGTCAGTGCTCCAGTAACCCAACCTGAAGAATCACAGGATTGCAACATAAATGATGTTTAAAAGGACCTCTGGAGACTGTCTAGTCCAATCCACCTAGCTCAAAGCAGGTTGAGCTAAAGCAGGTTGCTCAGAACCATGTCCAGACAGATTTTGAGCATCTCCAAGGTTGGAGATTCCACACCTTCTCTGGGCAACCTCCTCCAGTGTTCAATCACAATAAAGTTTTGTTACATTTAAATGGAATTCCCTGTGTTTCAATTTGTGCCTATTGCTTTATCATTCTTTCACTGGACACCACTGAGAAGGCAAGGGGAAGGGAGACTGAGATGTCTTTTCGACCTCTGTGCTCTGACTAGCCATATTCTCTGCAACCATATACTCAGCCAGGTTAGCCTTGTTATTTTTCAAAACCATGCTTGTTACCCTTACGTATTTTAATGGTCATTTACAAAAGCTATCTTTAATGTCGTAAATACTTCCAGTGCAGTGCTATCTATCTTGTAGACTCAACTGACCATTTTATCCCAGTGATGCAGGCTTCATCTTTATGATGAAACACCTGCTTAAATCTGGTAACTGTCTTCAGTTTTTATGAAGAGCAATACCTGTGCTGTAACGCAGAGGAATTCTTTCATCCACCATGATAGCAAAGACCATTACTATGTTTTCTAGTGCAGAGTCTAGGATGTAGATACTTTTGCATGTCATGAATCTGTTTTCTCATGGTAGGGTCCTGAACTGTAGAGTTCTTTACAGTTAGCAAGATTGCAATGCTCATGTCTAGCTACCTATGGGCACAATATGTAAAGTAGGCTTTTATGCAAGCTTTGGCTGAATCCTGTAGCCAACAACTTTCAATCTGGAAGAGAACACTTCACCCAAACAAAGTAAATGGTGAAAATTAACATGTATTTCTAACCTTAAAATTTTCTACGGTCATGAGTACACTGAAACCAACAGATACTATAGGTGACTAATTTACATCTGTGTGCAGTATGTGTTCCTTTAGCATGTGGCTAACATCTAAGTGGCTTCAGCATATTAAGAACCATCAGTAGAACAAAAGTTTAAGTGGAATACAAAATGCTATTAAGAAAGTTCCTTTTAAAATTGAAAAACTGCATTTAGTAAATTGATCTCAAATTGTGTTAGCAAGAATAGTGGATATATTTGATTATGGTAGAGCTGGTAGGCAGTTACAATGCATTCTTTTCTACTGACTTTCAAGATAGAGACTGTAAAGTTAATGTTGTACTTTTTGAGATTACACACTGTGTAAAAATAACAGCCAAAACCTAAAAGCAAACAGAAACCTTGTATCACCACAGGAAACCTTAGGGATGGACCTAGCAGATAGTAAAATGGGTGTGCTGCTGCATTGATGTATTTTGTCCCTGAAATCTAACTTGCTGTTTTGGTGCAAGTGAATGTTGTATATCATATCTAATAACTAAGTAAAGAGAATTAAGATTTAATATGCATGAAAGCTGAAACAATAATGCGATTTGGCCTTCTGAAAAATGCAGTCCACTTCCTCTTGTGTTATTCAAACTAACTTTGTTGGATTTCTCACATTATTTCTATGTGTGGGGCAATCACACTTAGAAATACACCCAGGTTTTCAGACGTGGGTGGTGTTTTCAGGATCAGGAATGGAGAAGTGGAGTTGCTGCCATGCTAGTGACTACCTGCTGTGAAACCTGGCATGAATTTGCCTTCATTCTTGGAACTGCTTCTGTAAAAACTGTGCTTCTGAGAATGGCAGGAAGGAGTTGCTCAGCCAGGAATGCTTATTTGCCCAGCATAGTGAATACTACATACTCCCTAGAAAAGCTGCCTTTGTGTTTAAGGGATGTAGATTAACACAGATAAGAAATTTTAGTAAGCCATCTAATACCAGTTGTCAGTTACTTACTTAAATATTTATCATGTGAAAATGCAACACACTTTGTATAGTCAAAATAAAACAGTGGAAACTGGAAAAGAAGCTGGTGTGTCAAAAGGTCTGATGTGATTATGGACCTTTTGGACCTACACAGTTAAAATTTCAGTCCTACAAAGTTGCTGGATATTTCTCTATACATGCTGACTTCCCTCAATTCATGTTAACTTCACTAATAAGTATAAAGGATATTTGTCTTAACTCAAACATCCAAATAGTCTGATGGTACGTAAGGCAGAATAGGCACTATCTGTGTTCATGTGAGTCATCACTTGACCATAAACAAACACAGATTTTAGTGCACTTAATACTTGTATTTCAGTGTTCTGAAATGTGTATATTCTTCAAAAAATATTGTTTGAATGGTATAACGTCATTGTGTGGTAGTGGTTATTGAAGGACTTCAGGACTGCTTAATTTCTATGTACATCTTAGCACTAGTTCTTAAAATACTAGTGTGATTGGAGGGGAGCCACAATGATCCATCTTGACTGAGGAAACTGCTAAACACCTGCTATGTCAGTATTCTGGTTTATGATGCTAAGCCATAGACAAAGGAGTCTTGGCTGTGATTTCTGATGGCCACTGGTTAGAGCTACCTGTCATAAACTATGAATTCAGTAATCCAAGTACATAAGTGGAGATAAGAATCCATGGTCCGGGCAGTTTCCAGCTGAGGAAAGGCTCTTCCAATTTTTATGGCTTTTGCCTAAAATTCGTTACTGAAAAATCGTAAGTAGACATCTTTGTGATGGATTGTACCAGTGTGGTTGTATCAGTAATCATAATACTGGGAATCCTGTTGCCTCAAGTCTGTAAAAGATGGAGCTTTCTTCTCATGGGAGGGGACATGTTGTTGCTTTATTACTTTACACTGGCAATGCAGAACTCCTGAGAGGAGTTCCTGTTAAGCAGGACTAAGTTTAGCTACACACTTCAGGATTTTTCTAGTGAGGTATTTTTTTAACTTTCAGATTAAGATATCTTAACTCAGATTCAAGATTGGCTAGGTTGAAATAATTACTGAGGGGGGGTGACTTACCTTTATGCTGAAAGTTGTTTGAAGATCAAAGATTTTTTGCTAGTCTTTCCGAAACATATTCTGTTCCCTGAAGCACAGAAAGGTACAGTGCATATAAGAGAAATGCTATATGTTAATGATGCTCAGCAAAACCATTTGGTGCACTAGAAATCGTAATAGTAAAAGCTTTGTGGCATCTTAGTTTTCTGATCCTTAACAGCTGCTGTACTATCTGAAAAAAAGGAATTATAGTTAGAATTCTCTGTAATTTCTTACAGCTAAACATATTTTTCTTCTGTTAAGGCTTGGGTCCTACCTCTTGAGAGGATTAGGGGAGCAAGAAAGTGAGTTAATTGCTTTAAAAGGAAGAATTAAATTCAGAGCTGAAGTTTAATGTTTATTTTCAGGTCATTCTGAGTGTACAAGCTCTCCCAAAAATGATGTGGTGATTCCTTATACAGCAGGTAAGTGATGAAAAATACACATCCCAATTCACTCACTGATTTGAAGTGATTAAATTAGTATGGTTTTGTGATGTTTCAGTCCATGTCATCATTGCTTTATTAATACATTTAGATTGAGTTCTTTCAGATAGTCTAATGTATTCATGCAGTACAGAGTGCAATGGCATCCTTTTTTTTTTTTTTACAACAAAGGCTTAATATGCAATTGTTATACAGATTAAATACTCTCCCTATTTACAGTTGTTCTTGAGCTACAAGTGTTGTGAGTGTGTTTTTTCTGCATCTTAAATCAATCAATGCATTTAACTGCAGTAATACTTAGGCCAACCCCACTACTTTAAATTGTACCTCTCGTTTATGTATTGTTGAGAAAAAGGGTAAATTCTTGCACTGGCTAAGGACAGTGATTTTGCACAGATAGGAACTGGGATGATATTTGACCTGTGGGATGTTTTCTGTGATCATACAAATCTTGTTTGACCATAAACGGTAGCTTTCAATCTCATTATAGCACAAGACCTAGTATTTTAGAAAACAAATGTACTGGTAAAATGTGGTGGAAGTGATCCAGAATAAAAATGGAACCTTACAATATTACTCTTACAAGTATTTTTCATAACTCCCACCTGTAGAACATTACCATTATGAATGCTGGGTACCCAGTGAATGCTTTTCATTGTATTAATAATCCAGACTTTTTTAATGTAACTGTAACTGTTTCAAGTGTGTATGTAACAATATTTAAGAGAATTAAATTATCTGTTTGGAAAAAGGCAAACATTTCCAAGTATGTTTTAGGATTGCATCAGGTTTCAGTTATGCCATAGCTTTTTATAGCTTGACTAGTGCTAATGATCTCATTCTCTTAACCTGATGATAGTAATAATGGAATCCCTTGATTAACTTGAATGGCAGCTCATAATTGATATGGTGGTTAAAATTAACAGCAGTGCAAGAAGTTGCCACCCTGTGCTTGTCTTACCTTATACAACCAAGTAACTAGAATAGGATGATAAACTGATTAAAAAAAAAAAAAAAAAATCATTGGAGAATGTCATAAGGCTGTGCACAACTTCTTTAGAAAAAAATTGTGCTCTTTATTTTTCATAACACTTAAAGACAGGTGAGACAGATCCAATACAGACAATGTGACCAAAAATACCACCAGTATTTTGAGTTCTATACAGACCATATATAGTGCAGGCAACAGAAGCACTACTGCTTTCAAGGATAGCAGAGCTCCCCTGAGAGGGAAAAGACTGGACAGATTTATTTGTAAAGACAAATTTTAGAATTGGTACACTGACATCTGGATAACTCCTTTAAAGCAGGTAAACGGCTTTAGAGATCTTAGAAGTACTGTCTCTTTGGATGACTACTGTTAGCTTAGTTTAAGTTGACATAGATGGGGAAAGGTTAGTGTGCTGTTACCAGCTCTTCAGGTTGACTGCTACTCTGAAGTCTGTTCTGTCCTGTTTCGCGCCCCGCCCCAACCAAAAGAAACCAGCAGGCAAGACTTGTCAAATTGGTAAGATATCTGGTTATATTTCTGTATTTGCTGCAAGCTTTGAGATGCTAAAAATGTAAGTGTGAGACTATAACTTTATAGTCAGTTTATTAGGATGGAACAAAATTCATGTTAAAACAGACAAGGCACTATGAGAAGATTTTGTTATGGCTAAACTTTTCTGCCATGGCTAAACTTCTGAATTTACTTTTGACCATCAATTCACTATAGGAAGATGCCATTAAGGAGAGCAGAGACTCTTCAATAGCTTCTAATAACTGGCAGAAGGGATCTTAACTGCATCATCAGCTATTTAGCTATAGTCTGAGCATCTTTATAGTGATATGTAAATCAGCATGAAATTATGAAAGGCAGATATGATGGTATTCTTTTACAGTAACTGGAAGACTTACAGGTGAGTATAAAAGGAGACACTGATTTCTCTTGCTGAAATGGTGCTGAGATGAATTTTGTGAGAGCTTAATGATAAACATCAATTAACACAATTCTGAAGTGTGTGAAACTTAAAGGTACTAAAACTAGTGCAAGGCTTTTACAGAAATTCAGAATAGGTCCTTTTGAGCTTAGCATATCAAATACTGACTTCTCGTCATACAGTTTTCTATACACTGATCTAGCTACTTACCCAGTTAGGGCTCCTACCTAACCAGTTAACCAAATGTTAGCACTAATTCTGGCACCTCCTGTAGGTGGGAGCCCTAGCAGTAGAAGAGGCCAAGTTGTTTTTCTGTTCTCTTCCAAAGTATGGTCTTAGCAAGCCAGTCTTTCAACAGACTATGTATAAATTAAGGTGACGAGTCTCAGAAATGTACATATCATTTTGTCTATAGACCTCCAATGAACGCTAAATCATTGACAAAGTGTGAAATTGTAACTTTTCATCTAAAAAACTGGGAGTCTGCTCATTTGTTTGGAATGTACAGTATGTGATTATATAACTTGCTGAACAGGTGACATCACTGATGACCAATCAAAAAAACTACACTTCTGACTATGATTTCTATTTGTARTATTCCAAATATCAAAGATGAGACTATACATTTGGCTTAGTGTTTTCATGGTAGTATTATCAACATAAACTGCCTTAGTGTTTTTGAATACTTCTGATTCTGGCAGCAAAAGTGCTATAAAGTTTTGACACTAAGTTCTGACTGCAGAAGAATTTCAAGAGGAAAAGGTAGGAAAAYCTTTCAAGAAGTAGCTATTCACTAGAGTCTGAGTGCTTGAGAACTGTGTCATCTTTTAGGTCAGCTGATGTAATGGATGCATGTTCCTCAAGATGTGGCTAGTAATGAATGGATGCTTTTCTTAAACAGCTAGTGTTCTAGAAGAACATCAGTGTGGGGCAAACTACACTAAGTGATAAGAAAATAAATTATTCAGTAAAGCTAGCTCATCAAAAGCTTGGAATTTTATTTGACAGACTTTGGCTTTCTTGAAAATTCCTTATGTTTATCACTAAACTTCATGCTGCTGTCGTTTAACCTTCTAAACACTAGAGCTTTCCATTTGTTCAAGGACCACAGTAACAGATTCAGAGTTCCTTACAAGGAGGGTATGCATTATCACTCAAACTTTATTCCCTCATTGTGGAATGCCTGCTGGAGTCCTTAAGCCAAGAAACTAGCTCTGAATATTTTCTAGCTCTCCCTGGAAGTGTCAGAAGGGCAGCTAGGTGCTGTGTTTCTGCAAGTTTCTGACTCTCAGCAGTGTTCTCAGTGTATACATTACTGCTGTGTAAATCTTCCAGTTCTCAAAGCAGATGCTTATAGGAAGGCTTGGTCACTGGGGTCCTGCTGGTGGAACTTAGGGCACAATCGTGTTATTGGTAGAATATGAAAGAGTAGAGATGGAATGGATATATTCACACTCCATACATTTTGTGCAGGGTCTGCTAGCTGTTCCTATTCAGGAAATAAGGAGCAAAGAGCTCATATTAAAAAATACAGTATTTTCCTTGGCCTTCCTATGAGTGCATCTGAGACAAAAAGCTTTATCTCTTTCCAACAGAATTTATCTTCAGCTTAATGTGGTTGTTTGGTACATGATTTTTCTCCTATCATTCACCTGTCCTATRTGATAGGATATGGCTAATCCATAGACAACAAACCACTTTGATGTGGCTTTATCTGTAGCAATTTACATGCTTCAGGGTAGTAGTGAAAGAGTCCTGATTAACTGTAGTACAATTGTGTGAAGGATCATCTGGCAAAATGCTTGCAACTGCCTCAAAGATAGTCAACTCTCTTGTAAACTTAGGTTTTCAATTACTGCAAAAGAGCTAAGTGCAAGTTCTCAGCATTTGGAAAATTATCTTACATCAGTATGGAACGGTAGACCAAGTTTTATGTGGAGCCTGGGAACACACATATACCCACCTAGTATTCCCTTGAAAGGTGGTAACTGTCCAGAATCAGAGTAACTGCTCTGTTCAGAGTTGTTATCAGTAATTCAATTGTAGCTGCTAATTATGATTAAAGGTTTTTATCATGAGCTATGAAAGTTCACACAGCTACTCTAGTTGAACAGAGGTCACACTTACAGTACAACATTTGGAACACAAATCCTGATGCTGTATGAAAACATCTGTAATGCATAAGGTCTTGACCTTTCTTTTAATACATACATCAGATATGACTATCACTGTAACTTCTGTCTCTATCACTTCACCTATTTCTGCTACCAGCTCTCCTTAATAAAGGTATATAAAATGTAAAGCAAAATATAAAAAACTGGAGAATCCTGAAAATCATAGCCTCTTCTAAATCACTTAAATTTTTTTCACATATACCTTTATAGTGAGACATGTATATTCACCTGTTCACTTACTAACTGTAGCCACTTCTTTGGAAAATAAATGTCTATGAAGTAGTAAAAGGGTTTGCTGTTTAAAATTCAGCTATGCAATTACTGAATGTTGTCCTGAGGTTTCTTGGCACTCTGAAAATTAATTTTATTATTACTCAGGAGATCAAATGGCTAGAACTTAAGGGATTTAATGAAAAGTTTTGGGGAAGAAAAAAAAACAAACAAACAAAGTCAAACCCAAGCCTGTCTGATTATTTAACAAGGTGACCTTTAAACCTTTGCTGCTTTAAATTTTTATACCGGTAGGAGGACTTACTTAAATTAAGGACCTGATGGCAGTACACAGCTTTGGAATGATTTTTTTAAGTAATACTACATAAGTTACTTTTGTAGTATTACTTAAAGAATTTCAGAGAATGGAAATACCTAGATGGCTGTTATAATTCTCTGGACACACCACTCCTCAGCATCAAGAAGATTGGTGGTGTCAGGATTCTCCACTGTAGTCTCTCAGTATTGTCTGAGTACTGAATGTATGTGTAGGCAAAAGCTGGAGCTGATAGCATTTAAACTGACTGCTGCAGAACTGCCTAGCATAACTGCAAATTAACTGTTTATGCTCCAAACCAAAATTCAGTCTGTACATAATCTTTCTGCAGTACCTTAACTGACTAGAAAACTGCAAAAAAAACCTCCTTTTGCAATGATTATAATGTGTATGTCCAAAATTACATAAAGGGAAATCCCACTTAACTTCTTATGCTGTTTCATTAAGGATTTTGTTAGAAAAAGCTAACTTGTTAAGTAGGGGTATATGGGCATAGAGATTCCTTCTGTTCTCATAGTTCTGAGATTAAAATTGAAGCCAATGCTATTTGGAATTGAGTTGCCTCATCCTTGTAAATTTCACTTTCTGGAAAGCCAGTAAGTGGATCTCAGGGAGTGGAATTTTCATTTCATTTAATGCACAGCAAACTTCTTAAGGGACATACTAAATAACAAACAATTCTTTTTCTTGGAACACTGAGTATCCTGGTAACAAATCAGTTATCAAACAAGATGTATCAGATCTCAGTTTGGGGTTTTCAGCAACAATAATAGTTATAATATGATATGACAGTTTTCATCTTTTAAAGGGGTGTTTCCTGAGACTCTGGCAAGCAAATTCCCAAATTTTTGAGGTATTTTAGTTTTTAAAACTACACAATCTGTTCTCTGTTTTCCAGATATTTTGACACAGCTGTCTGTCTTACATTTTCTGTATGACGTTCTTGTTCACACTGAGGTTTATTGTATCAAAAAATTTAAAATACATGTCCTCTAGAAACTGAAGACTTTCTGAGGGAGTTCAAAACTGAGTTGGAATTTTGTGATGTAGGTGCTCTTTTTAGCTCTTCAAACGCAGAGATCATATTACCAAGTCACCTATTAGGTACTTAAACAGTAGTCTTTATTGAAGTTTTTTTCAGCATTGCAGATATCTAGTGTTATGCTATCTAATATCTTACAATTTACCTATTTTAAAAAGACATCTGCTGTGCTGTGTCGTTGAATGTTGCCAAGTTTGATCGCTAGCCAAGGCCTGTTTGTCCTTTAGTCACTGACAGTTTCGTGACTCTGCTCCAGAGACATGACAGATAATCATCTGCCTCATGCAGTTGGTAAAAGGTAACCCTGACCTTTCCTACAAATAATTAGTGTCAATTATATGCCCCACCTACATCCTTTTCTCCACTGTGGGGGGAAAAAAAACATCATCATGCTTTTCCTTATTTTGTTCTGGTGACATAAGTAAAATTAGCAGCCCAGTGCCAGAATTTTCTGCATAATTCCAGAGTGCTGAATTATATCAGCTGGGAAAGCACTGTAGATTTTCTTTTTTTTTTTTTTTTTTTTTTTTTTTTTTTTTTTTTAGATATTCTACCTCTTGCATGAATGTTAGGGTACTGATTTCTACAAGGAAAAGGTATTTGAAAGAAATTCCAGATGAGAAACAAAGCAACTGAAGTGGTTGGACTTTCCCCATTGATTATTGGCACAACACTTGAAAATTACTATTACACCAAACAAAGTATTTGAAAATAGTATACTAAACATATTTCACTTCATAGACACTAACTGGGTAGCTCTGAAGATCCCAAGAGTGTTGTTAACACCCTTCTGAAACTTAGCTTCAGACTGATCTTTCCATGATATTTCCTTTTCATGATAAGCAAGAAAGTCTTCGCGATCGTATTCTTGGAAAAAGTCAGTTGCAAAGAATAGAACTCTGGCACTTGTGATTCTAAATTCCTTTGGCCATGTCCCTTGCCATGTGTGAGGGTGAAACTGGATGCATACAGCTGTACTAAGTGGCTAAGTAACTTGAAATTGGATTTTGCCTCCCAAGTAACTTTTATGCAGTTGAAAATTCTGAAGTTGTACTATGCATCAGATGTAGCTTGATGTAGTATAGAAATCTAGAGTTCATAATGTTTTTCTGCCTTGGGTGCAAAAGCCATTTATTGAGTCTGGGCAGCACTTTAATTACAAGCTTATGTTGTTGTTTCATTTTTCAGAAATGGTGATAAATGGGGGAATTGTATACAGGGGTTTAGTTTTTCAGGGGGAGGGGTTCAACTGGATATTAAAGCAGTTGGGGTCATATGCCTGTCACTATTTACTGTGAAAGAGACCGATTAACRCCTTGATCCAGCAGAATTATAGTTCTATCTTCTCTGTACCAAGCATTTTTCCAATGCTAAATATTATTTCTAGAATGGATGTTGTCTTCCTTTGTCTTCCCTAAGCTCAATAAGTATAAATTCTCTCCTTTGCCTGTATTTTTTATGGAAAGGCTATTATATCAACTCCCTCAGCTGCATGGACAAGGAAGTTATAAAAAGGTAAGCATTGCAAACCAGTTGGATCATCTGATTCAGCTTAGTGCAAGGCATGCTGCTTCTTATCTACTGTATCCTGTCCTTCCTTGAGGTCACATAGGTCACTTATTCTGACCAAGGAGGGAGATAACGTTGGACGTGGCCTTTGACAGTGAGTGGTGAGTGCACGAGGCACAACTGCATCAACTGGTAGTGTACTGTTCATCTTGGTTTTAGCCTGCTAAAGAGTTGGGAGACAGGCTGTCAAGTACCAGGGGTGTTTTACTGTGCTGTTATTGCTCTTTCACTCTTATTTTGTTACTAGGGTAGTTTCACTGGATTTTGACTCCTTAACAAGTGATACTTCTTGTGATGAACTGAGTTCATCAGTCCACACCTCAGATGGTAGGCAGTATCTGCTTTTAATCTGTACGTGGTGCTGTCCTTTAAAATCCTCACCCTGTTTTTTCCCTTCTTTGAAGTATATTAGTTACTATGGAAACATCATCAGTGTTATGAGCTTCTAAATCTTGAATACATTTGAGTCGACTTGTTTTCTTTCCTCTTGTGTGTGAATACAGTTGTTCTTTTCCTCCCACACTACATCTGCAGCTTGTTTCAGAAAGTGATGCTGAGCAAACTCTTCACTGCTACCTCCTTAAAGTTAAATGCTAGGAGRCTGTAGTATCCGAACATTATATTGGAGATTCTGATATTGCCTTTCATGTTTCTGCTGATCTGCATCTGATTCAATTTGGAGAAATCAAAGATCTTAGTTTTTGTGCCAGAGAGGAATAAATACCAATATTAATTGAAAATCAGAATCTTGGGCAATTGTTTTTTGTTGTATCACAGAATAGTTGAGGTTGGAAGGGACCTCTGGAGATTGTCTGGTCCAACCTCCCTGCTCAAGCAGGGCCACCTAAAGCCAATTGTCCAGGATGATGTCTAGAAGGTTTTTGAATATCCCCTATGACAAACTCCACAAACTCTCTGGGCAACCTGTGGCAGTGCTTTGTCACCTTCACATTAAAAAAGTGTTTTCTGATGTTCAGACAGACTCTCCTGTGTTTCAGTTTGTGCTCATTGTCTCTGGTCCTATCACTGGGCACCACTGGAAGTAACCTGGCTCAGTCTTTTTATGCCCTCCCTTCAGGCATGTGTACATATCGATGAGGTTTCCCCTCTCCTTCCCCCCCTCCCTGCCCCTGAGCTTTCTCTGGGCTAAACAGTCCCAGCTCTCTAAGCTGTTCCTCATAGGAGAGATGCTCCAGTCCCTTAGTCATCTTTGTGCCCCTTCGCTGGACTTGCTAATATGTCAATGCCTTTCTTGTACAGGGAAGCGCAGAACTGGACACAGTACTGCAGCACTGCAGGTGTGGCCTCATCAGCACTGGATAGAGGAGAAGGATCACATTCCTGTTTGAATGTTTCAGCTTTCCCCTCTTTAGTGCTAAGTCTAGTTTAAGTTTCAATGATAAATAATCTCCTTAAATGTAAGTGGGGTACTTGATGGAAAACTGGCAGCAGACTTTTTAAAATAATTCTGTTTAATAATTTTATACCTACTGCTTCAACACTGTTCAAGACCAAATATTAGACAGGCCTAGACAGGTGTACTCTGCGCTGGGTAAAAAACTGGCTGGGCGGCCGGGCCCAGAGAGTTGTGGTGAATGGAGCGAAGTCCACTTGGCAGCTGGTCACGAGCGGTGTCCCCCAGGGCTCCGTTTTGGGGCTGGTCTTGTTCAATATCTTTATTAACGATCTGGATGAGGGGATTGAGTGCTCCCTCAGTAAGTTTGCAGACGACACCAAGCTGGGCGGGAGTGTCGATCTGCTCRAGGGTAGGAAGGCTCTGCAGAGGGACCTGGACAGGCTGGATCGATGGGCTGAGGCCAACTGCATGAGGTTCAAGAAGGCCAAGTGCCGGGTCCTGCACTTTGGCCTCAACAACCCCATGCAACGCTACAGGCTTGGGGAAGAGTGGCTGGGAAGCTGCCTGTCGGAAAAGGACCTGGGGGTGCTGGTTGACA
>JAYKAV010003087.1:374851-431088 GCA_035582835.1 Phoebastria nigripes | reverse complement strand
TAGGACGAGAGGAAATGGCCTCAAGTTGCGCCAGGGGAGGTTTAGATTGGACATTAGGAAAAAYTTCTTTACTGAAAGAGTGGTTAAACATTGGAGCAGGCTGCCCAGGGAAGTGGTGGAGTCACCATCCCTGGAACTATTTAAAAGGCGTGTAGATGAGGCGCTTAGGGACATGGTTTAGTGGGGCATGGTGGTGTGTTGACGGTTGGACTTGATGATCTTAGAGGTCTTTTCCAACCTTAATGRTTCTATGATTAAGATAGAGTTGAAAATCACTTAAGGAAAAAAGGAAGTGAATGTTAAGTTTAAGAAGCCCAACCATGGCTAAAGCTAGAAGGCAATTGGGATCTAGATGTCTTGTCACAAAAAGTTGATTTGCATCCTAGGATAAAAGATGTATTTGGCAGGTGATCTGTTAAAGTTCCTAATGTGTTATGTTACACTCTAAAGATAATAAATAAGCTACCAAAAAAGTACAAACTGTTAACCTCTAAGTGGAGGTAGGTGCTGCTGTTATTTGTTTAAGCAGTTCTAGAATGCTTTGGCATTGTTTCACTTCCTAGCGCAAAAGAAGAAATGACCTCATCATGAAGAGAATGCTGTGGATAAGCTGGTTGGTACCTTATCAACTTTGCTATTGTAGTTATGCCAGCCAGACATGTTAGTGTGACTTAGACATACTCTGCTATGGTATTTATACTTTCAGAGGTGTTCTGAGATTGGTTTGTGACCTCATCTGACATAGAGAGGTGCTGCCAAGTTCTCAGAATTGATAAAATGTAAGCCCACTTTACAAGGAGTTTATTTAAAACTTCCTGGCTTCAAAGATCTTTGGAAAATATGATGGTTTACTGGYTTTATCATACCTATTTGCTACTGATGATCTTACTCATCTGCTCTTCCCAAATCTTGCTGCTTTTAACAAATGATGGTCTGAAGTATCATAGCTGATGGCATTTCTTTCAGATGCTTTTGAGCTTAGGCTTTGAATAGTTATTTTTCCAGGAGGACTGTGCAGGAGAGCAAAATCCTGCATGCAAGGTGTGTGAATTCTAGTCTGTAAGGAGGGGCAAGCTTTTAAATGTACTCTGATTAGCTCTGAGGAGTGTCAGAGGCAGATAGGACTAGCCCAACAAGCTTTCTATCACTTAGTAAGCCAATCTAATTAGGCAAGAACAACTTTTTTGAGTTGAGAGCCACAAGTATGGTTGTGTGTCTAGGGAAGCGTTCTCTATTTTCAGTCAGTTGGTTATCATCTGGCTCTCAACATCATGCAATGTTGAAAGTATGGGGTGGGGGAGCTGGAAAGAGATCAGCTGGGGCTGATTTTGTTACTTAATTTCTTCTTTGTTTTTCCTATGCCCGATTGAACAAAATTAGATTGGTCAAAGAGACATATTAAGAAACAGACTTACAGTTTGTTGGGTGGTAGTGCATGGGGTAGAAAAATACAAAAACATGCAGGTGGCTGAAAGAGATTGAGGCTACAGGGAAAAAGGAATACCAATGTGGACAAATGGATCTTTAAAAAAACCACCACACCCTAATTATTAGCAAAGACTCAGCTGTCCCTATATATTTCAAGTTGCATGGAAATAAACGGTTTGAATTGATTCTTGTTGGTTTGGGCCTTTGTTCCAAGCAGGCCTGAAGCAGGATTGATGAGGAGCTCCAGGTGTGTTGTAAAAGCCTTTTGCAAAGCATTTGTGCCAAGAATTGTGGGCAACACTTGAAAATCTGTGCTCCTGTTCCACTTTCCCACCAGCAAACTTTTCTTCCTACCAATTTTTTTTTCCACTTCTCACAGCTGATATTCTATAAATGTAGTGATTAGAAGTTAAGAATTGTTTCTCAAATAGGAGAGAAGGAATGCATGTCCCAATTACTAGAGTATGAAAGAGTAGTCTATAAATGTAGTGATAATAAGTTGCAAAGAAATTATATGAAGCAGGCTTTTGAAATGAAGGGACAGCAGTACGTTGCCAAATGGGGATACATGGGTCTGAGCCTTTCCGGCAGCTGCTCTCAAGGAGTTGCAAATCTGAAGCAGTGGTTTAAGGAAGAGAAAGTGCTGCTGGAGAGAAGCTGCAGTTTGGCAGAACACTGGCAAATAGCTCAGGAATATGGCGTTAGGTTATAGGTAAGGAGAAGGTGATGAAGGATAAAAATAGAGAAGGTGAAAGTTTTGGATTTACATATTGTAAATGGAGGAAAGAGGAGGCTTGGAGAMTGAGTGACAGCTCATCTTCCTAAATATCAAACAGTGATGTTTGAGAAATACTCACATACTTTCAGCCTAGAGGAGTTGACATCTAAGCAGGGGGAAGAAGTTTTTATCATGGGTATTAGTCTATTTGCTTCCTCTATAAATTGCAATATGTGAGAAACCTGTTACTGTTAAGTTAATAAAATTTTCACTTTAGAATTCTAATTGCCSTACTTTTGTAGAAAAGATAGGAAAACATTTCCTTTTCATTGTGTAGTGATCAGTCTCATATTTGTACTTTTATACACAAGTGTAGAATACACAATAAGATTTCATAATGTATGCTGCCAAGTGTGTTTTTCCAATAAATTGAGAAGCAGAAAATTTATTGTAAAATTCCAAATTTCTTGCTGTAAGTTCTTAAAATTCTGGCACTGTTAGCATGAGTTCAGGCCTCTGCATTTTGACAGAGCATTACTGCTCAGACTGACATCTGACGTTCACAGGAACTCAGGCTTGTAGGGATCTGCAGTTCAGAATGGAGACAAAACTTGACTTTTGGGGGGTGCTGGAAACTAGGTGGCCTGGAATGTTCTTCAGAATTTAAATCGATTTAATCTGCATTCCTGCTTAGGTCTATGAATTATGGGAGCTATCAGTACATGACACAATCAGGACTGGAAAACTTTCAAGTACAAATTGACCAGATAAACTATTAATTGTCTTGGCAGTATTCTTGGCATACTCTGAAAACATAGTGCATTTCAGTAGCAGCTTCTCATTTTTTGTTGTGCTTCAGGTTAAAGTTGATGTCTTGGTGATATTTCAAGAATTGGGACGATAACCTTTAAGACACTTACTCATCTGTGTGTTTTGAAGGTTTGCTATTTTCTGTTAAAACTGGACATTTAAGCACTCATTTTTGGGACAGCCTTGTATATTATGTCTTCATGAGCCCAAGTTGACCTTTTTCTCTGAAATACTGTCCTGAAGATCTGAAAACAGAACATTTATCCATGCTATAGTTCACATGAATTAGTGTCTGCTCAATATATCATAAAATTTGAGTTGTTTTCTCAGGATAAGTGACAACAAAGTATTATAGGTGTTATAATACATGATATGTTAATGAATCCAATTGGTAACCAAGCAAGTAGTAAAGGAAAATAATGAGTCTGTCTCTATATCAGGCTCTTCTTCATCTTTACTTAAAATGCAGCTAAAATTAATCTAAAACTGTATGTACAAAAAAGTAGCTTAAAATAATTTTAGTAAGATACCTTCACTATTGCTTTTTTAATAAATTATATCAGAAAGTAAAATACTGAATATGGGATGGGAAATAGTGTGGAAATTGCTCCAGGAATTCAGTAGCATCTTTAACACTGCTGTAAAACATGAGGGATCTAGTCTTATTAGGTTAAGACACTTTCATCTCTAATTACAAAAGGGCTTCAGGGCTTCCTTTTAAGGTTTTTAAATATTTGCTTTTAAGAAAATCAGAGTTACTTTTCTCATCTTTTCTATCCCATTTTATGGCTGTACTACTTGCGATGAGTAACATGTCTGAAAGGGCAACTGTGGAAAAAAGCATATATGCTTCCTGCGATAAAACTTTCCCAAATACACCTTAAAAAATGTTTCTAAAATGCTTTTGTTATTGTTTTATTTAAATGCATGCCACATCTTAAATACTTAAATCAACTCATTACTGTATATAATCTATGTAGAGTTCTCTGTCAGCATCTTTGCCAAGTATCTGATTGAATCCACAGTACAGAAAATTGATCAGAGTTGTTATTGGTGAGAACCTGAAAATACAAAGCCAATAGCTGGAGTTGTATTCAGTGTTCAGTAGCTGGAGGAGCTACAAACAAGTTTGACCCTGGATAAAATTAGCTCTTTATGTTTGAATTCCAGTTCACTCTTCTGCAGATTGTGTCTTGGGTAGTTAGTGATAGTAACGTCTTGGGAATCGGACAGGGTTTTTTTTCCAGGCTTGTGGTCACCTTGGAAAAATGATGTTAACTAGTCTATACTTCAGCATACTCACCTCCAGATACTCATTCCATTTACCTACTGCTTTGCATTTAAGCAGGTTGACCAACCAATATGAAAAAAAAATTACAATCTTTTTAAATTGGAGACCTTATAGTGTTTTTCTGTTGATAGATGATGCTTTCTTTATGATTAGAGCAGTCCAATTTGCCTTCATAGTAGAACCTTTTTCATTTAAATATACCATCAAGTGATTACAGAAATTGAACAAGGATTAGAAAGATCTGTAATTATTAATGATATTCAGGATGGCTGAACAGTAGGTGTTTTCCTACTTGGATAGTCAAATATATCTAGGAACAATTACAATGCAATGCAGGAAATAAAACGCTGATTTTAATATAGTAATTGCTTCTTAACCAGAATCTGGCCTTTTGACATTTCCTGTCCATGGATGCCAATATCTCTTAATATTTGTTATAGTTCATGCTTTTAAAACAGTTTTAGAATGCAAATTTATTTTTCATAAAGYAATGAATTTTAATTAAATGTATGCAAATAACAGTTCTTGAGTTGATTGAAGAAGTCATAAGAATGAAATGTTGCTTTAATGGAGGTATAAGTTTTATATTCTGTGGAGCTGGTTTGAGACAGCTGGAAACTAGTTTGTGAAGGAAAACAGCAGGAAGGGCTAAATTACAATGGTGAATATGTGGCTATGGTATCTATCTATAGATAAGGCTGATGACAATGCTTGTTATTTCTGTCTCAAAACTGAAGATTGTTAGCAATGTTCTGGTGAAGGATCGGTGAGTACTAGTTTTCTTTCAGCTCTGATGGTTTTTGATGTGAGCAACTGTCGTCCAGGTACTACAGTGAGATTAAGAAGCTCATTTGAATTAATGTGGGAGTAGGATTTGAGCAAAGATACCAAATGATGTGTTCTATTTTCAGCCCTGTTCTAACACAGCAGGCAAGYGGTTATCTTTAAGCACTTAAATACTCGTTGTAGGGTCAGTATGACTCTATGCCTTGCACTTAAATTTTTATATAAGGGGAGTAGGATAGCAGCCACCATTTCAGCTGCCTGATTCTGGTATGTCTGCCTGCCTAGGAAAGGTCCAGTGTAACTGAGCCTTGTGGGCCTATCGGAGGTTATTTAGTCTCTAGCAGCTGCACTGTGGGTCCAGTTCCCATCCTTGATGTCGTGATTTCAGTGGGTTTTGGCAGGAGAAATCTTATGGCTGTGCAGAGCATGCAGCAGAAACTGTTTCTAGGACTTCTGTGGAGCTTTTAGGTAATCTCAGACAGGTTAGGTTCTCACACTTTGTGCTTTAATTGTTTGCTGAATTGGAACCATAATCTGCACTTGGATTAAGCCTCTTCTAACTTCTACCTAATTGTTTGTCGCTGAAGAGAAGGAAAGGTTGTATGTGCATGTATATCGTTAAGTCCTATGTGCATACTGCAGGCAAAAGCGCCATCACTCTTAACTGGATGGAAGTGTGCCTGCATTATAAACATAGTTCTAGATCCGTAAAGATTGAATTATGAAGTTGTAGTCCTCAAACAAGTTTTTTGTGGGGGGGGGTGGGAATTAACTTCAAGAACATTTTAATAAAAATACTGTGCTTCCACTGTGTGTTAAGATACCTGTATATGTATAGATACATAGATATGGACAAACATCTTGAAACCTTTCCAAGCTCTAACCTATTCTTTAAAAACTCATGACCTCTTCTTTTTCAAAAGCTAAAGTTTTAGCCTGCCTGTAGAGAGTATTGTGACAGTAACCATAGTAGGTTAGTGAGATAAAGTGATAGAAAACCTGCTTGTGTCTTCACTTACTGAAGAAGATTTTTTTTTTTGTAGAGTCAATGACTGTATCAATGCATTAAGAAGCAAGGGACTGGATGTGCAGTCTGTTTCGTGTTGCTTATTAACAAAAAAGTTAGTGAACTAATCATGGTGAAATGGTATTCTTGTAATGCAGACTGGTTTTGTTTTAATACTTACTTTGTGTGTAAATAATTACTTCAGTAGTTTAATGTTTTCCAGCCAGAAGCTTCAGAATCAGGTTGCCAAATCAGCAGACATCCTTTTTTGATCAAAAAGTATTCTTGGAAAGTAGTCATGGCACAGAAAGTATGTGTTTGAGTCATGGCAGCTTGAGGGTACTTTTGCCTGATGCTAGCACATCAGCTCTTAGCCCCAACTGCAGTTTGAGATATGTGGACATCCATCCATCTTTTTAAAGAAGGCTAAGAGAGGAAGAAACAAGACTAAATTAGTGTTACTGTTGAAACATCTATTTAAATGTACTGGAATGTTTCAGCTCTGACATGTCAGAAATCTAAACAGAATTTACCTACTTGTTTCCTGGTGAGCCTACCCCCCCCCCGGCCACTTTCCTCTTGTAATACTTTCAGAGAAACTAGCGCTTATGCAAGGGAAGAAGGGTAAAGATGCTGAGGGAAGAAATGTGTAAAATCCACCGCAGTGGACCTTAGTTCTCTGCCTGGGACTCCACTGAGACACCACTGCCCTTGGACACTGAGAGCAAAAGTTTCCCTTGGAGTGGTGGAGCAGCAGAGCTTTGTCTGCAGGCTGTACTCAGAGGTGAAAAACCTGCTGCAGCCCTAGAAAAGTATGACATTGAACAAGGAAATGTGATGATTTGTTATGCGTACTAAGCCAATCCCTGTTAATGACTAGGAAGGGATGGAAAAATCTTCCTCAAACCAATACTCAATTTTTTGTGTATGAAATGCAGCATGCTCAGATATATTTAATGTTTCTAAATTATTTTCAAAGAACTTTAGGTTGCAGAGTGCTGCATGTGCTTTCTAGCTTTTTATTCCTGACTCCTTAGGTGGTTGAGATATGAGATGGCAGCTCTTGAAGAGTGGGAATTTTTATAAGCAGTTTGAAATTGTTCACAAGTGTCGTCTTTTCTTCCTACTCCTAATTGAAATGAAAAATAAAAATGAAATGTTATTCTGAGTAAGATAAAATCAGTTTACATGGTGATTGCAATGTACAATCTTTGAAACTCGTCTAATAAACAGCAGCCTTTAACCCATTAAGATCAAGAAATGTGTTTATAAACACTGGGAGTAATTGTGATAATGTCAGGGGTTTTTGTAAACGAGTGGGGGTTTGGGCTTTATTGTGGGAAAACTAGCTGACTATTGTATAATGGTTATCCCTGTTTCCTAAATAAAGATGATTATTTACCCTGAGTGCTTATGCTGTGCCCTGTCAAATAATTTTTATGCTTAAATTTAGCGCATCGAAAGTGTGTTGCACTGTACATGTTCATATGGTAATTCGCAACCTATTGGCCTGGGTTGCTTGCAGTGGGTACTCGTCACTGCTGCAGCCTTTCAGCTATGCTCAAAACCCAGGATGCCACACAAACCGAGAGCAGGGATGAAGACAACCGAGGACAGTTTCTCTTTCCGCGGATGCAGATAGCGCTGAGAAAGGGCGAGCGGGGAGCGGAGAAGAGCGACCCCTCCGCGGGCGCGGTGGCGGAGCCGCCCCTGCCGCCGCGGTGGCGGGGCAGCCTGGCTGTTGGCTGTTGCCATGGCTCCGAAAAGCCGGGGGAGCCCAATGAGCTGTCTGTGGCAGTGCTGAAAGGACCAGCCATTTTGCTTATGGAAAACAATGTGACATATTATGCTGTGCTTTACCGGGGAATAAACAAAAATCTCGTCGGAGGAGACAGAAGAAACGGGCATATTAGTGCGTAATTACAGTGGCTTAGCGTGCTTACAAGCTGCCATTTTGACAAGCTGGTGACTGCTGTTCCTGCTAGCTGATCGGAGGAAGTGGAATGCAGGGTGATAATGCTGCATATCTGCTGTCAGGCAGCGGAGCGGGGTTTTGTCTTGTAAAGGCAAGGTTTCTCTGCAATGTTATCTCAGCAGCTTGCTAGCTACTCCGAGTGAAATCCTGTGATCCGGGAGAAGGGTGTTGCCCTTCCTTCTGCTGCTCTTGTGTGCTGCTGCCTCCAGGAAACAGGCACTACTGAAAAAGCAGGTGTGCAGTTCATCTGGGCTGTGTACTGCAGGCTGGGCAGAAGCCCTTTCTCAGGCTTACGGGCTGCTTATTAGCACATTGGCTTAGGAGCTTTTGCCTCTGGACTCTTCCATGAAAGGAAGCTGCTGTGCATCTCGGCTTGTGTGAGAGAGGTATGCCTTTGCACGGACTATTTCAATTTTGTAAAATAAAACTGAGCAAAACTTCATGTGAGAAATAAGCTGCTTTAGGTATCTTTGCATTTAAAGGTTGACTTTGGTCAGTGGCTTGTTTAGAGTGGTTGCTGAATTAATTTATCTGATTGCATTTTCATTAAATATTTCAACGTGATGTTCCATATGGTTGCTGATTCAGAAGGATGTTTCCAATAGTTGATAAAATTTTATGCTTGCATTTTCTACTAAAAGGAAAGGATTTTTTATTTTTCATTGTGCTTTTTACTGTCAGGATAGCATGGGTAAATTAAAACATTATAGAACTTGCAAGCATGTTTGAAAAGCCTTACATCATTGAGTTCATCATTAGTGGAATTCATGCATTGTGTTCAGCCTCAATGTAACTAGATTTAAATTGTCCAACTGCTGCTGTGCAGTATGTAGGTCATAATAAAAAGCAGCTTTTTCACCGGCTTTCAATGGACTGCATGCCCCAGTGCTGTGGTTGATTAGTTCGTGGTACTTGTACTGTTAAGAGTAGTGGTGTTACAGCCAGCCCACACCTCCTTTTTAAAGATATTGCACATACCGTGCTAGACGGAGCACAACACACCCATTGTGTCCCTCCGTTTGGCGTTCGGTAAAAGGAAGGAAACCAGCACTCCACATGGAGCACAAGCACATTAATAGCACAAGACGGTTAAACTTTTATTGAACCATCTCAGTGATTCTGAGATAGGCTAGAGAAGGTAGAGAAAATAAAAACATGAAGACAAACATAAGGAAATAATTGAAATGGGAGAGGTCGTCTAATTGGGACTATATGTTAATGCTGTAGATTTTCAGTGCAAAATGAATTGTTCTGAATAGTTACTAATCACAGCACATCTGCTTTAGAGATGAAAACTGTATGTAGACCTAGGTCAATAAAACCGCAATCCCTCAGTACAGATAACGTTTGTATTAAAAGCAGCATTTTATGAACTACCAGCTGTATTCTCACTGAGTAATACAATTTCTGAATTAGCTAATACTGAAATGCATTAAATTGTTCTGACAACTGAACAAAACATTCTGATTAACCTTGCATCTATAGAAATGAAATTATATTTTGGTCTTAACTCTTATTTAATAATTATGTGGATTTAAATCACACTGAGATGAGCCATTTGTTTGGACAGTTGAGTGGGCATGAAATCAAGAATTTGAGGTCTGGTATCTCTATAGTTAAATTAGTAACCACTGCTCTAATTAGGAGCCAAATTCCAATGTGTTATTTCTGTATATATATCCTGCAAAGGTATTTGGACAAGCATGTTCAGCAACTATCCCCCAAATGAGACATTGCATTTGGAAACAGCAATATATAAATGGATTGCTAGTATGCATTTTCTCCATTAGAAAAGCTTCATCTTACTTGAATCATTCCAGGATTTTGTAATTCGGTGAATGCACACCCCAACTTCTTTTTCTATACCTCTGTGTAGGGGTCACACAGTAAGTTGTTTAGAGAACTGCTTTCATCTGTGTTCTATAAAGTGGAATGTGCATTTACAGTGTGGTACTACATGAATATTTATGATTGAGTCTGTAATTATGATGAAAATTAGAAACAAGCAGAGCTGGTATTTCCTTTAAGGTGTTTGTAAGCCTTTAACAAAGAGATAGAGAGCTTTTGTTATAACAATAAGAAATATGGATATAGCAGTATGAAAGAAGTGGAGAATCTTGCAGTTCAAGGTGGACGTAATCTCACTATGAAGAATTTATGGTGTAAGAAAACAAGTGAAGACTAGCTATAACTAATCACTAAACAGTGTGCACCCATTAGGTGCCGATAGATACATCTTACTAGTCTCTATTATTTAAAGCAATATTCTGTAGTCTTTCCATTCTGCTTTTCTCCCTTTGTCTTTTTTCTCATATCAATTCCCAGCTTCCCTCTGTTTCCTTACTGTCTCTTTGGCAACATCTGATCCCCTCAGAGCTATTTGTAAATCAAATCGGTGACTGTCAGTAATGGCCATGGAGGTGCTGCAATAGAATCTGGTGTAGAGGAAGAATTTAAATGAGTTGGAGGTAAGAAACAGCAACTAAGTAAAGAATGTATCCAGTATGAACTAATTCCACATGATGTAAGTTATAAAGGCGTAGAACTGGGTCACTGATGTAGAAATCAAATGGGCACGAAGGCAGAGGGACGTTTTTCGGCTCATGATGAACTGAAGTGTACTTATAAACAGAATGTTTACAAGAAGACCTTGACAATAATATGACACAGGACAAATTGGGTATTTTTGCCTTGGAAAGGGTGATATCAAGTTCCAATTGAAGTCTAGAAGCTTTTCAGGTTTCAGTGGAGCCACGTTTTCTATCTAAGAGATGACTATACATGATTTGAAAGTCTGTAGGTTATGCAAAGTCAGGCTTGCTCTTGGTCAGCAATGATGTAAATAACATCAGCTGTCATGCTTTAACACTACAGTCACTTCAAACATTTTTTTAGACAGACAACCTTCGAAGGTGACTCTGGGCCCATGTGTTGTGCTCATAAACAGGATGTGAACAAAGCAAAAGCAGGCAAATGAATCCTAAAATGCAGTATCATAGAAGCAGGTACAAATAGTAATAGAAATGAGAGAACAGGATGACCAAAGAAGGTAGAATCAAGTGGTATAACAATTTTTTGATATGTTGTTTGTTTAAAATAATCAGCTTTGAGCAAACAGTGATAAGCATCAAACCACCATGCAGTCTGTGGAGCACAATAACCTTATGAGAGTGCTAGTGTCGGAATGTGTTCTCTATCCTCAGCCTATGGACTATTCGCTGTATACTTACATATATGACCAGCCTGTGAGCAACAATACAGATGGCATGTGCCCAGGGAACACACTCAGATATCAAATTAGGGTACATTGTATAATGTTCACTGTGGAACAGCTGAATGTCACTTCTGTATTGGAAGGATCAGGTATTGAATATAATACGCCAATGATGAGGTTGCATCTGGAGTGGGCAAATTGCATCAGATGTGACCTTGGAACAATATTTCTGCTTCAGTGAGGCTGTCTGCACAAACATGGAAATAAAAGTTGACAATTCCTGCTTGTTTGTAAACTAGAATTTTACAAATGTACTTCGGTGTTGTGTCCTACTACTGTGATACTGATCCTTCCCCATGTCATTATTTCAGTGTTGTGTTAAGCATGTTATTCATTGCCAGTTTGTATTTTCTTTCTTTACTATTGAATGTAGTGTATATCTATTTGAGAGATGACTGTACCATAGATATTCTGTCTGTGTTCATTTTTCTTCAAATAGTGTGGCATCTTTTCATGAAGGTGTTTTAACGGAAGTTGACCTTTCTGAAATTATGAAGCTTTTTAACGTTCTAGGGCTAAAACAAAAGCTAAAAAGACTTTCAAAGGCACTGATGTAATGGAAAACTTCATGTATGGGAGGGAGAAGGGAGAGAAGTAAATACTTAAAAGGGCAGCATATATCTTTGAGTAAAGGCATGCTGGATGACCACATTATAGATCTACTCCTGYTTTTGGTTTTTTTGAAGCATGAAAGGTATTTTTCTGTTCAGATGTATTGTTCCATAACAGTGATACRTCATAGCTAATGCTGCTGTAAAGCAGGAAATTCCAAAGACAGAGCCTTTTCTTCTGTTATTTCTAACTTCTTCCCCTAAATAGATTGATTTTTTTTTGTCTTTCTGTACTGAATAAAGATAGTGTTCTGATTCATCCACCCTTAAAAACCTCACCAACCACCATCAGGGGGTTGAATAGCACAGATGTGGTTCTGTGTTCTTAAGTAACCTGAGTAACATAGTATACTTTTTTAAGAGTTGATGCTGAAGATCCCAAGCTTCAAAGGATGGGGGGGGGGAAATATGATAGCAGAAAAAGCAACCCTTCTTTCTTTCAATCTTTACTGCAATCAAACTATACAGTAAACTTTTTCGTTGGCCTTTTCAGAAAATATCTGTTGAATAATGCTGAAGCATAGAATAATGAAAGCTTTACTTATTTTTTAGGGTGCTTGTCTTGCATTTTATGTACAAGTATTAAAGCAGTGTACAGCTGAACTGTTTGATGGGCAACTAAAGCTATCCCTAGTTTAGCAGCAGTTGCTGATTTGTCCACAAGCATAATGGTTTTACTCTTTTGCTTCTTCATGGCCCAAAAGAATAGGCAGGGATGCATGAGGAAACCCAAGGGAAATGGAATCAGTAACTGTAATTCTCATAGCTGAAAATCAAATTCATCGAGGCTTATAAAAACAGTAAAATGCATTGATTTCTAAAGGTTGCATTTGTTTATAGGATCAACAGAAATCACTAGTTGTGACTGAAGGTCAAAATAGGTGGAAGGGTCTTTGTGGTTTTTCAAACAGTTTAAAACCAATGGGACTGGTTCCTTACTGAATTTTTTTTTGAGCAGCGTCAGTAGGTGAGGTTCCAGTTCAACTGCAGCAAGACTGAAAGGTAGTTGTAATGCTTCCTAAGAGGCTTAGAGCTGGATGCTGTTAGCCCGTGATGAGAAGGGGTAGGGACTGTGTCAAGAGCAGGACAGCCATAGAGTGTTCTTTTCCGCATGTTCCCATGTTGTCTGAGGACTCATTAACTGTAGCCTGAATGTAAAGCTTTATCACCATAGTGTACCTTGACTGTTACCATGTTTAATAAAGCCATGTATTTCTCAGTGGGATAGGCACAAGTGTGTGAAGCCACAGAAAGCATAGCATGCCACCTTGCAAAAAGGCATAGATATTACTTAAACATCATGTCAGTAGTAAGTAATGAAGGTGCAGAAGATGCAACAAGTTTTCCTATGTCAACAAACTATAAATATTTGTACCCGAGGTAAGAATTTGAAAGACAAATTAGCTAATTAGAGATCTGAACGGTGTTCTTGATGAAATACAGTAACCCGTCTCTAGATTTAGCAATAAGGAATACCAATAAAAGCATAGAAACAGGGATTTCTGAAATGTAAATTGTAGAAAGATACTTGAGTTTATCATTTATAGAAAAGTCAGAATGAGTTATGAAAGCAGAGTGGTCAGACTTATATTTTTACTATGATGAGATTAAGTGCAAAAGCAGAGTAGGAGTAGACTATACCACAAAATCTGTAAAAGTACAAATTTCAATCCATAACAGTTAGGATTAAGACTGCTTTTGGTCTTTTGATTGGAATAAAATGCAAATATAAACAAACATCTCATGGCTGTTTACAGCTAATCTCAAACTGTTTTAAATCTGACTAGAACAAGGATATCCAGTAGGACTGTCTTCCTAAAAGCTAATACTGTGCCAAAGTTCAGTTTTAGTAAATGAGAGGGGGGAGGTTGTCCATGATTCAGTTATCTGGATCAGTTCTGATGTCTGAAAAATGCGTGAACTAGAAATTACACGTTACTACAGAGGTGTCTCTGCATATGAACAGTATTTTCACTATTTGAAGTGACCACAAGGGAAAAGTAGTGATTCAGGGCAATAGAACAAAGTGTGGGGTAGACAGTTAAATTGAATGCTTGAATGTTGTCTATCTTAGAATATTCATCATCTTAACATTAAAAAATTAGGCACAATTATAAACCAAAAATATTTCCTTTTTTGTAAACATAAACATTATCTGAAGTTAGATATTGTTGGCACCAAGTTTTCAAGCAGGTGCAAAATGACATTTGTAAGGTACTAAATGCCTGTTTCTCATTGAATTTCATGTTCATTTGAGAACCTCCAATCCTCTATTCTGTTAACGCAGATAATGAGAGCTTTTGTAGTTCCTTGAATGATGATAAATAAGGATGAATAAATAATTGGTATGAGGTGATTATTGATTGGTGAGAATTACAAAGAATTGTATTTTAGGAAGGTTATTTAGTAAATCTCTAGCACAGAATGTTTTGCGCTCTCTGATGAAGCAGCCAGTATGGGCCATCATAAGGGGTGGGTTAATGGATTAGATGGCCTCAGCTTTGGCTTGGTATTTTAGCTGCTGTTTTTAAACATCATGAGACATCTATGGAAGTTTTAAATTTCAAAAAGACTGTAGCTTTTGAGGCAATCCTAAACTTGTAGTGATTAGCCTAGATGAAGTATATAATAAATAATTCCCTTTTGAACATAGAGGTCACACTACTGACTTCTGTGTGTTTTGTGCTTTACACTTCTTAAAATCTTAAGCAGCTGTTGGCTGGTTTGGGGATCAACACTGTATTTTTTTCATACTAATAGTAAGGATTTTAGAGACAAGCAAGCAATAGCAACCCAAAGGAATACCAGTGGAAAACACTCAGTATGTATCATTTAAGTCATATATTGATCATGTACATCACACTGCTCCTTCTAGCCAGTTATGCATTTTACACATTTTAATAAGCAAATTCTGACAGAAGCCAGCAGTTGCCAGCACTATTTTTATTTAATTTAATTTCTAGTGAATTTCTAACGAACAGGGAACTCTAAGCAGTGACGTTCTCCCAGATAATCAAATTCATGGTAATTGCACTGTTTTTCTTTTGGAGAAATCTGTATTTGTTAGGAATCTTGAGGAAATAATAATTTCAGTGTGACTGATGCAATCAGATGGTTTACTTTGAATAAGTAAAATATAAAAGAGGCTAATCAAATGAAGTGCTACTGTATGAGAGCTAAGTGAGATGCTGACAGGTTTGACAGTAGAATAAAGACCAAACCAAAGACTTTGCTTTGACATACACGCAGATAATCATGCAAATTCAAGTCTTTTAACAGACCTCTTCTATAAGGGTCACTTTACAGATACGGATCATGTAATCTGAGCCTTGCAGATTATCATTTTACTTTTAAACAAGTACAAGAGAGAGGTTTTTAATTCCTTATTTGTATAGCTGTAGATTTACATCCTCACATGCTTTTGCCAGTGGCATTTGATTCACAGATGACTGATTTATGGTCTTGAGCAAAGGCCAGCTTCAAGACACTTTATTGTCAGGACTGCAAACTCTACAAAAATTGTTTGGAAGTCTGCACCTGTTCTAGTTAACGCATACTATAGCGAAGCATTAGGAGGATGCCTTCCAGCTTGAGGCAATAGTTTTCTTATGAGCAAGGCAAAAATAATTTATGCTAAATTAATCCAGGTGTGAATTTGTTTACTTTTTGTAATATTTAGTGGTGTAATTATCTTAAACATAATTCTCTAAAATCAGTCACTGCTTAGCTAAAAACCACAAATGAAAATAAGCATGTCAGTATGACTAAGAGCGAGCTACAAAAAGTACAAGGTGTTACACTAGTTCTACGTAGATGCATTCCACTTTCAGTTCTGACATTCACTCTCTGTATSATTAGCCATCAGAAGAGAAAGGGCAGATGAATTATTTCCTAATGAATGGATAAGACTGTTGTCTGAGTTGCTATTTGAAAGGAAACTCTTGTGTTTAATTGCTTCTATCAATATTAGATCATCACCATGCAAAGAAAGGATTGGGGTCAAGTTCTCTTTGCAATAGGTGCTGAACGTAAAAGATGGAACACACTTGATTGCAAAGGTAAACCGAAGAGTAGGTTTATTAACAGATGGCTTTGACCACTAATTGACCATGATACCAGTGGTTTCCTGATTTCCTATAGCAGAAATGAAAATTTAAAAGGAGTTTGAGGAACAAGCAAATAGTATCTTTGTAGATAAACTTAAGAATTGTTCTTATGATAAAAGGCTACTGCTTCTTAGGAATGGATGCAACGTTGTGGGAAAATCTGAGCAGATATTGTCCAAAGTTGTGATGAGAGTTTTGGGAGTTGCAAGAGGAGACAGGGAGAGAATTGTGAAAGTGCTTGAAAGGGAAGAGGAGAAATATAATTGCTGCAGTGAGAAGGCAAGGAGCCAGCTATATGTGCCCGCTGTTCTGGGGCAGGGACAGATACGATGGCTTCAAAGCAAAAAACTAGACTGGTCTCATGGGGTGCATTTTGCATAGATCAGAAAGCATTACCTAAAACTGCAGGCCCAGATACTGTAGTTAAATTGTGTGATGACAGAGGCCTAAAAAATAGCATTCTTGATGGGGGACCAAAAAGGAAAAAAAAAAAAAAAAAAAAAAAAAAAAAAAAAAAATCAAACTTCAGAAATGCTGTGGAGAAATCAGTCCTTTCAGGAAAAGCTACAACATGCTGCTTAGGAGAGCGAAGGGGAAGCAGGTGTGAGGAAAAATGAGCCAGGTCCTTAAGGAATTCACATGCTTGAGTATCCAAGGTCTTTTGTGGTTTTTTTTTAAAAAAAAAAGTCCTTATATTTGCATTCTAGTCAAATTTCTAACCTAAACACAGTGTGCTAGGGCATCCCATGGATTTTTTTATTGTTTTTCGGTCTTCATATGTACACTTAAGAATTCCARTCCCAATTTGCAGATTTGAAAACAAATTGATCCCCTTCTGTGGTTTTATTCTTTATGTTGCATTTTATTCTTGGGAGACCCAAATGGTCAAGTCTTGGCTGTTCATAAGCACTTTAGGTGAAGCACTGGAAGTTTGGCCCATGTTTTATGGATATGTAGATAGTTATGTGAATATGTGTTACGGAAATGGGATTCTCTCTAGCTGTCCTCCACCAGCAATGGAATAATGCAATTCTGAGGATAGGGGTCAGGCAGTAGGTAGTTTGGAGGCAAGTGTAACACTTCATAAAAGAAGTTGCTGTGGTGCTCAGTTTAGCTGGCCATTGTAAAAGAGGGAACTTGATTCTCTGATTCTGAAGTCAGTTCCCCAAACCATCTATGAAACAGCTATTTACACTCTGAGCTATCTGCTCCTTTTGCTATGTCTGTATATTTGCTGTCAATTCTCCATTCTAATTCCTGTCCATTGGTTTTTTACCAACTTCTTTTAACTGGGGCAAGTTGTGTTAGAACATTAGTGGGTATCTTGTGTGTTTTGCATTATATACACCTGTGTATTAGGACTGCAAATTCTTTATGGAAGGTGTCCATTTCTCAGTGCATGTACTTGGTTTTCAAATTATCAGCTGAGCTGGAAGTTTGAAGGCGGCTTGAGTTCAAACATGGCTTAAAAGAATAATTATATTGCAAGCTTTCTTTTGTGTAGTCCTCTCAGAAATCTATGTAACTCTACTGTCATCTTCAGTGTATAAATTGTATAAATTTTAGTTAGACTTCTATGGACTTTATCTTCCAGTATGTTTAGGAACAGCTTCTCTTTATGTTCATTAGAAGTGTGGTTTTCTGAACTAATTGTAGATAATGCTGTGAAAGCTTCACATTCAATACCTAAAATTCTAAAAACATTCTAATCATATATGTAAATTAAATCTTAGAAGAAGGCACTCCTTTTGTTATTGGACTTGCTTTCTCTAGTGTTGATATGTGGATAGTTTTTACTGAGGACCTTTTTGAATAGCTAAAAGGATTCTTCAGTGCCCAAAAGCAAATAGTTTTGTTAATGAACTTTTTTAGGGATAAGTTTGGAACTATACTTCTGAGTTCCCTACCCCCTTTTGGTGGGTACAGTATATGATTGTAAAATTTGTACCCTTAGATTTGCAAAAGTGTGAAATCTAATTTACTGTTTCTCATAATCCTAAATCAGTATCTCCTGCTGCAAGTGCTGAAATTAAGATTCAAGTTCAGGCTTGTGAGAATGTAGTCTGAATAAGACTCTTAAAAGCAAGGTCATGACTTCAAGGTAGTTGTTCTTCTATGACTTATCTCAAACCTGGGTGTATATGGTATTCTTTCCAAAGACACATTCTAAACAAGGAACTTAGAATTTATTTAAATGTTTGTTTGAAGAGGACAGAGACAAGTTTAGCAAAATGAAGCTTACAAGTTAAATGATTATAGACTATGGTATTTTCAGCAGCTCTTGATGGTCTGTATTCTCCCTTTGAAGGCAATGATAGAAGTCCTCCATGAATTAATTAAAAATAGTTACAAGAAATTTGTGTGCTTTTAAAATGCCACTGAAAAGGCCTTAGTATCCAGCTTTTTACTATTCTAACTTTAGGTTCAGCCCAAAATGCCTAGTAAATGCCTTTTGGAGAATACTGGAAAGATTTAAATAAAAGATGAAAAAAAGTGTTGCACTTGTGTCTATTTCTGTCACTTGAAATAATTATTATTTTATTTTAATTCACAGAGGCATTTAAGTCTTATTATCGTTAGTAAGATCTGTGCTGAAAAGATTGGCACCATCTGAATGAATCTGCTAACCTTATTTACAGTATATTTATTACTGGAAATGGCTTTACATGCGTATATACACACATTTTATCATATTTTTTGGATGTCCTSGTAGATACGTAACTAGTTCTGCCTCCTAAAACTTGATGAACATCAGAAGTTACTTTCAAATTATGCTGTGCATTTCAAGCTGGGATCCTACAAATGCTAACCAGACTTGAAAATTGAGGTCAGTGTGGTTTTGGTGTTTTATCATGCTTAACTTTCTGTGCTGTTTGTGTCAGACACACCTGAAAGTTTGAAATGTCACCATCTAAATCAAGGTAGGGGGTCATCTTAGTTTCATGAAGAGGATGAATYGGGAAATAGAGATATTGTGTTGTCATTACAAAGGCAGCAATGTTTCAATACTGTATCATAAAAAGATTTCGTATGTTGACTTCTTTAGGTATGGATCACATAACAGTTGTTAGCACAGAGTTTTGTTTTGTTTATATTTCAACGCTATTTTTTCTATTTTTCTATATTTTCTATTTCTATTTTTAAAAGTACTATAAAAATGGTTTGAAGTACTCAACTTGGGCACAGTTTAGACTTGGAGCTCAACTCACATGTTTCTAGTTCATGACACCAGTCTATCGTAAGCTGATTTTCTTATAAATAACCAGAAGCGGTACAGATACTACGTAAAACTATTAGCGATTTCCCCCACTCTGTTGTACTCTGGTTTCAAACTCTAGTCTTCAGATAACCATCGACCATATGTCATTTGTTTTCACCCCGCTGATCAGAATGCAAAGGCTAAAAAATTAACATTAAATGCTTTTCTAATGTTTTCTTATGAGCAATTTGTTTAATTGCTGTAGGAATCAAATGTGCATGAGCTTAAATTGCAAGTCAGTGGGTTTGTAGCAGAAGGCAAGGCAATGCAAGGAGCTTAATGTGTTTTGGACACTAAATTTGTAATAATTAAACTGCTACTAAGATATGTCTAATATGTCTACTTTTGATGTTTTTATGTACAACACAGTTGACAACTTTTTATCTCTACGTTCTCTTTCAGGAGGTAAGATAGGAAACTGGGATAATTAACTATCCTGTATAAATTTAGTAGAGAAAATTTATCTTTCAACTTCTCAGTTTTGTTGTTCCATATATGTAAAGCTTTCAAGCTATTTTAGAAGCAGAGGATACCAGAAGTCACTGACTTAATCCTTTAGTTTTCTTAAGTGCAAACGTTCATTAGTCCATTGTTGCTTATAGTGATCTTTGTYTAAGGGTTAGAATTGAGAATTTCAGGACAAAGCTGATGAAAAATTTAAAAGCCTTGAGGCAAAAAAGGGGCTTTTGAGCTTTTATTATTAATAGGTGGATGACTTTGGAAAACAGAGGATGTTGAAGGCCTGAGGAAGTAAACAATTTCTAGGAAAGGAAATCCGCCTTTCCATATGCTTATTTTTCAGAGAGGAAATTACCTAATAAGCGTAAAACTTCATGGATACAAAACAGAATATCTACTTCAAATTATATTACCTTTGACTTCCAGTTCTCACGTATCTTAAGATCTGCCTGAATGTTATTGTGATGCTTTCTTTTCTGCTCTTCAAACCTTCTTCTGTATAACTTCAACTGCCATGGATTTAGGTTTTTGGTATGGACACAGGTGCTGCTTCCTTTACCCAATGTGCAAAATACATATAGTCATATTGTTCCAACTGTCAGTTTGTTGCTATTTGAGAATATTTTTGAGGACTTTTCTCTCCACCTTCCTAGCTGGCACTGGCCTTTGTTATATGAATTGTTATATGAGTCTTAAAAGGTCTGATTTTCATAAGAAGTATACACTGCATCTCTTGAAAAGTGCGTGTAGCCCTTCATCATGTGTCATACTGGCTACCAAAAATGGAAATAGCAAGGAAGTGTTATTTTAGAATTATGTCTGTAGACTGTCTTACTTGTAGAAGAATTTTTCTATGCAGGGATAAAACCTTTGGTGGAAAACATGGCTGCAGTTTTGGATTCTTCATTAATTAATTATGTTCACTGATCAGCAATGAAAGTGAACTGATGGAGGAGAATTACGAAATTGCTAAAAATCCTTTAAGTAATGTCACCCACGACAACGTCTGTCTTGTCGCTGTACTTGCCACTTAAACGAGGGTCTAGTTCTGTTAGCTGAAAAATTAGTTCTGGCCTGCAAATAAGTCAACATAGAGCAATTAACTAGCAATACAGCTGTAACATCCTGTGTTGCCTTAAACACAGCAACCATCAACTTGTCTTTTGCTGGCTAGGAAAAGCACAAATATGGCTCAAACAAGTGTTTCAAACTAATAGCCTGTTCTGCAATTAATGGTACTATAGAGAACACAAATAGCAAACAAAAACTGTAAAAGAGCTCTCATTTTCACTTAGCTGAAGCAATATATAAGTGACTACATACTAGTGTGCTTCTGTTAACAAGAAGGTAAAACAAACAAAAGCTCAGCACTGGTTTTCTGAGCCATTCTCCTAGTTGGCTAGGGCTAATTTGGGAATAGAGTATCCACTGGGAGATGTTGGCATTGTGCTATAACTTCACCTTTGGAAGCTGAAGCTGAAGAACTTCCTAGAAGCCAAGTCCTCCTTTTCCTCCAAGCTACTAGTGTGAGGAACTGTGAAATCTCTGGGGAAATGATGATCTTCAGGAATAAAGAGATTTGAACAGGAAGGGATCAGTTTTCTGCTTTAGGGACTTCCTGTTAATCATGATACATCATATTGCAGAAGAGGAGATTGCCCAGGTGATTTGCCATCACCAAAAAAAGAAACCTTGTTCAGCAGCTTCCTGCTGCTGTATTATTCCCTTCCTTTAACATACTTATGTAACTTACCTGTTCTCAAAGTTACAACTGTCTGTATATGGATTGTCTGGAAAGCATCAGTTTCAATAATACTGCAATTGGGGTGTCAAGACTTTCAAATCCAAAAAAATCAGTTGCAAGTTCTCCAGGACATGAAACTTTCTTCTACAGTTCTGAGCCAATTGTATGCAGTTAACAAGATACTGTAGCTTTGGCCTTTCAAGACAGTATGAGCATGCTGCTATGTAATAACATCCAGCTGTATACATCCAGTGATGATATTGCTCTGACCAATTGCAGGTGAACTTACATGTTGAGTCCTTGCATTTATCTACTGATGTGTGAGTGGGAAAGAAAACATGAGGCAGCTACTGCCTGTGTCTCTCTGKGAATCACCAACAGTTTGGTACGTGTTAAAGCCTATTTTTGGGGTCATGCTCAATTTCATGAAGCCTTGAGAGCTTTGATGTTTCTAGCTAAGATGTACATTGATGCCCTGGGTTTTCCATTCTGGTTCTTGCAGCCCTAGAGCTTTTGAACTTCTCTGCGGGAATCGTAGTTCGTGCAGTGTATAACTTATCTATTGTCTTTATTGTGTAGGCCTAATTTCATAAATTAAGTCTGTGCCTGCCAATAGCATGAAGCCACAAGCTTGACAGGCCAGTTCTAGCTTATAGAAGTGGAAGGGTGAGAAACAGCTTTACTGTGCCCACTGAGCTGATTATTGGGGGGGGGGGGGGTGTCCATGGCACCTTTAAAGAAACCAGTGATTCAGCTCTACTCTTGAATAAGGTGATTTCTAAATCTGTAAGAGATTTTGAGCTGAGTCCCAATCTAACATAGTATTTTCTTTAAGTCATATTAATTCCTTTAGTGTTATCTATTGGCTCTTCCTTTAGTGCTATTACCTCACTGATATCTATGGCTACCCTGCAGGTCCTCAAACTTGCTGTGCTGTTTGTGTGCAATGCAATATAAAGGTGTGGGCTGGCAGTTGGGGAGTTCTGGTCCTGCTTTGACTTGTGTATGTTTGGAATTTGAGCTTGATTCTGTGTATCTAAATCACCTGAACTGCTACATTTCAGGCTTAAATTACAGGAAAGGACACTTTGGTTAGAGCTAGGAAAAAAAACTAATGCTAAGGATAACTAAGTACTGGAGTGTCTAAAGAAGTTGGGATATCTTTCTTGCTGGATGCCTTCTGAAACAGGCTGATCAAATGCCTGTCAGGAATGATACACTTACTGTTGATTTTGCTGTTATGAAGCAGATGAACAAGATGACCTGGAGATCCCTTCTCTTTGATATGAGGGATCGTAGCAGAACTGACTCAAATTCAGTCTGCTGCTTCTGATATTGCCCAAAGTCAGAATGGTTTGTGACTTCCTACAAGCTGACATGGCTTGGTTTGTAGCCAGATCTCCTTTCACACCCTTCATGAATAACCAGCCTGTCACTGCTATCCCATCAAAAATCCTTTCAGCATCAGTCTATAGAAACAACTCATGCGAAGGCATAAGAATGTGTGGTTGGGGTAAAAGCATGTGGTCATAAGGAGAGTTCAAGTTAACTTCCAAGTACTGCCACAATGTGGTGCAGATAGAATCATAGAATGGTTTGTGTTGGAAAGGACCTTCTAAAGGTCATCTAGTCCAACSCCCCTGCCATGAGCAGGGACATCTTCAACTAGATCATGTTGCTCAGAGCCCCATCCAACCTGACCTTGAATGTTTCCAGGGACGGGGCATCTACCACCTCTCTGGGCAACCTGTTCCAGTGTTTCACCACCCTCAGCATAAAAGATTTCTTCCTTACATCTAGTCTAAATCTACCCTCTTTTAGTTAAAGCCATTAACCCTTGTCCTGTCGCAACAGGCCCTGTTAAAAAGTTTGTCCCTATCTTTCTTATAAGCCCCCTTTAAGTACTGAAAGGCTGCAATAAGGTCTCCCCGAAGCCTTCTCTTCTCCAGGCTGAATAACCCCAACTCCCTCAGCCTGTCCTCATAGGAGAGGTGTTCCATCCCCTGATCATTTTCATGGCTCTCCTCTGGACCCACTTCAACAGGTCCATGTCTTTCTTGTGCTGAGGGTTCCAGAGCTGAATGCAGTACACCAGGTGGGGTCTCACCAGAGCGGAGTAGAGGAGCAGAATCGCCTCCCTCGACCTGCTGGCCATGCTTCTTTTGATGCAGCCCGGGATATGGTTGGCTTTCTGGGCTGCAAGTGCCCATTGCTGGCTCATGTCCAGATTTTCATCCACCAGTACCCCCAAGTCCTTGGGCAAAAGCACACTTTAGGTCTTGGAGATTCTGTATTTGTGGGATAGCCTTGGTGCCCTCGGGCATGGCATGCTTGGCCAGCTCTCTGGGCAGCTCCTGAGAGGTGGAGTCTGCCATGCACTAGGAACTGATGGTCAAGCATTTCATATGATGTGCTAGACGACATGCTTTCCCAGTGGTACATTCAGTAATGTCATTGACAAAGGCATTCATGATGCCCGTGGCCTTGGTTAGGGTRCCGGTCTCACGATGGATATGCTTCAGCACCTTGTACTAATGGGTGCAGTAACTCTCCTTTCTGCTATTCTTATGTTGTTTGTAGCCCTTCTCTCAGGTTTTGGTGAGAGCATTCTTGGAGTTCTTGTTGGGAGCAGGAGCTGGCTTGCTAGGCTCAGGCATTTTGGCAGCACCTTTTCTCACCAATGAGCAACATGAAGGTGGGCAAAGGTAGAGGCAGTGTAGCTGCAAATGGCTTGAGTCCACTGGTGGCATGTACCTGAGCTCTTGAAATAACTACCTTCTTTGCAGCCTGAAGGACTGATAACTGTCATAATTGTGTGAACCTGTGAGCAGCACACTGAGAGTTTGCTGAAGCAATTGTATCTCAATGAGCTTTGGCTGACTTTAGCTGTTTTTATGGTGTTAATATCCTATGTTGCAATTAGAGGTAGGAAACCCAAATGCAAATGTTGGGTGTTGCTGAAAACCAGATATTGCCTTTGAGATCAGTCTCTTGGGGAAAAAAAGATATCAGAAAAATACTAGTATTAGCTTGTATTCAAAAATGCTGAAGTGTTACCCTCCCGTAGCTGGAAGCCTTCAAAGCTTTGCACAGTTGCTTATGTCTTTAGGTTGTGTTTTGGGTTAGGTGGATTATAGTAGCAAAATGGATAAACTGACTAAAGGAACACTTCAGGAAGGATGGTTCTCTACACTGCTTTTACCGTTGTTTGACTTCTAGTGAGAGGTTTTGTACTCAGTTGATGTGACAAGTATAATTCCCTTCACCCTGGGATTCAGTGCCTGAAAGCTTCAGCTGTGGTAGGTCTGCTGTCCCCTACCCTCTATGCTATGAGTAGCAGAAAATGTTAAAATTACTTGATTGGTAAAGCTAAGGACTGTTTTTCATATAGGTCCCTTATTTTTTCTTTACTAAACTGGCAGCTTAGCAAATTGGCTGAATACCATTGTGTTAATTATTGAGAAGCCTAAATTCCTTTGTGGTTTTAGTCATGGTAATTGGAATAGAAACTCAATAAAGAGTGCAGAGGTGTAAAGCTGGCCTGGCCATAATCTGGTGGTTTAAGAAAGAGCAGAATGGCATTAGGCCTTGTGTGCTCTGTAACTTAAATCTTTGGTGAAATGAAAGGAGGGAACTGGGACTTGTGTTTCTTCTGTGAATTTCTTTTGCTTTGGATGGACCAGCTAGCTTGAGACTGAGAGGGGCAGCTGTGCACAGGAGCATGCATGGCCTCAGAGCCTAGTGATGGCAATTCTCCCTTGAGAAGGGGGCTTAGTCTTACCCATGGGCAACTGTTGGAAGGTGTTAATATTTCGGAATATATTGTTCGGGTCTTCATATTTCAGAGTAACTGGAGGAGAGGCAGTCACTCAGATTTTTCTTTCTCCTAGGTAAATTCTCTTTATTAAGCCAAAGAGAGAGAGAGTCAGGCTCTTGCTCTGTGAGCCACATGAAGTCTGTAATTACTCTATGAAAGATGGGCCAGCGTCCTCAAAAGACCAGACAGTAGCTTGATGCTTAGTATTCTGTGTCAGCAAAGTGGGAGATGTGACTGTAAATGCTTCTGGAAATTTAATCCAGCTTTTCAGTATCTGTGGCAGATGTTTTAACGACCATCAGTACAGTGTTTTTTAAAAAAATAAAATGTGGTGGGGTAACACAGTCTTCTATGGTTTTTATGAAGAGTGAAAATAACCTGAGAACACCTTATGGATGTTTGTGCCTCAGATGCAAGGTTGATAAAACAGAAGTTTGTACATGACATCTGTCACCAAAGTGGTTTCATCAAGGTGAGACACCGCTTGCTTGATCCAACAGGAGAACTTTACTGTTAAAAGATATATAGATGCTTAGGAAATTGGGTGTATGTAAAATGAGTATGTTAAAGATTATCACTTTGGATTTGGGCTCAAAAATCCTTTTGAGCAGCTAGTTCAACAGACCCAGTCATTTGAGTTGGCAAGTCACAATGAGCATTGCAGGTTTAGAGTCCTAGCTTGTTTACATGTCTGAGGTTTAGGCCGTTAGGGAAACCCTGCTCCCTAACAGCCCCAGCGCCCTCCTACAAAAGAACCCACAACCTTACACAGTAGTTGAACACATTCTAGCAGAAAATGAGTCTGAAAGACAAATAACCTTGTACAAAGTTCTTGAAACAATGGACTAGCGGTGTGTATCAAGAGCAAGATAAACAATAAGCTTCTGTTCTCCATTTCCTGAAAAGGCCTTTTCATATTTATTTCCCCATACGTTTTTAACTGTTTACTCTTGGAACAGAGGAAGTTAGTTTTACTAGCAAAATAGTGCTCTTAGCAGGCATATAATTCTCTTGGTCCAGTTTCATAGTGATAGCTGCAGTGACTGTAGTCACTTTTCACATCATGAGGAAAGCAGTTATATGGTTTGCTGCCAGTTATATGAAATTAGCTAAGTATTGGAATCAGTTACGATAGATGACCAAGAGGCTCTAAATACTTAGATAATATGCTTTTAATAGTTGGATTTTTTAAATGTGTGTGATTTCACTTCAGGCTTGAGAGTCTCCTTATATTTTAATGTATTTATTTGGTGCTCAGTTAAAGGTATTGTAATTTTTAAAGGATTCTATATTATATAATGCTGTTATTAAGCATATTAAAAATTATAGCCATTTCAATGACTGACAAAACATTGTTTTTGAGTCCTTAGATATCAAACTAAATCTGCAGCAATGAAATTCAGTCCAGTTTTGCCAAAGGTGACTGGCAGAAAATCTGGTACTAGCTGTCTTTCCAGCTTCTATTTAAAAAACAGATTAATTTTCCAGATATGTATGTCTTGATAAGCATCTTATGTTGTTTTGGTTTTAGAATACTGGATCTCAAAGAAATATAAAGAAGGTCACAAATTCATAGATGCTGACTCTATATCAAAGCCTTTTACGTCTTCAGAAACATCTAACCATAAAGACAGTCAGAGTAACACTTTGTAGGTTTTGTAAAAGTTCTCAGATATATCAAGATTCCTGAAAAGCAAATTTTAGGTTGTATAATAAACTCAACTTACTGTGATGGCAGAGCTGCTTATTTACAAAACGTCTTTCACAAAAATCTGGCGAGGGGTTTCAGTCTCTCTTTCTTTTTTTTTCTTTTTTTTTTTTTTTTTTCCTTTTTCTTTCTCCTTCTTCCTTTCCTTCTTTCTCTCACCAGACAAAATTTGTCAAAAATGAGAACTTAATATAGTTAAAGACAGATGGTGTCTTTTAAAGAGAACACAGATCTGCTGTTCTAGAGAACAACAGCAGAGGAAACTCTTCATCAAACAGCTGCCATTTTGCACAAACATCAGTTGGTGTTAATGAAGTGAGAGAGCATGATTCTTCATATTTGATGTCTTGATCCGTGTCTTTCAAATGTGTGAGTTATCAGTAAAACACTTCTGTAACAAATTCAGAAGGCTTCTTGGATACTCTGTTGGATCAGAGATTGCCTGATAACTCTTGGCTGGCTCTTGAGTGCTTTGAGGAACACAAGCCAAAGAAACCCACAATTCTAAGCTTCATCTTTTTGGTCTTCCCAGTTTCCAAGTTTTTCTAGTGAGTTGTATAGGGATGAAACACTCTTACACCAAACCTGGAGAGAAAAGTTTGATAACTTTATTACTACTTAATGATATTAGTGAGGTGGGCTATCCACCATTAATTGTTTGAAGGAAATGATGGAAAAAACCTCTTTAGGCAGGGTGGAGCATTCTGCTTTTTTTAATGTGGAGAGCTATTTGAGGATATACTGAGATACTGGAGAACAGAATTGCTTATGCGGGAAACCAATGTGCTAACAGAGCAATAAAAAAAAAAAGAAGAATTCCATTGTACGGACTTCAGCAAACTTCGCTCTCCTTTGAAAGTTTTGTTAATGATGAGAGTTCTCCAACCAGAGCTTCAGTATGGGAATTACGAAGTTACAAAGCAATGCTAAATGCTGTGTGTGTCACTTCTGTACTGTTCATGCAAGTTGCAATTCATTATCCCTGAGGGATGTAGATAATTTCCCATTTCTTGAAATGTCTTGACCAAAGATTCTATTGCTATGTGTGCTGGGACAGACATGTGCATAAGAGCAAGACTGCTTTGTAGCCACTCTGGGAGAATTTTTGAAGTAATTTAACATAATCACCATGGGTAGTTCATTGAGGTAACTTATTTTCTTTAGGGTTAGGAAAAAGTGTCAGATATAACTATCACAGTAACTTGGCTGCCTACATATTCTTTCTTGCAACGTTGAATCCTATGTTCTGAAAGCTTGAGTCAATTTATTTTTCAATAGATGATCCAACTTTTTCAATGTGTAGCTCTAATGAAACTGTAGTAGAGATTGAAATTCAGGATTTGTTGTTCATGTGGGTTTTTTAATGTTGAAGGTTTTTCAGGAGTTTTTCATATGATGGTCTAGGAAATTTCCGAAGTACCTTTTTATACCTACCCAACTGAAGAAAACGGTGTATTTGTAGTTATTGTTATAAGTGCTGTCATTCTAATATGACAATTCTTAAGCTACCACCACTACATGAGGCTGAGGCATGCACGATGACATAGGGCATCAAGACGTATTTAGAAATAACCTGGCTAGAATGCCAAGTGCATTTAATGATGGGGGGAGGGCAAGAATTGTTAATATAGAAGAAAGCTGTCTGCAGTGCTCTCCTACCTGAAAATTTCCTACTTGTTAATCGTCAGTCAAGTCTTGATTATTGTACTTAATGGAAGTTTATTGTGACTTTTGATCAGTGCATAGATTTGCCCTAGTGAGAATTTAAGAAGCTTTTATGGTTAACGAGGCCCTAGAAATTTTGGAGTAGGAAAAAGGAGCTGACGTAATTTTTTTTATTCTTTTCTAAAGAAGTTTATATGTAAAAATGAAGCTCTCATTGGTGGGAAATTTATACCAGGTTTCCTGTGCTAACACATAATGATTGATCCTAATATATTAAGTAGGAGAAAAAGGATAAACTGACCATCAGTAAATAACTTTGTAGTAGTTTTGTGGTAATTGTAAGTATCTCATGTCAGATATGAGTGAAATAGAGTAGAAATGTTCTAAGTAAGGTGTTGACTATTTCTATCAAGGAAATGAACCTCAAACCAATTCTCAAGAAACAAGACTGTTCAGGTACGTGTTCTGATCAACTTGTGACCATTGTCACTCTTTCATTTCTGAGCATGTTCATTCTGAGCATAGGTGAAGGCTGATTACAACTCATCTGATGATGCCAAACCTAAAATACTAACATCTAGCTGAACTTTAGGAATTAAACTGATGTCACTGGAGATTAATCTTTTCCCATCTATTTTCATCCTTTGGCTTTATAGGCATATGATGCGTTTGTCTGAAGACAGGCATCCCTGCCAGTAGGTTCAGTTAACGCATGTATCCATGCATTTTTCATTTATTTTATATTATGTAGGAACAATCACAAGTAACGATTTATATGATCTATGTGTAACTAGGTATTCCAACCTGTCCAGAAGAATGGCTACACTTCTTCATAGCTCCATTGCTTTTCAGCAGTGGAAGCTACTGAAAGCACACCTGAGACATTGAAAAAAGGTACGTTCTTATTTGTAAGATCCTTCAGGATCATATATGATCATTTGCAAGACTAGCTGAAGTTCAGGACAAAGCATGTGGCTGATAGCTTCCCTCCTGTCCTGTAGATTTTTTTCTGTAATCTGGGAAATACTCATTTCAGAGATTGAAATGGTCAGTAATGAATTTTCTTAAGAGACTTTTACAAATGCACAGCGCATGCATTGTGCTTGCATTCTCTAATGTTAAATGCGTTTAATGTTATCTGTCATAGTTAGTTCAAATTCAAGAAATGTGGTTATTTGGAAAAATAAAAAATGAAAAAAAATCTTATCTGTACTCCTTGTTTCTTCCTGGGGCAGGCAACATGCTATTCATTTAGACACATTATCATGTTACTAGAAGGTGTTCCACTACTATTAAAAGGTCTGAATAGAAACATGTATAGAATAATATAAAGAAAAAACTCATTACACCTGGTTGTGCAGTGTTCATCTACATATCTTGAAATGTACACAGGGAGACTTCTCAAAAGGAGGATTCTTCTTCAGCCATTCCATGTAAAAGTTCAGTGACTCAACTGTGTTTGAAAGGTTAGGTCTAGAAAAGTCAAGATTTCCTTTGTACGAATCTGTGCAGTGGAGCAGGTATGCAGCTCTTTTGTCTATCAGCATGTTGAACAATTTTCCATATCTCACATCTATCAAGATTCTTTCTTCTGGTTTATCAGAACTCTGTCCTGTAGCTTCTGGTCATGGAGCTCTTGGAGACTTGCACCAAGTATCTACATTAGCAGTGTGAACCGTACACTTCTTGTTCATGTTTTAATTGCTTAGTACCAACCATTGATTAAATTGCACTGCAGCGTGCCACTAAAGAAATTATATGCTTGATTTTAGTGTTGCTGATAGCTACAAAATGGGAGGTATGATTATCATCAGTCTCTGAAAAGCATAAGGTGATAACCTTGGTAGTAGTGACATATTTGTCTGTTTTACTAATAAACATACAGATGTATTTCTCTTTGAGACCTAGATGGTATATATGATATTTATGGCTTCTAATGTTTCCTGTAGATAAAGATCATTTGATTTATATCCTGTAGTTAAAACATGTCTCAGTATATACTGTAACAGTGCTTTTGTCATGTTTAGTAAATGCTGTAAATACTAATAGGTAAATTTTTATTTACACAAAAAGAGTTGCAGAGAGTGTATGAAGAAACAAGGTACCAAAATGAGTTAAGCACTGATGGTAAATCAGCTAATGGTAAATCTGCCTTCTGAGAAAATGCTTCAGAAAAGAAATGTTGTGCTGCAAAGCATTATGTATTGTATTACTTCCATAGTAAATTGATACTGCTAATAATGATTTTAACGCATTCTTCTATTTTCATATTTGCATAGTATTAGTATTTGGCATACAGATATTTGTTGATTTAGCTTGTAATCACCAGATGAAAGCATTATGGATAGCAAGGTAATGTAGCATCTGACACTAATGGTCTGGTACATACATGTCTTGTATTTATTTACAAACTATACTGCATGTTCCACCTGACCATTACAGCTCTCAAACTGGCTATAATTCACATATTCATATATTGTCTGAAATTTAAGCTATTGGAGTCCTTAAATCTCTTTCTTTGTGGATCTCAAGTTAAATATAAACTGAGCTTTTTAACTTCTGTGAACTAGTTTTGTGGTAAAATAATAGTCCTAAACTAGCTATTTGGAATGAAGCAGCAATAATGATTAATTTAATGTGTTGGTATTTAGAGTTTGTGGGGTTGTGTTTTTTGTTGTAGCTGCTTTTAACTACAGTAACACTAAAAATAGTTGGGATCAAATGAAAGGGATGCTTTTGAGCTAATTCAGAAATAATTTGTGCTATATTTTCACACTCGGCAGCTTTTTCATTATTGTTGTAAGTGTATTATAGCTAACGATTTTTATATGAGTCTTCAGGAACAAATATGCTTTTTGTGTTTGTTTTTAACAATGAGCATTGCTTTACTATTTTGATAGTTTACTAAATAGCCTGTGTGTCTGGCATCCTCTTTCATGTGTCAGTATAGTTTTCAAATAGTTACTGTTCACAAATAAATCAGGAATTAAGGTGACCCATGGAGTTCTAAAACGTTTTCAAATGAGTGTGCTTAAGTARACTTGATTGGAAATTTAATAGATATTGAAACATTTTGTAATTTTACCACACAAGCCTGTTTTTAGGTTTTGAGTAGAGAGTAACTTCAAATCTCATAACTTTTCCTTGAACAAAAGAAACAAGTTTTTCAGTGGCAGTGCCTAACAGCATGGACATGTATGAAAAGTTGTCCTGGTGAAGTAAAGTAAGTTGTGTCTGTCAGAATTGCTGAGATACATAGAGGGACATCTTGGAAGCTTCTTCCTGTTCCAGAAGAAGCTGCAAAAAGTTAAATAACAGTGGTGGTTTTCCACTGACTTAGTTTACCTGTGTTGTCTGAAACTTCAGACTAATTCGCTTTTATGTACCCATCAAGATGTTTTTGGGTCTTTTCCTATAATCATTAATTTGTATTGATACTTTAAGTTTCCCAGTATTTTTACATTATGGGAGGGTAAGCTGGCTGGTTGGGGGTGTGGCAGAAGAGGGCAGGGAGATCTTTGTCATGTCACTGAATGGCCCTGGTAGAAAAAATGGTCTGCCAGCAGCTGCAGGTCACTAAGCTTCCAAAATAGCACTGGTGCTGAAACTGGAAACTTAAGATGCAAACTAGAAACAAACTACTGGCTTCAATCTTGGTAAACTGATTTGTTCTGTTATCGAATGTGTATACCAGCCAGATATGATGCACTTAAATGCAAATAGAAGTACTTCCATCTCACATGAGCCCTTGTGTAAAGAAGGCAAAGCATCTTCAGATATTACCAAACTCAAAACCTGTTTTTCATGTAAAAAATACCCATGGTGGTTCATTTCCCGAGCTACAGGTAATAGTCTTCAAGGTCCCAGATTTCCTTTTAACAGTATTTTTGTTCATCATCCACAGTGCTTGTTCCCTGTTCTTTCTGTTTCTTTAAATAAAAATTGGGACAATGAACAAAGTTTTTTGCTATGGATTTCCTGATTTTTTTTTTTTTTTTTTTTTTTTTTTTTTTTTTTTTTTTTTTGGGTTTTTTTTTTTTTTTTTTTTTTTTTTTTTTTTAGCTTGGGCTGGGAGGCTGGTTATTCTGTATTGCATTTTCATTTTGATTGTAGGCAAGCTCATTGCTGCTGAAAATAGCTCAAATGTTCTTAGAACAAAAACATCAGCCAGTAGCTCAGATTCTTTTTCTTTTGCAGACTCTTGCATGTGAGTTAAATTAATTTCTTGAGAGAAACCTTCATCAAGGGCTAAATAAACAAGATCTACATATACAGCAATTTCTTACTTCCTCTGCATTTGAGACACAGCTAAACTCGTCTGTCTGGTAAGTCATATTTTTCTTAAGGATTTGTCTTTCTTCCTGCCCTTATGACTTGCATTCTTGAGTTTCTAATTAGTGTTCAGAGAAAACCAGCTTCTGTTTGCTAGTAGTTCTGCTGCATGCTCTGTATGAAGTACGAAGACTAATCTGCAAAGGCATTACTGTGCTGCTTTTACAAACTTCAAAATAGTACCTATGATTCTAGRCGTAAGTGATGTTTTAATTGTTTATCCAGTAGTTTGTTCATAGTTTGCTGTAATGAAATCATTAAATGTTTTAAAGCAAAACTGGTGATTGTTCTGTCTTGAAATTATTTACCTTTTTGAATGTTCTGAATTTAATGAATTAACTTCAGAATTTGTATTGCAAAGTATATYCTGCGTCAAGTCAGAGTTTAAAAATTAACTTTCCCAGCAATTCATTCATGTCTGTTGCTTGCTGGTTTCATCTTGTGTAGATAAAATAGGCTCATGTTATTGATGCAATGGTATGTTTTTCTTGGTGATGTGCCTATTTCATAGGACAGTAAGCATGCTTGTCGGTAGTCTTTAATTTGATAATATAATTCTGTAACAGTTCTACTAAAGATGTTTGTGGCTTACAGAGTTTCTTTGGGTTTTGATTGTACTGCTTGAAACAATTTTTTTTTTTTCTTCAATTATGAAGTGTTAACTGAGTACAACCCAAACAAAAGAAAGTTTTGTCCTCTACCTTCTATTTTTATTCTTTATTGCAATTAAAATGAAGAAAATCTTGGAAGAGCAAAAGATTCTTTGCTCAGTGCTTTGGCTTTTCTAAGCAATTGGCTAGCATTAAATGGCAGCCTATATATACGTAGTCCATCTGATCACATATGCTGTGGTGCTTTGGCTTACCACAATTACTGTGTACTTACGTACTGCATGCCCTGGTTCTGCATAGTTCATTTTGCAGGCTTTGCTATAACACTAACGTTAGTTTATTTCAAAAATATATTGAAAACCCACATCATATTTAAAAGTAGTTGTACATTTAATGTAAAGCAGTAGTTATGCATTATATTTTCATAGGAAAAAAAATAGATCAGTGCTTTTACATAAAAGCTGTTTGGGGGTTTTCCAATTCATTGAAGTTTTAGTAAGAGGCTTTCCAGCATATTTTTGAATAAAAAGAGAAAATCTGAAGTCTATGTATACATTTCATATAGCATATCTTTTTGTTAACAATCCAGAATTTTTGGGGGGGGGTGGGGAATCAGGAATTTTCTTTAACAGTTTTTCAGAAAAAGTAAAACCAAGTCTGGTTCAGTTGTAATGTTTGCAGTAGTGTTTTATTTTGATATTTGAGAATCATGGATCTAATTCTGCTTGTTCTTCCTTACAGTAGCAGATGTTGATAGCGTAATATAGGTATCCACTTGAAACCATGGGAATTTTGGTACCAGGCATACTTTGTTTCAAATGAGACAGTTTCTATTCTTTTTCCCCTCTCATTTTTAATTAAATTATATTCCTCTTAGTTTAAGATTCTGTCTTGCTGTCACATATAAAGCTGCTTCCCTGGTCCGGCAGATCAGTCACCTTGTCCTTGTACTTCCTAAGTTCTTTTGACCACACTCTAGTGAATACTTGTTTTACATTGATGGTTTTCATATAAAAGGAATTTGTCACCTGAGACTTACTTCAGAAGAAGCTGAAGCTTCTGAAGAAACTTAAGACACTTCAGAGGCCATACTGTAGTTACTGTTCGAGCAATGTAGAAATTTGTGATCCCTTAACATGTCCAAAAGACATARCTGGGGGAGAAATTACACAAAATTCAGCTGTATAATAAACAAAATATTTACCAAGTATTTTCAATTAAAAGCAGTGCTTCAATTGTGTAAAGTAAGGGCCAAGGATGGTCTATTAATGGTCTTTTTTAATTCGTGTAACTTTGAAGTCACTTTACAAGACCAAGTTTTTTGCTTGGCACTTAATTTTTGACTGAGTAATGGACCTGACTTACAGGAACTTGTACCTGGCATGCTAACACAACCCAAATTTTAGCTGAGTGAACTTGGCACTAAATCCAACTAAAGGGAGGAAACCTCAGGAGAGCAGTGGAATTTCTTTCATTGAGTAAGTATACCTCTGCATTCATGGGGAACAAACAGTAACATTTTGTGCAGGTTTCTGCTTTTGACAGTGTGTCTTTGTTCACTTCTCAAAGGTGGTGTCAAATATGTTGAAAAAAATAAACTTTCTCATTTGGATTTTTCTTTTTACTTAATGATATGGTCGCAGGGAACCCATTAAGTCTGGAATGGCCTAACACTCTTTGTAATTCTTTGTGTGAAGAATAAAGGCTTGCTCAGAACAATTTAGGTTACATAAACGTGCTCCCTCCTTATTGTCTTTGTGAGCTCAAATAGAGGGGTGGGAGGCAAGTGTATCTATAAGCATTTTATGATGGAATTATTTGATCAGTGTCTCAAAAAATGTTTCCTTCTTGCCAGTATAAGTGTTTTCCAAACAATGTATGATATTACTGAACTGTTACTTTAGGAAACAATAGATCATGATAGCTTCGATTTCTTGTCAAAAGCTTCATGCTGATAAAGACCTTAAATTAATACGCTGTTTAGTCACAATGTGTAAATGTTGCTTCCACTGTGTGGTCTAAGTTCAATTCACTTATTGATGGCAACAGGGRTTTATGGTATCTGTTCTGTATGGGATTCTGTATGGGATTCTGATCCACGAGCAAGATTCCAAAGTGACAGGATCATATTAGCAGATCATAGTAATATGTTGAAACTGCATGGGTTTAATATGTGACAATGCTGGAGAAGAACAAGGTGTTTTGAAAACTGGAAAGCAAGACCTGGTGATAGAGGAAATTAATCTGAGTGAAAGGCCATCATGCAGGCACCTCTTCCTTGCATTAGCCTCAGATTGGGGATATACCAAATTGGAGGTGCTGAGAGCATGTGTATTCTTATGTGACACCTATGAGTTGTGTCTGCACTGGACCTACCTGGCTATCTGCTATTCTCAGATGGCAATAGATAGCTCTGGAAAAAGTTTGTGAAGTGATTCTGTATGTAACTAGCTGCTTTAGAGGGGTGCAATTTTTGTGGCACCCTGGTTAGCTCTTGTCTGCAGTAATGAAAGATGGCAATGTCTCTTTATTGGCTCCAGGGCTTAGGCTGTGCTTGACCTTTTGATAGATCCAAATGAACTAGGATCTGGCAGGATTCCCAGATTCTCACAGTAGCCTCTGCTTATCATCATTAACCTGTGGTTTGGGGGAAGAGGGTAAAATTAATCACTTTATTAATAATCAAGTATAGCAATGAGCATCTTCTGTCGGGATTACTAATTTTAACTATAATGTCCAATAATCAAGTATAGCAATGAGCATCTTCTGTCAGGATTACTAATTTTAACTATAATGTCCAAGCTTTTAGTTGCTTAACCTTTCTAAAAAAAAAAAAAAAAAAAAAAAAAAACCAAAACAAACAAACAAAAAAAAAAAACCTGTCTTTTGAGATAAACGTTTTTCAGATTCTGCAACCTCAAAAGTATTCATTCTTCATCTTTAAAAAAAACGTAAAAGTTGACAATCAAAAGCAGATATTTTTTGCATATGAAACATACAGGAGTAGTTTAATTTTCACTTCTGCCTCAAGCTTTGAGTTTCATTTGACTCTAACTTGTGTTTGAGTTTGAAAAATACTGATTTGGTAATAAAGTTGCGTGACATAGTAGAGAATTTTCCTGTTTAGCCACCTGTGCGCTTGTACTTTAAAGAGAAAAGCATGCTTATGCACTGTCTCTTCCTAAGTAAGCACTTAACCATACATCTCATAAGTATGCTTTAATCTGTTTTCAAGGTGGCTTGCATAAGGCATTACCTGCTTATGTTTGTATGTAAGACTGTGTTTGTCTCCGTATATTAGTGGCTTAAGAATTAGTATGTTTCATTAGTGGCTTATGTCCCTGAATGTTTAATGCTGTTTAGAAGTGTAGTCTTTACTGCTGGAGGCAACTTGAGCACTTAGGCTGCTTCCACACTTGAGACTGCTAATTACTTGTTCCACAGAAAGGTTTTTTTATTCCCTATAAAAAAATCATTTAGTATAAATGCATTTAAAAAGGAACTAACCTGGTACAAAGGAGACTCTTAACATGCATATCTTCCCTAGTTGTGCAAAAACAGGTGACAAATGTGGTAGCTTCAGAAGGATGGTGCCACTAAAAGTGTGAGCAACAAGTTCCTGTGTGCAAGAAGTGTCTCAACTTTGGAAGTGCTCCATGAGGCACCTGTATAGGATTCACTCACTTGTGTGATTCATCTCAATAGATCTAAGTGAACTAAGAGGTGAGGTGCAACTGGATGCAGCAGAACTGTATGTGTGACCCTGAATCTCTATCAGGTCTCTGGATCTTCTGGAAAGCAGAGGATTTCTTCTCCAAAGTCAAAGGAAGTAGAAGTGAGAACAGCAGAGATAAACAGTATATATCTAATAAGATACTATTACCTTATTTACTTCCTGGGAGGGAAGGAAGCAGAGGCGGCAAGAATGGGAAGATAAGCTATGTTGCTCATGTGAAGGGACAGTTGATTTGGAGAGCCAGTTCCTCAGTCTTGATAACGCTTAGTCTTTCAGTACAGTCGAGTTCTTATCAGTAGAAGGATTTTTTTCAATAGTTTTCGTAGCTTTCAATATATAGAACTAGCTAGTTGATCTTTCCACAGTGATACTTAGCCAAATAAAGGCAGTTGGAACTTGCTGTCAGAGGTCCATTGGGTCTCTAAATGGTGTAAAATCACCTTTTTGTTTCTACTTCCCCTCTGGGTCCTGCACAAAGTTTTCCAGTGCTGAAAAGGGAAGCTGATGGATGATTTTTGGAATGTTACAGCTCAGGCCCAGAGTAACAGTTTAAAAGTGAGAACAAAACTTAGTAAGACTTTGTTAAACATGAGGATGTGAAATGTGTGTTAAACAAAAAATGTAGATGCTATGGCTTAAAGTTTGGGAACACTCTGATGTACTGAAAGATGCTGCTTTTGCCTGTGACAGAAACAGTGATTAAAAAATGACTTTAGACTTCTGGGAACAGAATTAAGCTAATATTGAAAGCTTTTGAAAAATCTTCCTTAAAGTATGTCCCAACTGTATCTGCAGGCAGGTTCCTAGAAGCCTACCTACAATGTAAGAACTGAATGTTTAAACCTAGATCACCACTTCATACTGATACCTCTTGGAGTCGCTAACAGTAATACATTCACACAAAGCATTTTACAGTAATGGCTTTGCATGAGATGAAAGATGCTTTATTAAAATTGAGCAGATGTACAGTTTAATCTACTGTTTGAACTGGAATTCAATTTTGTCTTAAGGGTGATGCTTCTGAAAAGCACCATCATCAACTGCCCTTTTTTTTAAAAAAAAAAAAAAAAAAAGCTTGGAGTTCAAAGGCTCAAAAAATGTAACAAGGCAAACATGTCTGAATTCCTAAAGAGTGTATAGATGTACTGCAAATGGGCCGTACTGAATTACTTTGAACTCCAGAACTTGATGGCCTGTGAAGTTTTTATATGCTGGCCTCCCCACCCCTATCTGGATTTCCCTCCTTTATGTAAATAGGATAAACGTAAATCCACTGACTTGGAAATAATTGTGTGGCTKCTTGCTTTGTAGCAGCTGACTGCATGGTGGTTTTCTAGCAAAACACTTAAGTGACAGGTGGCAGGTCAGCATGGTGTTGATCTGTCTTCCTGTGATCTTGGAAGTCTCATCCAAATGACTTACAACGCCTAGATTTCTGTAGTGAGATGTGCCAAATATTTGCTTGTTAAAACCAAATGATTGGTCAAGAAACATTTGTGTCTGTCTGGATATGTATTAAAATATGTATAGTAGTAATAAGGAATGGGTAGAACAGCTGAAATGAACCAAGACCTGACTTCTAATCAGAATTTGAACAAAACCTGTCAACTTATTTCAGATTGAAAATACTGTTATTTATGTGACATTGGTAAGGAGTGTGCTTTTGTTAAATTTTCTGATCTTTGTATTCCTTGGGTCCAGGTAGAATGAAAAGCAGTAGTGCCAAAATAAAGCTCTAAATTTTGAAGTCTATTCCACTCTTAGCAATAGTATATGCTTGACCAAAACATTTGTTTAGAGTTGGAGAATTGTTTCCAGTGGAAATTGGGCTCCTTTGAGTAAGTCCTTTACAGGCCAGCAAACAGAACAGTGCAAGTTGGAAAGACCTTTGAGTCAGCTGGTTGAACTATTTATTACAAAATGTTTATTCATTGAATTTAGTAACTTGTCTGTCAATTATCTGGCAAACCAGAGTGACCTGGACAAAGGTTGTTCTTACTTTTAAGGCTTTCAAAGATTCACGTATGTGTCTGGGCCTATTGAACTGTCACAAACAGCTGCTACTATGCACTTGCAGAATACTTGAGTATTCAGTGTTACAAACTCTGTCTGCCTATCTGGTCACAAATTACATGACCCAATGTTTAGTCTGATCTTTTGAGGATGAATAAACACTGACAAAATCAATAGGGCATGGACAAAATGTTTGTTGGGAGAGAATCACACTAGGTGAATAGGTAGTGTAAGTATTTTAAGTTATTTTAAATGTTATTCCCTTGTTTTGTATGAACTCAAAATACTATCTTTAGGCTTTTGCATAAATTGCCGTATTTAGATTGAGAAAAAAAGTTTAGACTGACTAAGAAATTCTAAATTTGTTTTTCTTTTGAGGTTTCAGGAGTAGTTTTGTTTCTGCAGTCAGAGATGCACTTTCCTTGATCACATGCTCCTCACCAAATAGAAATGAGGCAGGTTTTAAAATGAGTATCTCTTCCTGCAAAAAGAACAACTTTCCCATCTGATATACAACTGTAATAATATTGGAATGAACCACTTAATAAATTTAAAAACCTGGATCCTTCATAAGTAGTGCCTCTGGTTCTGGCACAGTAGGCACTGAATGATACTTTGTGTTTTGTTGAACTGAGGGAGTTCTTATACTCAGTTTTTGTTCATTTCCTCCCCTGTTCAGTTTTGCACTTGGTGCTTTCATGCATCCATTTGAATTACATGGAAGTTGTTATATCCAAGTGTGTTATCATGCACAGTAGTGGTAGGCTGTGTTCTACAGCTAACAGAAGAGGAAATCTCAACAGAATTAAAAATGCAACATCCTGCATCAAGTGCATGCACCTCATCTATTCATTGATTTTGCTGGCAATAACCTTTCTGTATGTAAACCTTCCCGTTTTCTTTTCCCCTTGTAACTACAGTATCTTAAGCAGACATGTTTGATGTATAGTTCTTTCTCTGTTGTTATCACTGTGTAATTTCACAATTGTTGTGAATAACTTTCATGTTCTGTTGCATGAGTTACACACTGTAACACTTAACACTTGTAAATTCCTTTCTGAAAATTCACAGCAGTAACTCTTCTCCGCAAGTCGGGGGGGGAGGGAAAAATGATTGAATGGATTAACTTTTCATTAAATTGTGTAACAAGCAATCATGATAATATCTCCTAAATGCACTTCTAAGTCAATGGAAAGGCATTGATTCTGGCATAGTTATTCAAATGATACAGAAATTTTCATATCCCTTATATGAAAGTGATAGAAATTATTCCTGGAAATTTGTAGTAATGCACAAGTAAGGAAAAGTCCATCCTATCTATAGGGCCATCACCTGCTATAAAGGTGATGAACAAAGAAAACGTATGCTCTTGTTTGGACAGTACCAAGTGTAGTGAAGCAGTGATGGTAGCCCTGGCACTGAAAGCTACTGGTGCTAATAATCAATACCAAGATTGCTAGCATAACCATGCAAAACACTGTCCTGCTTTGGGCAAGTGGACAAATAAAGAAAACAAGAAAACAAGCTCAAAGTTCAGTGTAAGACCATTCAGTTTAGACCATGGTAGCTGGCTTGGCCCTTCAGGTATAGCTGTGCTACTAACATGAACCATGACATGTCAAACCTTAGTTTTTCAGTCAGTTCTTTGACGGCTTCTTCCATTTTATGCTGTTGTTGGCCCAGTGTCATCGCCTTTCACACTGACATTGAAAAAAGTCACTCTGTGATTATATTCTGTATAATGTTTGTGTGTACTGTGTAGTAGAATTGTTCCATTCCACATAGAAGCAAGGAATGATAAATCATGTTACTTTGAATTAGAGACTAAGGGAATTACTAACCATAGATTGCTGCATTTTAATTAATAAATGTTTTGATGTAAACAGTGTGTGGGGAAGCGATCAGGCCAGAAAATAGATAATAGCATACATAGGCCTAGGTTGCTAGTTTCAGTCTAATCCAGGCAAGTAATGATCACACACGGTTTACGATAGCGTAGCAATTTGGTCTATGTGATGTCAGTTAAATGCTTTAGTCCATTTGACACAGGCACTTCTCTGCTGGCAAAGCAGTATCTCCTGAGATGAGAGACCTCATGGTGTTCCAGTCTGGCCGTGGCCTCTTCTGTGTCTGGAATAAGCAAGGAATTTAAACTGTTCTCTCTGTCTCTACAGGGTCAGCCCAAGATATATTTAAAAAGTGAAGCTAGGATGGTTTTGTTTTTATTATTCATTCCAAACATTTTATGTGGAATAAATACAGCACTTAATTATTTTCTAGGCGATGTATGAGGCATAATTACATTTCAAAATCCAAGTGCATATTTACAAGACATGTTGGACTAATTGTGATTGAGTAAAGCTTCACAACGGATTTGAATACAATTGGAAGAGGTATAGGTACAGTCAGAGTATGGAGAATTAAGCTAATGTGTCATTCCTCAAAATCTGCAGTATAAAGACCTCCATTTGAACCAGATGTCTTTGGATTTTTGTCAATAGGCTTATTTCTGACCATAATAACCTGCATGAGAATTATCTGATTTCTGAATTAGGGCATAGATTTAGCTATGGATACGGATTTGTGGGAAGATAAAAGGACAACAAGCTATAACAACAACAAAAAAAAAAAACTATTTCCCCATAAGAATGGGCTTATCTTGACACTTCAATTCAGGATGCTCATCAAATATCTTTTTAGAATAATTGTACCTTGACAGCTGCAATAGATAAGAACTGACAAATACTGGGATTTTTTGTTTTTCTTGCTTTCTAATGGACTCCAGAACTTGATGACCTTTGCTGAAAATAACTTGACTAGCTGGAGCCTTAACAAGACAGAACTATTTGAGGGCATGTGGTGAAAGCTCAGCTGTTTGGACAGTGTTTATCATTCCATGGATATGATAGCTAGACAAATAGAGGAAATAGAAAATCAGTCATGAGGGTGAAATATAAAACTAAAAAAAAATCTTTCCTAAATCATTATTTTTTCTAACTACTGACAAACTTGAGGAATATTTCCACTATTAAAATATTGTTACTCAAATGCACGCTGCATTTTCTCATCTATATTGCAGGTGCATATTGCAATGTTGATACTTTGTCTGTGTTCATGCTGAGGGCTGTGAGAGGTCAAACTAGGTCTCTAGATTTTTCCAGTCTAGAAGGCAAGTCAGTAGCTTAACATTAGTGCTGACTTCATCATTTTCTCTCAACATTACCATTATTGGTCAATGTTCAGTGACAGTTTCAGTCCTTGGGTTACAAGTACATTACCTGCCAAGAAAGCCTACCATAGATCTTTGCTTGTTAATAATTGGCTTTTTGCAATTCAACTACCAGTGAGAATGTGTTTAGCATTCTTCTGATCATTTAAAGGGTTTCCTTCACTTTTCTATTTGCTGTGCCTGCCTACTAAGATTCTAGTGAAAACGTTTTCTTGTAACCAAGAAAAAGATACTGTTCTAATAAAGAATTTTACCAGAGATGTTACTGCTAGCTGCTTTATTTAAACGTGGTAGAGTGCTGCAGAACCAGGTGAGTAGGGAGCTGGATCCCAAATATTTCATTTGGCAATGGTATACGTAGCTAGTAGTTCACTTTTTACCAGTGTTGAATTATCACTGGAGAGGTGGTAGGAACAACAATAAACTTAACCTGTTGTAGGTCAAGTTGTCTAAATATGTGTTATCTCTAATGCTTGAGCTGGCTAATGAAGAGAGCTGACAATGATACTGCTTATTAACAGATCATCTTTTAGAAGCTGTGTCTTTGCTCTTTTTGTTCATCTGATATGTGAATTTTGTTCTGTTTGTGAAGGAAAATGCACAAGTGCAAAATCTGCTATTTGCTTAAACGTGCTAAAAATTACATATACTTGTTATCAAAATAAAGGTGGATTCAGACTCTTTTGAAATACATATATTTGTAACAAGAGGGTCCTATAAGAACTGTTAAATCTTTATTAAAAATGGAGTCAATCTTGAGAAAAACTGTGTCCTGCACTTCAGAGCGATTTGACAGACTTGATTGATACCAATGAGGTTATGAAGTAGGACGAATGTTGATCAAGACTGTAAGAAACTTTAGCTGCTCTTGTGGCAGAGGATGTTTCTGTATCTTAGACTGTTTGAGTTTTTGGGCTGAATCATCTTTAATTTTGGCATAATCCATTGTTTCTGTAATGGAAGTCTGCCCTAGAAAATACTAAACTACACTGTCGTGGTACTGTCATATATTCTGCTCATTAATTGCCAGGATGCAATTTCATTGCCTGAAAGGTGGAGAACTTCATTAGCTTCATTAAGACCTTTGGTACAGTCATCTGTTTTTCTGTGCTGATGTTCTGCCCGTCAGCTTGGGAGCTTCAGAGTGGCTTTCCGGAGCTGTGCCTCGGAGAATACTGGGATGCTACAAGCTGCTCTGCAGAGGTGAAGAAAGGGCAGCTCCCTCAGCAGTTGTGCTCTGGCATCCACTGGTGTGCCTCAGGATACAGGTGTAACCTTGTAGCAATACCAATAGCAAGTCCTACAAAGCCATCAGTAGATGTAAAGGGTAAAGTTTGTTATGTGTGGGGAAAGCCTAATTGAAGGAAAGGAAGGACACAGGAAGTTGTCTCAAACTTTTTAATGGTGCAGATATTTCACATTTACTTATATATGTGAACACAAGCCTTTGCACATGCCAAAGAGATTCTTACAGTATTGATGCAGTGTGATTTTTATTTTTTTTATTGCTCCCCTCCCCCCACCCCATGGCTGCAGCACAGTGGGCCAGCTTTAATCTTGATTGAATTTACTTTTCTGAAAATAAGGGGGTTTTAACCTTATGGTGGACATGGTATCTCATCTCTGAAGGAATTTGTCAGATGTTTGAGGGATACCTGGATGAATAGAGACACAGTTGCAAAGTAGATTTTGTCAGTTAAATCTTTCAATTGCTTGATTCTTGCAGGTGCACTATTCTAATTTTCTGCCATGTTTGTGCATTGTGCTGTGGGTACCCAGATACTCAGTCTAGAAAAACTGACCCTATATTAGTCAATATTTATTTTTCAACAATATTCCCTTTCACATTGAYGGATACTTAATACTGGGAATTAAAATAGTCTTTGTGGGGAATTTGTTCTGTTTTGACCAGGCAGCATACTTGAAATCATTCCTTACTGCTAACTCTGAAACTTAATTTCAAGTTACCTTTTGAATTAGACCTTATTTGGTAACTTGTTAGGTTTCTTGTTACTGTATTTTAGAGATTGGGAGTAGCTTTAATACAGCAATGACACATCTTCAGTCAATACCAATGATGAAAATGGTTTTTAAAACTGTTACTGTTTTGGGCTTCGTGCTACCCTTTTCATACAGAGCATAGTGTTTGTGATAAATGGAAAGATGATTCTTCTTTGGAAGTGGCAGGTGGATTTTTCTTCTGAGTATGGCTGAGCAATGTAGTTTGTCCCTGTTCCTAATGTCAGAATTTATTTAAATACCTTCATTCACCTTTGTGCCCATTTCCCAATCTCCTCCTTTTGCTGTTACAGAGCAGTAGGAATATTATTGAAGTCAGTGTCTAGAACAGTGTAAAAGTTGTATAGCTAAGAGCAGAATTTGCCACCTTTCTTTATGACTGTTTGTTTGAAGCTTCAAGCTGCAATTAGAAAAAAAATCATTAGAATATTCTGGCAGGAGATGGTATCATTTGGAATATTAAGGAAAACTATCTTTCAGAATTCTTCAGTGCAGTATCACTGTGTGAAGCAACTTATGTGGCTAATCAGTTGTCCTTCCTAGGCTTCCTTAGCTTGCCAGCTCTTTGGAATGATGTAGTCCTTCTGACCTAGACAGAAATACTAGGTTGACAGCTGATACCAACGTCTCAGACAAGCTTGTCTGACTAGTTGCTTGTTTTYGGTGGCATTTTATATAGGTTGGTTTTATATAGGGTGCATTTATTCCATTGTTCTCTTCGGGTGGGATCTAGTTGGGTGCTGATGACCTCTACTGCTTGACCTACACATAAATAAAATTGCCAGCACAACTCCTTTCTCTGTTTCAGCACAGGCAGCACAAGAGCAGTGCACAGATAAAAGCAGTCATGAGGTACAGGATTACAGAAAGTCAATAAAAGCACACTGGAGTAAGTAGAGAAGTCCCCCAAATAAACCACATCTTCCCACATTGTTGAAGTGCCGTGTTTTTTCTGCTGTAATTGTAAATTAAGAGTGATCAAAGTGATTGTGTTTAATATGAAGTGCCGCCTTTAAGCTGCTCAGGTGAACTCTGAGTGAACTAATATGATGGAAGAAAACCTGGTCTAAGCAGACATTTTACATCACTGCACATTAAAAATTACTAGACATGTGGTAAGCGATGGGATATTCATCACACTAGGTAACAGATGATTGTCAGCTTTCCCAGTCCCCTGAGCAGAGATAAGTGTCTATTTATTCTTCTGTCAAGGCAATTGTATACTACCCCATATACTAGGTTAGTTACAAGGCTGCCGTTTAGTCATAAATGTTGTTGTTCAAGAGTCTTTAGCTGTATAGTTTCTTGATATATAGCTCACTAATGCAATAGTAGGTTAGCCATTGTTTTCTTAAAACAAAACAAAACAAAACAAAAAAACCCCACCACTACCGTGTCTTCTACCACTCTAAAAAGCAGAATGGGTTAAATATGAAATTAAAAAACAGAGATAGCAGTACATTTCAAACCCCAAATTAAATTTTACTATGCAGCAAAAACTGGAGAACGAACAGATCCAAATTACTGTTTTGATAATTTTGCACAGGAGCTTTAAAAATCAAGAGTGTTCCTAGAATATAAAATATCCATAGCTTATGTGGACTTTTTGGAATCCCTTACACAAATCGGGTACATCTCAAATTTTACTATACTCTAACATGTTCATTAAACATTAAAGTGACTTCATATATTGACTTCACAAATCATCTTTAAAGTAGTGTCAGATACCAAAAATCAAAACTTTTTAGACTTGTACTATGCATTGCTTATTGGTATCAATCATAGTGTTTTCTGCTGCAGACTTCAATCCTGGTGAGTTTAGAAACTTAAGTAGGAAATCTGGCATGTTCTGCAGTAGGTGAAAGACTTAACATGAGCAATGACAGAACAAAATATATACTGAAAATGTATTAATAATGTAAAACATCTGAAAACCAGCAAAGTAGAAGCAGTTTGGCAGTATTGATTTTGTTAAACCACAATACAGTACTAAAGATAGTGAAGGGAATTCCTCCAGTGTTGTTCCTGCTTGTTTCTTTAAATTCTGCACAGGACAGTATCCATGCTGATTTGTATCCCATCAGGATCTCAGGTGCATCTCACGAGAGGGGATAGGCTCAGAGTTCATTGTGGAATCAGGCTGTTAGTAGTTGTTGTGGAGGGTATTTTTTTTTTTTAGTGAAAACTAGCTTTAATTTTCAATTTTGGGGAGCAAAGGAAAAAAAAGATGGCAACTCTATTGTCTAGTGTAGACACCTACCTTGTCAATATCCTAGGGGAGGCCTGTTTTCTTACATGTTCCAGCATATAAACACCTACACTTACACTATTGTCCAAGAGCTGGTCTCAGCCATTCTCTTAAAAAAAGTCTCATAAATTAGAGATTTATTTTTTGCTAGATCCTGTGTCTTAAAGGCTAAAAATTAATTATATGCCTTCCTTGCTCATCTTGGTTTGCTGCACATGCACAAAACAACCATATACCCTGCATACAAGGAGGCAAATGCATCTGGATTCTCCTATGCAGTGCAAGCTACCTTAGCATTTCACCATGTCCAGCATTCCTGTCTAGCAATGCAGTGGATTACTGTTAAAAGCAACAATCTATAGGGAAAGTGAAATAGGGAGGTAGATGGTGTCATTGTGAAATATTTTTTTACTGTCTGTTAGAGAAGTACAAGTGTTCAGGGAGAACTAAGGCCAAGACTTTAAATTCTCCTAAAGGAAATCTTCTGGCAGTACTTAAGTGATGTAGGAACTTGAAACCTATTATATTAACCCCTCAAAGAAATGTAAACTCCTCAAGAATCAGGTTATAATGATAATACGCATTCAGGCTTGGGGCAGATGCACAGTAGGAATTTCAAAAATGTTAAAGTCTGTAACTCAGACCATTGCAATGAGCAAAGATGCTTCTTGAAAAGGGACTGAGAATCCTGCGAAGTAATGCTTTTAAAATTGTACACCTGAAATTCAGTATTTAAGCAAGACTCAGGTTGGACCCACTGAACTTGAGGCTCTTCACTAATGTGCCAGAATTGGGATTCCATAAGTAGTCAACAGCAGCTCGGTCAGAAGGAAGTGTGATCTGGAATGGGCTTAATCACTCCTTGGAAGTGCCTAAATGGCTTGCTCAAGTAAATAGGAGTCCTTAAGGAAATGATTCAAGTTTAAATAAGTGCAATGAATCCAAGGAAATGATTCAAGTTTAAATAAGTGCAATGAATCCAGCCCTTAGTCTGTGTTGCCATCTCTTGTCATTTCATGCACAAGTCTCTATTTGTGTCCCATGAAGTCTCACTTCTATATCCTCCGGTATTACCTGGGAATTTCCGCTTTGTTTAGATTTGAAATATCTAGCCAAAGCTTGAAAAGACATTCCAGTTGTCCCCTAATCAGAGGTTAGGTTAGCTCCAGGTACAAAAGATACAGTATTTCATTTTAGTTTCTTTTTAAATTTTTAGTTTGAAGTTTTTAACTGCCTTTGCCTAAATAGCTGATATCGGCAATACTGCTGAAATATGCTGTTTCTGAAATTGCTAGATCTATGCATTAAAATAAACTAGAACTCCTGCAGGTGTCTGATGAAACAATTTACAATGTTTAGTTTAAACTAGTTTTAAGCACCCATTCTTGCCAGTATTACTTTACATAAGTGATTTAGGTTCTAATTTTCATCTATGGGCTCAGCTTGAGGGGAGGAATGTTTGCCTCTGATTTTCTTCCTTGGTTGTCTGGAGGAAAATGTGTGAAATATACCCTCTTGGAAGGGTACAGGATCAAGTCCCCAAAATAAAAGTTCTCTCGGGCAGCACCAGAAGTCACAAAAGCATATGATGCTTCTCCCTTGGCATGGCACCACTATGGAGCGTGTCTCAGGGGAAACTCTTTATCTAGGCAAGCCCTTCTCTAGGCCCCTTCTGTGCTGGGGCCACCAATTAGTGCCAATTAAGATGGTGATTCTTTTTTTGATAGCTAGGAAATAAGCTGTGTACAGGCAAATCCATTCCACAATTTGAAAACCTGTGAATACTTTTAAGTGGGGGAGGTATCGGTAATTGTTCAAAATGAAAGGTTCTGAACCTGAGTGTGAGGTGTAAAATAACAGCAAAGGAACAGCTGTGAAATTAGCTTAATACATGACAGAATACTTGTTGCAATATATTTGACTTCAGGGTGCTASAGCCATCCCTGGGAAGTGTTCAAAGCAATATGTTAACATTTCTTTTAATAGAAGAGAGAGCTTCAGGCCTTGGAATTTCTTTCCCCACTGCCACCTCCACCAAGCAGTGCTGGCCAGCCTAAATCCTGTGTGTCTGGCCTGATTGAATGAACTTTTAGTCCTAATGGTAACCTTCCTATTCCTAAGGAAAACAGATGAATTTTCACAAAACTGGAACAAAGCTTTTAATTAAAAAAAAAAAAAGTTATGGAATGTTCTGTTTTTAAAGAAAATTCAAAAATCTTCTTTATGCAATGGTAGAAGTCTTTAAAAAGAAAACCTCCCTAATTTCATGATTAAACAGAACACTGAAAATTGCAAGTGAATGCTAAAATAAACATGCAAACTCCAAAATTTCTTCCTTAATTAAAAAAAAAAAACTGGCAAGACAGCTTAAAGTAACAAGCTGTCTCTTCAGTTGTAAATGTGTAATCAAGTATAGAATATGTTGAGAAATTATTTTATGTATGAATACTTAAATTTCATTTCAAGTGGCCCAAGGGTGTTGAGTGGCTTTTGGTTATCAGTTACAGTTTTTTGGTGACAGGGATGTATCTAATGCAGTCTTCTGGAAAGCAACTCGGTTTGCGTAATTAATTTTCCCCTTTTAGAATCTCTTGAGAGAGAAAACACATTTTTTCCATGTTCATAGAATCATAGAATAGTTTGGGTTGGAAGGGACCTTTAAAGGTCATCTAGTCCAACCCCCCTGCCATGGGCAGGGACATCTTCAACTAGATCACGTTGCTCAGAGCCCCATCCAACCTGACCTTGAATGTTTCCAGGGATGGGGCATCTACCACCTCTCTGGGCAGTCTGTTCCAGTGTTTCACCACCTTCATTGTAAAAAACTTCTTCCTTATCTAGTCTGAATCTACCCTCTTTTAGTTTAAARCCATTMCCCCTGGTCCTGTTGCAACAGGCCCTGCTAAAAAGTTTGTCCCTATCTGTCTTATAAGCCCCCTTTAAGTACTGATAGGCTGCAATAAGGTCTCCCYGAAGCCTTCTTTTCTCCAGGCTGAACAACCCCAACTCTCTCAGCCTTTCTTCACAGGAGAGGTGTTCCATCCCCCTGATCATTTTCGTGGCCCTCCTCTGGACCCGCTCCAACAGGTCCGTGTCTTTCTTGTGCTGAGGGCTCCAGAGCTGGATGCAGGACTCCATGTGGGGTCTCACCAGAGCAGAGGGGCAGAATCACCTCCCTTGACCTGCTGGCCATGCTTCTTTTGATGCAGCCCAGGATACGGCTGGCCTTCTGGGCTGTGAGYGCACATTGCTGGCTCATGTCYAGCTTTTCATCCACCAGTACCCCCAAGTCCTTCTTGGCAGGGCTGCTCTCAATCCCTTCACCCCCCAGCCTGTATCGATAACTGGGGGTTGCCCCGACCCAGGTAGAGGACCTTGCACTTGGCCTTGTTGAACCTCATGAGGTTCACACAGGCCCACTTCTCGAGCTTGTCCAGGTCCCTCTGGATGGCATCCTGTCCCTCAGGTGTGTTGACCGCACCACTCAGCTTGGTGTCATCTGCAAACTTGCTGAGGGTGTACTCGATCCCACCATCTATGTCATTGATGAAGATATTAAACAGGTCCCAATACGGACCCCTGCGGGACGCCACTTGTCACTGATCTCCATCTGGACGTTGCGCCATTGACCACTACCCTCTGGATGTGACCAGCCAATCAATTCCTCACCCACCAGACAGTCCACCCATCAAATCCATATCTCTCCAGTTTAGAGAGAAGGATGTTGTGGGGGACCGTGTCAAAGGCCTTACAGAGGTCCAGAAAGACAACATCTGTAGCCGTTCCCATGTCCACTGATGTAGTCAYTCCATCRTAGAAGGCCACTAGKTTRGTCAGGMAGGACTTGTCCTTGGTGCAGCCATGCTGGCCGTCTCGAATCACCTCCCTGTCCTCCATGGGCCTTAGCATAGCTTCCAGGAGGATCTGTTCCATGATCTTCCCAGGCACAGAGGTGGGACTGACTGGCCTGTRGTTCCCTGGGTCTTCCTTTCTTCCCTTTTTAAAAATAGGGGTTATGTTTCCCCTTTTCCAGTCAGTGGGAACTTCACTGGACTGCCACAACATCTCAGATATGATGGATAGTGGCTTAGCAACTTCATCCGCCAGTTCCCCCAGGACCCACGGATGGATCTCATCAGGTCCCATGGACTTGTGCACCTTCAGGCTCCTTAGATGGTCTCGAACCTGATCTTCTCCTACAGTGGGTGGCTCTTCATTCTCCCAGTCCCTGCCTTTGCCTTCTGCGGCTTGGGTGGTGAGGCCTGAGCACTTGCTGGTGAAGACTGAAGCAAAAAAGTCCTTGAGTACCTCTGCCTTCTCCATATCCCAGGTAACCAGGTCTCCCGTTTCCTTCTGGAGAGGGCCCACATTTTCCCTCGTCTTCCTTTTATCMCCAAYGTAGCTGTAGAAGCTTTTCTTGTTGCCCTTGATGTCCCTGGCCAGATTTAATTCTATCAAGGCTTTACCCTTCCTAACCTGATCCCTGGCAGCTCGGACAATTTGTCTGTATTCCTCCCAGTCTACCTGTCCTTGCTTCCACCCTCTGTAGGCTTCCTTTTTGTGTTTGAGTTTGTCCAGGAGCTCCTTGTTCATCCAYRCAGGCCTCCTGGCATTTTTGCCTGACTTCCTCTTTGTTGGGATGCATCGCTCCTGCGCTTGGAGGAGGTGATCCTTGAATATTAACCAGCTTTCTTGGGCYCCTCTTCCCTCTAGGGCATTGTCCCATGGCACTCTACCAAGCAGATCCCTGAAGAGGCCAAAGTCTGCTCTCCTGAAGTCCAGGGTAGCGAGCTTGCTGCACGCCCTCCTCGGTGCCCTAAGGATCTTGAACTCCACCATTTCATGGTCACTGCAGCCMAGGCTGCCSTYGAGCTTCACATTCCCCACCRGCCCCTCCTTGTTGGTGAGAACAAGGTCCAGCATAGCACCTCTCCTCATTGGCTCCTCTATCACTTGGAGAAGGAAGTTATCATTGATGCATTCCAGGAACCTCTTGGATTGCTTATGCCCTGCTGTGCTGTCCCTCCAACAGATATTGGTGTGGTTGAAGTCCCCCCTGAGGACCAGGGCTTGTGCACGTGAGGCTGCTCCTATCTGTCTATAGAGGGCCTCATCTGCTCGGTCTTCCTGGTTGGGTGGCCTGTAGCAGATCCCCACAATAGTGYCACCTGTCCCTGCCTTCCCTTTAATCCTGACCCATAAGCTCTGGGTCGGCTCCTCATCCATCCCCAGTCGGAGCTCCATGCACTCCAGCTGGTCATTGACATAGAGAGTGACACCCCCTCCTCGTCTCCCCTGCCTGTCCTTCCTAAAGAGCCTGTATTCCTTCATCCCACCACATCTCCGTGATGCCAATAAGATCGTAGCCCTGCAGGCATGTGCACGTCTCTAACTCCTCTTGTTTATTCCCCATGCTACATGCATTTGCATAGAGGCATTTAAGTTGGGCCCCCAATGAAGCTGTCTTACTGGCTGGGTGTTTGCTTATCTTTAAACAGAATTCACACCAGATTCTCAAAATTTTGCTTTTAAATCAACTGGTGTGCTAAAAAAAGTCTCTTATTGATCTGCAGCAGCATCTCAAGAAGCAGAGAAAATCATTACGTTTAATTAGGATCAAATATTTATTAAGCACCGGTAGATGAATTGAGTATTCACTAATGGAGAAATTGTTTGTGGGTAATGTGCTGTAGTAGTAACATATGAGGCATGCATGATTGAATAAATCTGCATAGAGATTTTTTCCTTGTGGATTGTTTTTCATCTAAAGTAGAAGTTTTATTTACATAGTATATCATTTTTCCATCATTCTTAAATATCTGAATCAAAATTTATTTTGAAGACTGTACTGTTAAATTGATAGATTAAGGTGCCTAAGGGTATTGTATCTCCTCATACATTCTTAAGTATTATTTTTCATCTGTAGTAAATGCAAGTATGGGGAAATTGGTAAGTGAGATGATGAGAAATGGATTTACCTATGAAGAGCTTGTGTGCTGCATCTTTAGTGTCCGAGTATAGCAGTTTGTGATAATGAACCAAACAAGAAGCATCTAAGAACCCAGGTAAGAAAACTAAATATGAATTATAGCCTAGGCTTTTTGTCTTATAGCCTATTGGCTAAATTCTGTCCCTTATTGTTAAGATGTGTTTCTTGTTGATTTACTAGAAATCAGTCATTATTGAGAATAAAACTTTGTTCTATAACTTCAGGATGTGACCTTGAATGTTTACAACAAACACTGTTGTTCTCTTCTTACTGAGGGCTGGAACTGTCACTCTAGTTCAGAATTGTCTCATTTTCAAGCTATGTTGCTTTATTGCATCTTTAGTAGAGACAAGTAGACAAAATCAAGTGTAAAGGAAAAAGATGGTATGGATAAGCTGAATGGAGGAAATGCTTCAGCCAGCAGTGGTCTGGACTTATTCATCAGCTGTATAACATTCTCCAGATGGATGCCAAAGCTTTACCTATGTTACAAGATTTCAGAAGGAAGAGTTGCAATCAATTTCTTGTCGAGTCTTAGTTCTAGAATAGTATCTCTAGATTCCTAACAGTGAGCAGTGATCATAGGGCAATCTGACTTCTTTTAAAAAATAAATTTCAAAATTAGGGCTGACTTTTTCCAAAAACCAAGAAGCACTGCTCAAAGGGAGTTGGTTTCTGTGCTTAGTCTCCAAACCCCAAAGAAATTATCTTTGCAAACTAATGAAAATAAAATTAAGCATTGTAGCCTGTGGCACCCCCTTCAAAGCTTTAAATGTAAATGGAAGGTTAGAATTAAGTCAACTATTTTCTGGCTATATTTTTCTAATGGTGCTTAGTATACTACTGAAGCTATAGAAAGCAGTTGTTTCTGTCCCTCTAAAATTGTTGAGGAACAGTGGAAGGAGAAAGCTGTTTGAGAGTGGCCTGATGGCTGTGAGTGCAGTGTGTTGATGGCATTTCAGTGTCAATCTCTTAGTCATCATTAAAAAGGTAATGGGGTAGTTTCATCCCTGCTAGTAAAGTGATGAGTTTGAAAACGAGAGGATCCACACATGAAAGACACTGAAGTGCTAGCTGTTAAGATCTTCTCTGGGTAACATCTATGTTTGTGAACAACCCACACTGATTAGTGCTTGTGATCCCAACAGCAGCCCAGCATTTAAGTAACAAGTGAGAAGAGACTGCAGTTTTTTAAGCTTAATAAGGGCACTGTAATGTAAGTGCTATCTTTGGATGGACCAATGCATACAAACCCCCAGATGTTTTCTCGCTGGGTAGATGCTTTGTGTGGTCTGTTTGTGACAGCAGCCTAGCTGTTTGCATTCAGATCCCCCAAACGCATGCAATCTGGTAACTAATTTAGCACAAGGACAGGCATAATATTAGCACAAGGTGATTGTACGCAAGCCAGAATAAAAGTGCTTGGCAGTGTTAAGTCACTGAGGATTCTTTATGTTAGCTAGGTGTTCCCAGATGCTCAAGAAACCTCAACCCAAGTTTTTGCGTAGTGCTTTTCATCCTGTTGAGTCTGATTCCTGAGTGCTTTCCAGTTAATTGTATTAACTTTCTCCTAGTGCACTAGGCTAGTGACATTAAGAACTCCTCAGAACAAAACCAGGTCAAATAAGGTAATTGCTAAAGAAAAAATGGGCGTGGGAAATTTTTTGTGGCTGTTGAGGGAAAGATATTTCCAAAAAATGTTTTGTCTCAGAAYGGGAATGTTTTTATTAAGTTTTATACAAGTGTTATTCTACTTGGCAAACTCTACCTGAGATACAGCAGATACCTGCTTTGTAACTTAGTAGCGATGCCACTCAAAACAGGGTTTGRGAGTTTGTCTGGGAGACAAACTAAGAAAATGCAGAAGCTGCATGAGTGCTGGTAGTAGGGGTAGAGATTTGTGTGGGGAAATTTCATTATATCTAGGGATAGTATTTGGGTAATACAAAATAGCAGTTACTCAGAAGCTTGCCACGTCTTCCAAGCCTAGGCAAATATTTCATGGTTCCTGGTGTCATAGTTGAGATTTATAGCCAAAAGGTGCAGAAACAGGAATTTATTCATAGAATGGTTTGGGTTGGAAGGTCATCTAGTCCAACTCCCCTGCAATGAGCAGGGACACGTTCAACTAGATCAGGTTGCTCAAAGCCCTGTCCAACCTGACCTTGAATGTTTCCAGGGATGGGGCATCTATAACCTCTCTGGGCAACCTGTTCCAGTATTTCACCACCCACAGTGTAAAAAATTTCTTCCTTACATCTAGTCTGAATCTACCCTCTTTTAGTTTAAAACCATTATCTCTGGTCCTATYGCAACAGGCTGTGCTGAAAAGTTTGTCCCCATCTTTCTTATAAGCTCCCTTTAAGTACTGAAAGGCTGCAATAAGGTCTCCCCAAAGCCTTCTCTTCTCCAGGCTGAACAACGCCGACTCTTTCAGCCTTTCTTCATAGGAGAGGTGTTCCATCCCCTGATCATTTTCGTGGCCCTCCTCTGGACCCGCTCCAACAGGTCCATGTCTTTCTTGTGCTGAGGGTTCCAGAGCTGGATGCAGGACTCCATGTGGGGTCTCCCCAGAGCGGAGTAGAGGGGCAGAATCACCCTTCTCGACCTGGGCCACACTTCTTTTTATGCAGCCCATATTGTTAGTCTGTCAATGTTTTAAGTTCAGTCAAAACAGGTCAGTGCAAAGTCTGTTGCTTTTTACTAGTAATAGCAAGAATTTTATTTATTGGGCTACTCTGGGCCTGGCAAGACAGGCATAGAAATGTGAAGTTTCTTGTGGTTTGTCACCATCTCCAGTTTTGGGATGAAGGGCCTATTAGGAGGTGCCTCAAATCTGAGAATATTTCTTGTGTCCATCTGGAAGCTACTCCTTTTGGAGTTGTTGGTTGCCTAATGCTATATACAACCAGATTCCCTTCCCTTTCATGTTTACCAAAGTAAATCTCATAGGAGACTTTCTTTGTTGAGTATGTTTGTTATCGATTTCTTAATTCCATCTTATCAACATTTGGTTATGAGGCCTCCAGTTTTCTCAGTGGTTTTGGAAACAGTTCATTTCTAATTAACCTTTCAATTGAAACTTGTTCTCATTATAGCAAACTTCAGATTGCTGTGATCAGCAAGATCACCACTGTTCAGGATAGTAGTTCTGAGGGAAGCTTAGTTACAGACCTTATACACTTGCTTTTAAAGTTGACTTACAGGATGCCATACTGTATTGACCTTTAAAGAGAATTTAAGTTAAATATCTACAATTTTTACCAAGGAGAAAAAAAAAAAAAAAAATACTGTCCAAAAGGAACTTTTAAGTAAAATTTTGTACAGGTAAATAACACTGAGATTGTTGTTATGGTGAAAGTGCCCTTTAGTAGATAATAGTAATAAGTTTTCTTTCACAGTT
>JAYKAV010003087.1:239480-374776 GCA_035582835.1 Phoebastria nigripes | reverse complement strand
CCCCACACACATACTGGAATGGCACAGTCTGTCAAACAAATACTGTATGCCTGTGTAAAATTAAGAGGAAATTGTCTTTTCCACATTTGTGAACATACTTTTCTCTCTTCTATGTGGGAAGAGTCTGTGTTAAAGTTTCTGACATTGCAGCCTTAGGACCAGAAAAATGTGAGAACTAAGACTTCTGTAAAACTGAAAGCAGACTTGTCAATTTTTTCTGCAGGAATGTATTTTCCTTTAGAGATATAGACTTAATATCATCACTGCCCAACAGCTGTTGCTTAAAAACTCCACACTGAGGACTGCAGTTGAACCACTCACACTCTGTAGACTAAATTGGAATAAGCGTGTCTGATGAGCATCTGAGAATGATAGCTGGAAGGCAAAACTCATGACAGCTGGACCAGTGAATAACACTCATGCTTAGTGTTCTGTGAAGACCAGCACTTGAGGTCCTGGTGAGTAGATAGGGAGCATAGAAGTGTACAGAATGTTTGTCAAGACACAGGATGCATTTTCAAACATGGCCTATAATTATACACACCATTTCATGTATGTGATACTAATTGCATACATAATTTCTGGCATGCTGGTCCTCATGTTTACCCAAGTATGGAATTTACATATGACTTTTCTTTGTGTGTATGCAAATTTTATCACTTACTTTCACACACAATCATCTGAAAAACAGTGAGGGCACATTGTTGTATGTACCAGGGTGTACTCATCTATGGGCTGGGTTAAGGCTGTCCCAAAATCATACCCAACTATTACAACCTGGGAAGGGTATGTGTTTTGGTTATGAAAGAAATTATTGGACAAAATATTTAGTATGATCAAACCATAATGTTTTAAATTATTTTTTTTTCCTCAGTTCTTGTGTCTTCCAGAAAGAGTATCTCAGATACTGCATTGATTTAAAGCAGATTCTTCAACTAGGTATTGGTAAGATTCTGTACAACTCAATGTGGCTAATGAAGCACTGCATGCTACCTTCAGGGTTATAGCTATGGCTTGGCATAAAAATATGACCTTGACATGGTTTGAGCTGCACAATGAACTAGTCGATAGGAAATGACTACAGTTTGTAATCCTATATAGTCACAGAGACATCATGCTCCCAAACACAAAGAGAAATAAAAGCTGAAGAGTAAAGTGACTTACGACTGTTAAAATGTCTGAGTAAACTGTACATTTCCATTTGCTACTCTACAAAATACCCTTTGTTGGCAAGTTACTTATAAATTGAGATGATCAGACAATCCTTTCAAGTGATTAATGGAATAGAGGCAATCATATGCTAGATATGCTAGTAAGACTTGATTCTGGCAAGATACAGTTCAGTTGAAATGCTTTTTACCTTTGTGGGATAACTTCCTGGTCATCTCAAAGGAGGTTGCTTCAAATTTTGGGGAAAAGAGCAACTTTGATGTTAAAAATTGAGGCCTATATCTGTCGTAGTTTTGTTCATAACTTACAATAAACAGTGGGAATAACTCTAGAGTAGTGCGTTAACTTTTCATTTCTGTATTTCATGTGAAATTGCTGACTCATTGTAAAACTTTAAAACTGTTTGAAACAGTCTTTGTACAAGTTCAGTTCTGAGATACTTTTGCAAATCATACAGATAGTTTTGAAATAGAATATATTGATCTTTTTAAGTATGCCTCTGTTCCTGTAATGACAGGATAATGCATTAATTGTGATGGAAATATGTCATTTTAAACAAAATTCTTGACACCACAGTATGGTTTATAGCTGAATTAGCTTTAAATTCTTAGCACTCAAAAGTTATATAGGTCAAGAAGGTAAAGACAATAGACTTTTTTAAAAAACTTGCCTCCATTTACATGCCTCCCTTCAGTTTGTGTCAATGATTTTGATTCTTAATCTCCTTTTCAAACTAGTAGATTAGTCAAAAAAAAAAAAAAAAAATCCAGGGGTGAAAACTTTCTCCATGTGTTTCTTGTCTCCATTTCAGAATTGAATGTGTATTTTGACCTTAGCTGTGCTGTTTGTTGAGATCTTGGAGTTTGTTACAGCAATAGGTAATGTCTGTGGGTTTTGCTGCTGTTTTAAGTGTGTTACTCCTCACTGCCTTCTAGGTGGAAGCTTTAGGTCTGTGCTTTTTCTTGGCAGACATTGACTTTAACTCTTCTGCCCAACTGGATGCATTTGAGGAGCTCTCAGGGATAACTGCTGAGCATGCATAGACTTCTGTTACTTTCCCAGAGTGTGCTACAGCAGCAGAGCTCTACCAAGGCTCTTATTATACTACTGTACTTATATCCCATTATGTGAAGTTAAATATGCTCTTAAATGTTTCCTGGTCTCAATAGGATGCAGAGCTAGCCCAATAATATACAAATCTGGCCAAAATGTCTGCCGGCCTCTTTATCAGCTCTTTCCTCAGTCTTCTTTTTGTCTTAGATAAGGCTTGATGTCTGGTATCCCCCTTTTGTAACAATCTGGCTTTTCCAATTTGTGATGTCTCTCACTCTTTAGAAAACTTTTTACTCCTCTTCCTCTTTCTGAGATCTTTTTTCTAAAAAAGCAACTGAAAGTGATTCTCAGTTACTTTTTTCACCAGTTCACTAGGTGACCTGTTACTTTGATATTTTTCACCACTTCTGCCTCTAAACTGCTGAGAGATAAAAGAGAGGTTAATCCTGAGCTTAACCATCCCATGAGATTTGATTGCTCTCACCTGAGTGGGAGCCATCAAGTGTTAGTGATTGTGTGTTCTACCTGGTCTGGAAGATATGTGACATGTTAACTCATTCTGTGCTGTAAAAGTGTTAAAACCTCGATTACAGTTCATAATTGTATCCAGGGATTTCCCTAAGGCGACTGGAGAGTTCTAGTTTCTTTTCTCCAATGCTATGCTACATGTGGCTTTGTCACCTGAATAAAAATACCACGTACATTGTAATAGGTAAATCGTGACCATGGTCCTGATCTTTCAGGCAAGTTTGATGTTGGTATGCTGCATATAGATTTATTATACTGCTTATATGTGCGTTTACCTTAGAAAATGTTTATAAATATTTTGTATACTTAGAGTTCCAGGGTGCATGTAGATGCTGTAGTCATATAGAATCATTTAGGTTGGAAAGGACCTTTAAGATCATCAAGTCCAACCGTTAGCCTAGCACTGCCAAGTCCACCACTAAACCATGTCCCTAAGCGCCTCATCTACATGTCTTTTAAATACCTCCAGGGATGGTAACTCAACCACTTCCCTGGGCAGCCTGTTCCAATGCTTGACAACCCTTTCGGTGAAGACATTTTTCCTAATATCCAATCTAAACCTTCTATGGCACAACTTGAGGCCATTTCCTCTCGTCCTATCGCTTGTTACTTGGGAGAAGAGACCAACACCCACCTCGCTGCAACCTCCTTTCAGGTAGTTGTAGAGGGCAATAAGGTCTCCCCTSAGCCTCCTYTTCTCCAGACTAAACAGTCCCAGTTCCCTCAGCYGCTCCTCRTAAGACTTGCTCTCCAGACCCTTCACCAGCTTTGTTGCCCTCCTCTGGACACGCTCCAGCACCTCAATGTCTGTCTTGTAGTGAGGGGCCCAAAACTGAATACAGTATTCGATCGCTTCCCTAGTCCTGCTGGCCACACTATTTCTGATACAGGCCAGGATGCCATTGGCCTTCTTGCCCGCCTGGGCACACTGCTGGCTCATATTCAGCCGGCTGTCAACCAGCACCCCCAGGTCCTTTTCYGACAGGCAGCTTTCCAGCCACTCTTCCCCAAGCCTGTAGCATTGCATGGGGTTGTTGTGACCCAAGTGCAGGACCTGACACTCAGCCTTGTTGAATCTCAATRTAGTTAACTACACTAAATATTGCATGTAGTTATTAAACACAAACTAGTTTCATTTATACTTTTTAAGGTGTCCAAATTCAAAACCCTAAGATGAAATCTCACGGTTACGAATCCATTCAATCACCCATGTTTGTTTACATTCCCACACATTTTGGTGTTTCTGCTGTATGCAGGACAATGCATAATTTTCCCTGGCTTCAAAAAGTCATGCAGCCCAAGAAGATGAGTGAGGTGTGGATTTTGTTTGTTTTAAAAACACTTGTCCAAACTCATAGCTTTGCCTTTGATTCTACAATCTTAGTAAAGAATTTGGCTAGACATTGAACATCTGCATCTTTAACCTTAACGAAAAATGTAAACAAAGAGAAATAGGAGCTCTACAATTTAGCTGTGACGCATTTGCATGCTTTTTTCCTCTTAGGCTGCTCTGTTTAGGGTACAGAGACACTCTTCCCTGTATGACATAGGCCAAACTGCTTCCAAAATGCTATACAGCCCGGGTCCAAGTCACTGCTGCCATGATTTACTTCAGTATAGAAATCCAGCCTCTGCTGTATTCTATAGGGAACCTAGATGGGACAGTGAGCTTGAAATTTCTGAAATTCCTTAAGGGTCTATGGAAGAAAAGTGTATGTGCAATGAGGATTCAGATACCTGAACAAGCAGTGTGGAATTGTGCTAGTTCTAGAACAGACAACATGTAAACATGGCACCATACCTGAGCTAGTAAGATGTGCTTGGGTAAAATGTTGGAGCTATGCTACTGTTAGGATTAAATTATCTTTTGTGCTGTAGTATGCTTTAGAAACCTGGGAGTTTGGAGTGACACCAGCTTGACTTTTCCATACCACGGCAATTGCATGTTACAAACATACACTTAGAAAGCTGGATACACAAAACTCAGCAGTACAATTATTATGTGTGTGCATTCTTCAGGTAACTTGGAATCCCAGTCTACAGATTGTATCCCAGTTCTGTTGTTTTTGTACTCACATGCTTGGCCTCCCTGGGAATTCTGCAAGAAATTGGATAGCAGGTGTTGGCACTCACGCATACATCTCTTGTTAAAGAGAATTTACTTGTGCGTGCTCTGTCTCATTAACAGACAGCACTGTATCTGTTTCTATTAGTAAAAGTTTAGTCAAATATTTGTCTGTTTACTCTTGTTGGCTATTGTGTTCTGAATTTGATTTTATTTAGCAAGAGTTTTTCAGCGGTCTGTGTATTTGTTCCCCTTGGTTTCTCTCGCAAGCATATCTGATATTCATGACATTGATCAGTTATAGAAAGTAATACCAAAAGAAGATTTGTAAAAGCTCAAGCCACGCCCCCCACACATAGTTTTAAAAGCTGACACACAAGAAATTGTCCAATTCTTAACTTTATAGATAAGTATTTGTTTTCCTTTTTTAAAATGAACGATCCTTTTTGTTTTGATTTCTCCTCTTTGAGCAACTAGTGAAATATTTGTATGCAATACAAAAATACTTAATATACAGAATGAGCTGCATTTATGTGCATTGTTCCCACAAATACTATATGCTGCACATGATGCCATCATCGTGTTCTCTCAAGGGCTTGAGTTTTCCATCATCTATATTTTATAAATGTTGTTACTTAGCCCATTGCAGAGATTAAGGGGGGGGGGGGGGGAGTGTCTGTTCTTGCAGCCATCAGGATGCTTCCTCATCTCATGAAATGTATAGTGCTAACATTTTTTAAATTTGAAATAGCAGTCAACATACAGTTCAATGTCTATAGAGCATGGCATTTAAACGTATAATGAGTAATTCCTATATGTAAGATAGGAAGGACAAATGAAGAGGCTGGATAAAAGTGAATGTATCAACAAAATCTGGCGTTTGGTATTTATTAAAGGCAGAGAATATTAAATCTTAGCAACCCATCCCTGTTCAGCCCTGAGGTTTTGTCATCTTGTCATTGATGTTGTGAGTTTCTTGGTATTACAGATACTTTGTGTGTGAAGTAAGGTGGGGGGAGGGTCTGAAGAAAATTATTTTTTTGTCAGCTCTTCAAATGAGCCAGGCACCCTCATCTACATCTGCTGTCGTCTTTTCCTATTACCATAAATACAACCTTTAATGTACTTTATAAAGACAGAAGTGAGGCAGAACCATGCGAACCAGTAGGAAAGGGTTTTGTGTTTGAGAGCCTTTGGGCAAAAATATACTAATAAAAGAGCCTAGATAGTATTTGGTATAATTTTCCTTTATTTTCTTGTGTATGTTAAATGCTTCATTTCTAGAACTACTGATAGTAGTTTGTTTGTCAACAGAGAATAGCTATAAACACATAAATAGCCCACAATATGCATGATATCTGGCTTTAGAAACCATTTATTAGGCTGTGCCATGTGCCAAATGTTTAGTAGGATTAAAATAAATTACTAACTTTTTAATGCGTAACTTTTTTATTACTCAGAGAGGAAGACTGTTGCACCTTCCTGAATTCAGAGGTGCATTAGGCTTGTTTATGCCTATGTTTTTTAGTTGCTTCTATTTTGCAATAGATGCAAACAGTTTTTCAATATTAACATAAGTTAATCTTTACCATAAGGCATGATCAGTAATGCAGTATCAAACGGTAACTGCCAGCTTCTTAAATTATTATTCTTTTTATTCAACTTGACAGCTAATTTGCAAGCTCCCTCGCCCCACCTCATGTGATGATACAACTTTTAATACTCTGATGACTGAATCCTCTGACTCTAGCTGGAAATGCAAATTTAATGTGGTATCAACAGGATTCTTTTGCATAAGGAACCATATTCAGTATATTAGGGGTCAAAGATATAAATGAGTTCTCATTTAATGCAAATAGGAAAAAATAGAAAAGAAGCAAAGGAAAAATAAACTTGTGGCTTCCACTAGGAATTTCTGTGAGTATGACTAATCAGGTACGTAGGGAAATCTAACTTTATAGGTTCCCACCTAATACGGCTGCCCCTTTGTAACCACATACCAGACAAGAAGGCTTTGGATGCTTTTACTATATAAAGATATGTTCACGTCAAGGAGTTTGACTGACATTTTTGTAAACTGAAATATTGTTTATTCTTAGAAAAGAAACAACATCTTGTGGCTAGATATGGAAAAAATCTTTGGAGTGGACATATTTGGAATGAATTAAAGAAAAGAAATAGTGTGTATAAAATGCTTGACAAAGCAGAAAGTATAAAAATATCCCTGAACTTGCTCCATTGCAAAACTGCAGAGTTAAAGCTGCTTTTCCAGTTCCTACAGTAGCCAAAAAATTGTTTAGGCTGCTTTTAAGATAAGCTAACTGTGCTCAGTTAACTGTGTGCAAAAAGAAAATGTCTGCTTTCTAATATGCAAAATCAGTGCTGGAAATCTGTTTAACAGGAGGGTTTTTCCTTAGCCCTATATCTAGCAGATTTCTACAGTGCATGCTTACTTTTAGCTTGGGAATAATCCCATCCTTAGACAGAAAAGCATGTGCATATATCTCACAGAAGGCCACGGATTTTATGAGCATATATTAAGGACTTTGAATCAGAGCCCTAATATTTTTAATGAGAAAGCTAAGAGTGGAAACCTGCTACAGGTCTGGTATTAGCCAGTATTACAACTTCAGATATTTGAATCAGAAAACTGAATTCCTCTACAGTATGCACAGCATCYGTGTCTACTAAATACACCATAGCAATGTCTGTAACAGGGAATACATCAACACAGTTGTTAATAGAAAAAAAAATTATCTGAAGACAGTAGTTTTTCTTTGCCTTGATTTTCTTAATTTCTCAACTTCTTGCAGATTGTCTCACATTAGCAAACTGTTGTCATATGGAACAATTATTCTTATTTCACTCTAAGCTGCTTTAATCGGGCTAAAATTGATAAGTAGGCAGTTCTTAGGCTGCTGATTCTATTTACCACTTTGGGAGCAAAGCTCACCCTTGGCCACCGCCTTCTGTGTGCAAATTCCACGTATTATGCCCAAACAATTGGCAGCCGCAGTGGGACCACAAGATGCCTAATGGAGGGTGCGCAAAGCCTGAGACAGTACTTTGCTGCTGTTGCTTCAGAACAGATGCAGCCTCAGTAGTGTGGTGTTAATTGTATGCAGCATGACATAGTATTAGTAAAAAGCCTTGAAGCTACAGTGTCCTCATTTGAGAACCTGTGGAAATCAAAGTTTATTCTGGGACCTTTGTATCCTTCAGATATGGCTTATAAGATGTGTAACAGCCTCATCCGTCTTAAGACAGCAAAGGAAACTTGCTTCAGCCTTCTCTGTTATCCAGCTCTCAAGTACCCTCTTTTGCCTACCTATCCTATTAGGGGGAGGGTGGATTTTCAGCGAGGATGACTGTAGTCAGAGCACTAAGATCAGCTGAGGCTGCCGTGCCTTTGAAAGGAGATCATCTGCCTACGTACYGTGCTGCCTGAGCCATGCACACTGCAAACAAGGCAGGAGCAGTGTCTTGCTGCCTTTCCCTTCAGCTCACCTCTCTTTGGCCGGYGGGTCAGAAAGCATTGCATTGCTTGGCTGATGCTTGCTTATGGAAAATCTCTGGTGAAGTGATTGTATGCCATGAAAGAAAAAAGTCTGGAAATTGCTACAATAGTTGTAAATTGTTCCATTATTTGAGACAGTCAAGTGACACTGTGGAGTTTCTGTAGTACTTGGAATTTAATACCTTTTGTGTGATTCAGTATTTACTCTGGGAAGGAAAGCAAATTATAAAAAAAAAAAGCATACGTATCTTAGCATGGCTACTAATCTTGCTTCTGGTGCCTTGTGGCCTTCCTCTGCGTTGACTTAATTTCTTCTTTCATGAGAAAGTAAAAATTCAAAACATGCTCCCCTGCTTTTTCTTTTGTGTATTTTTAAAATTGCGTGGGACTGGGACTTTCTGATACACCTTTCTCGAGTATGATCTGAACGTTTCCTCTTAGTACATGCAGGATGAAAAGATTTTAATGAAAGGGTTTAATGAATCTCATGAAACAATTGTTTACTTACAAAAAGCGATTTGCACATATGCGGGCTGGGGATGTTTCTGAATAGGACCCACAGTCATCTAATTAGACACGCATGGTATTAGTAGGCATTTGTAGTACTCACAGGACTAGTCCAAGGACAAGGGATCCCTGCTGAAAATTTTCCATTAAAAAGATAATTGCATAGCACCAGGCCTTTCTAAAAAGCCTGCCTAAAATTTTTCTTGTTTTTAATTAGGTGCTGAGATCTAGATCTAAAAAGACTGAAAATAGAAAGGTTTTCTTTCCTGAGTAGTAGAACTAATCATGCTGGCAGTGACTGTGGAATTGTGAAAAATTCAAAACAGAGGTGCTTTGCTTATAGTTTTATGACGTGTTTTATGATCTGATGATGCTGGTAGAATTGAATGTTTGGTGTATATTGACAAATTATTTCATATTTTGCATTGCAATATGACAGACCTACATCTGGTTAGTCAATAACTACAGTACCTAGGTGTATGTTACCAGTATTAGGAGGTTCCAAATGTTATTTTTTCTTAAGATGAGATTTCTGGGAATCTTAATTCTCCACCAGCACCTTATTGGGCTCAGCTATGTGAAAACATGACAAAGGGTGAGAACACTGTCCACTCTGGTATGCCCCCCAACAGGACCTGATCAGAAAACATGGCTGGTTTGTGTGTTAGGTAGGAAAAGCGTGCTCTGTTTTCAAAAAAAAACAAACAAACAAACAAAACAAAACAAAACAAAAAAAAACAAACCACCCAGCACAGACAAAACATCAGTTACTGTGAAAGAGGCTGTTAAATGAATTGAAATGTTGTCATCACTGTGACTGGTAACATCAGTGTGAGTTACTAAAACTGGATAAACAGTTAAAGAGGAGTTTGCACATTTTCAGTCAGAATTGGAGAGCAACCAAAGGACTGATTACTGGGGTACTTTTACCATGAAATTTAGATAGGATCTAAAAGAAGTATAGTGAATTTCAGGAAAGTCAGAGGGGTTCAGTGTAGGGGGTTAGAGGCTGCTTATGAGAATTTTGACTATGTTGAAATAATCTATTATTCTCTGTCAGCATAATGAAGGAGGAGATGTAAAGACTTAGCTGTAGCCTAGTTATAAAGGGAATGAGAGAAAGATAGTGGGCACAGGTGAAAATGTTCTGCTATAAGCCTCACATGATTGTGAGATGTAATGGCAAAACATGATAATACCAGGAAGAAGAGAGAAGTTGGAAAGAATGGCGTGAAATATGCTTTGGCTCTTTATATCGCCTTTCTGCTGAGTGGATAGCATGCTTACTGAAATACTAGCACTTTTTTCATGTAGAAAGCGCCTCCAGATTGAGGAACAGCAATGGATCTCAAAGTACATTCAGCAGAATTGTAGTACGGAAACTAAACTTGCTTCTCAAGGCCTTAGCAAGGACTGGAAGAGAAAAAGAAAACACATGTGATGTGGCGTTGCATGGGTTCTCAGTTGTTGCAAGTGGGACCTACCAAAGATATGTGGTTCTCCCATCTCTGGCCAGTACAATTATGGCAAGGTACAGTCATAGTAGTGTTCCCCTTGGGCTGGGATTGGGGAATCAGAAAGACAGTCTCTCAACTTTGGAGGTCCTGGTACTTGCACAGGGAATGTCTGACAGCTGATGCTTCCTGCCACATGCACAGCCCTGGACATATATCAGTGCACATGTGTCAAGTATGATTTTGTGCTTGTTAGGGAGACCAATTCAGAAGACAGCCCAAGAACAGAATAAAACTTAGGAGAATTACTGGTAGTCTCCTGTGGCATATTTGAGGTTTCACAAAGGTTTATTCTGAAATGCAATAAATACACAGGGATTACTATTTCAAGATATGTAATTAGCTAAAGATGCAGATAGCTGCACAATGGGGTGTTCAAAAAGTGCCTATCSTTCTAGTTGCCATTCATGTCAATGTTCATGAGCTTTTGAAAATCCTAGGAAGGTACTTGAGTAACCCTTAAGTCCTAAGAAGCAAATTAATATAGGTATGTATCATTTTTACATCTTGGAATGTAGTTCCTTACAATAGTTGGCTCTTCCACCAATTTTTAAATAACTAGGTATAGATGTAAAAATAGAGATGTCAGGAAGATTTGGAATGGCCTTTGGATGTTAATTTTTCTCTCTCTTAGGAAAGGGATAACCTTAGTCACACGAGAAGAATGTAAATGTGACGGCTGAACATATGGCAGCAAATAGGTCCCATGAAAAAAACAAATTAGGTCAGACATCAATGAGCAAACTGATCCCAGCTGGTGGGCAGAGGAACTGTGAGTTAAACCATTTGACACTTCTACTGAGAAAAAGGAAAAATAGTTAAACTACCTATTTCTGTCTTTGCTGCTTTCAAATGTATGTGATTACCTGTGATGTGTTTAGTCTTCCCTTAATCTTAGTTGAAGCATTGTTTTAGCAGATTGAAAAAATGTGATTTTCACCCCCTCCATTAAAAGCAGGCTCAATGGTGTTTTTTAAAAGCTGGACAAAATTAGCTTCATAATTAATAAGTGCTTTAGATGTGTTTACTGAAATGAAGAAAACAACTTCAGGCCTGTGTTTTAGTCATGTTTTGCCTTGACTCAAGTCTTGCACCTCTTTTCAGCTACCAATTTCTGGATGGCTTGGTTTTTTGGGGGGTTTTTGCTACTTTTATTAATAAATTGAGAAAACAGTCACTGTCAAAAATCAACCAAGCTCCTTTCATCACAAATGCTCAGTGAAAGTGTATAGTGAAAAGCTAGCTAGGACAGTTGTTATATCCCTGGCCATTTGCCTTTCTGTGTTACTACTTCCACTGTGAGCTGTTTACAAGATGTGGTACCTTTGACAGGTAATAGATTAGCTATAGCTGTTGATCATGAGTCTCAAACACTATTTGCCAATGTGTAAGCGTGGCTAATGTATTTATGTACCTTTACGGGGAGAATGGGAATCTTTCTGAATTTACTCTGACTGGATACATCTATGGCCTTTTCTGTCAGAAAGGCTGGAATATTAAAACTCCTGTAATGCTCAGATTGGTCCAGGTAGGGTTGTATACGGTGGCAGAGGCCAGTAATCATTTATCAAAAAGGTCATCTGTAATCATAGGTTTTGATTCTTTTGCTTCATGATTTTTCATGGACATTTTTGTAGGAACTTTTGTTGGCTAATGGAAAAACAGCTCTAAAAAAAAAAAAAAAACTCAAAACCAAAAAAAACCCCACATCTTACCTACAGTAGACTTAAGCTCATACCAAAAATGAGCTTGTGCATATTAAAATTTTGTCAACACACTATAAAGGGATCCCAGTATAGTTTCTTGTAGATGAAACTTGGAAGTCATATTCTGAAGCTGAGCTTGAGAAAATGCAATTCTCACTCTTACTCTACTGATGATACACAGTGCAGTTGTTCAGGATGCACTCGAGGGAACGGCTAAACCCATTCTTCTTCCTAAGCTCGTTTATTTCTGACTGCCATTTTTTTGGTGAGATCATCAAGGTCGTTTTATGCCACTTCCTCCTCTCCTGCAGTGTTTCCCTTGATGTGTGGAGTAACGCTATTCAAACCTGAAGCTCTGGAACTTCCTGAGTTCAGACAGGCGGCTCACCCATATTTCCAAAGCACAAAGATAGAATGCGTGGAAGAGTTAAAATGTGGCTGCAGGCCCAACCTGCAGCTTTTACTAGTATGTCTCATTGCTCATCTCCCCAAACCCCATGATTTCAAAAGACTACTCAGAAGATGTCAGTTAAGTTCACTTAATGGCTGGTGAAATCAAAATTTTTTTCAAAAGGTTGTTCTCTGTGAAGAGAGCTGAAGTATAATTGAAACTGACCTGTACACTTCAAGCAGGGGTCCTTGCTGATATTCTTACAATCATGCATCCAAAATTGAGGTGAAAACAACAGTAAAAATATTTCACTATTGTACTTTAATGGTTTTCCTTCTGTGTATTTAATGAGATTAAATTCTGTTTAGACTCCATGTCTTAAAATAAATAAAAGATTAAACACTCAACGGTAGCAGCATATTTCATTAGAACCATGAAGAGAGAAACATCAATCATAGAATAGATTAGGTCATGTGGTACCATGTAGTCCAATCTCCTGCATAAAGCATGGCTAATCTTGAAGTTAGATCAGGTTGCACAAGACTTTGTGTGGCTCAGCTTTGTCCCTAAGGATGGAGACAGCGTGACTGGGCCCGTTCTGGTGCTTGACTACTCATGAAGCTCACTTTTCTAAGCACAAGATTCATAAATGCCCTGTGTTGCAACATGTCTATTGCACCTTGTCCTTTCACTGGCCTTTTCAGGAAGAAATCTGGCTCCTGTGTTCTCTCTAGCTCTTCTTTAAGTGGTTGAAGACAGCAGTTAGATCCCCTGGGCTTTCTGTTTTTTCAGGCTGAACATACACAGCTTCCTCAGCCTTTCTGCATGTGTTCTGTGCTCCATGCCCTGAGCATGTTAGTCGAGGCTCTGCTGGACTCACTCCATTTTTTCGGTATCCATCTAGTACTGGGGTGGTCAAAATTAGATGGAGTACTGAAGGTGTGGCCTCACCAGGACATGATATGAGGGAAATGACCACTTCCCTTGACCTGCTGATGATGCTCTTGCTAGTGTAGCCCATAGGCAGGTAGCCCTCATTGCTCTAAAGGCAGTCGGCCGACTTACCTTCAGCTTGATGTCCACCATAGTTCCTGGATCCTATTCTGCAGAGCTGCTCCCCAGGCTGTACATGCTGCATGGAGTTATTCCATTCCTGGTGGAGGACTTCGTGTTTGTTGAATTTCATGAGGTTCATATCAGCCTATTCCTCCRGCATTTGGGGGTCCCTCCATTGTAACAGCCACTTCCCAAGTCTGGTGACCTCCATGRTCTTGAATTTGTTTGGTGCTCTTGCCAAGGTGCCTAATGACCCATAAAAAACCAGCTGCACTTAGTTTCAAGGAATGTTTATTTTTTTAATAAAGAGCCAACCTTATAAGACTGGTAACCTGTCTTTTTGTGCCAAAAGTACATAAAAATCCAGAAAGTTCAATACAAAATTTCTGGCAAGCATTTTTTCTTGCTCCCTTGCAGAATATTTTGTTTCGTGTATTTAACAGAATGACGCTTTGCCAGAGTTCATATTGATTTCTTTGTTCTGACGTTGAGAAATGGGTCCAGGTACCCTGAGGTGCAGTCCAGTACCTAAAACCATACGGCTAATTTACTCTGAGATCCTTTATAGATGACTTGTTTAAAGGAAGCCTTAGTAGTCTAAATTAATACAGTGAAAGGTTCATTAGCATGTGCTCCACATTGTCCCTTGTGGCTACTGTGAGTTAGTTCATGTCTCAGAATTACCACTTTCTTCCCCTGGGAAGAATTTTCCAGCCTCCTCTCAAATGCCTTTTAAAAAGTCTTGTCAAAAGTAATGCAGAGCAAATGAGTCTTTGAAAACCACTGCCTGCCTTCTCTGGTATTAAACACTTCCCATGTCTGTCTGCCTGGAAACAGCTACAAGAGCTGCAAAGATGAATCAAACACGCAACAGAGTGGCACTGCTCAGCTAGCAGGACTCTGTGATGGCTCTGACCTCTGAACAACTCGCTAACTCTGCATCCAGTGGAAGCTCAAAACAATAAGTGCCTGTCCAGCTACGCCCAGATTTGTTTCCTGCTGTCGTACTTCAAGGAAATCTGCTCTGTGTGGGACAGCAGCTTGCAAAACATTCTACAGCAGCCAAACAGTAGTGGCTGAAAACAGGGGAACTTATTGGTGTTAATGCCCATCCTCTTTGTGTATGAGTCATACATGCAAAACTGTGTGAAATTAAATACTTGCTAAATATAGTCAGCCGAGAGGCATTGGAGTGTGGCAGGTCACTATAATTTAGGTTTATATTCACCTAGCCTAGCATTCTTGGAGAAAGAAGCAAGTGGTTTGATAACCTTCTTGCCACTGTGGGGATGAATTACAAACTCAAAGTCCTGTGGTGCATAACTTTTTATAAGAAAAATTTCAAAAGTATTGTTTTGGCAAAGGTAGGACTGCTTTTCTATGACTCTCTAAATTTCAAGTTTCTTAGAGTCCTCTAGCTTGGTAGATGTTGTGAGGCTTTTTGACATAGCAACTTTCTTAAACAGCTTATCAGCTCATATATAGTATGAAAATTCTCATAGATAAGAGATTGAGATCGGGGCAGGGGGGAACTCTTCATCCTCCCATGTCTTGGAACAAGGCTTGGAAAAAAACACGTGCTTTTTACTTGCATATGTGGTGATGCTTATGTAACAGGCGACAAGATCAATCTTGGTTACTTCAGTAAAATAGTGTTTTTACCAATAAARTCCTCAAGACCTGGTTCAGATTTATAGATATGCTGATAATGGTTAGCTCTTAAAAAGAGTGAATTTGTATATATAAGAGTTCGGGTGAAGTTCTTAAAATAAGCTGCTGTGGTTAGGTTTTCAGAGCACAGAAGTTGACGGAGCACAGCAATGCAGGAGCCTTGCTCATCTGTTTCAAGTACCTACTTTTACAACAGTGCCCACTTCATTCAGTTAAAAACTGCATTGTTTGCTCTTTTAGAATATAAATCCTTAGTTGTGGAATTATATATTTAGTGGGGGAAGAGGAGTTGGTAGGCTTTGTTGTTTTGAGATAGCACAAGCAAAAATGTTTGCTTCTGAATCAGGCTGTGTTCATATTGTGAAGTCAGGAAGCCATTAGATATACTTGGTGGTATGGAAATAGTACTTCTGTAATGGGAAAAGATTAAACCAGCATAAGAAATTTGTATGGATTTGGTAATCATTGGTACGTACAATGTATTTTGCTCTTGTAAACTATACTAAAAACCTAACTGATGCATGGGGGGAAAAAAGGTGACAATTGCTTTCTGGTAGTGCTTGATAGTTGCAGCATTTTTGACACAGGTCACTTGAATTTCATAATGTGATACTTTGGATTTTTGCATAAAAATGAATATAGAACTTGTATTAAATCACTGAGCATGCTCTGTGTATGAGAATTTAAGACAAATGCTGGTCGCTTAAGTGTATTTATCACAAACGAAAATTGTGAAGTATCTGAAATGACAAAACCCCAAAATTATTTTAGAGCCAGTGAACAGCTTGCATCAGCTTTGTGGTGCTTCTACAAGCAAGTCCTCATACAGCAGCATCAAAATACCACACATACGTCCTCTATCTGCTTTCTATACAGAGAAAGGTAGAACTGTTGTATGGTAATAGTTGTTCTGTCACCTTGCATTTGTTATATGGTAATACAACAATATATATCGTTCTCCATTAGTGTTGACAGGCCACTACAAATTGTGATTTACCCAAGAACATTAAGTGTAGCCATGTAGTTCAGTGGGTACTCGTAGGTGACTTATTAATGCGTAGGAGTAGTTTGTATTTCCATAGTCTCCTAAGGCTTAAATTAAAAAAATGAGAAAGTCTGTATTATGTTCAGTGTCACAAGTGGTGAAAGAAATTCTGTAGCGTGTAGTGTCTATTTAAACAGGGCTTTTTTGTCTGAAACATTTTTTAATAAATGTGTGATGACTAAGGGGTTGAATCCTAAACTAGAGTAAAGGGCTTGACCTCAGTTGAACTGTACTGGTTTATAACAGCTGAGGAAATAGCAGGAAGTATTTGCATTCTTCACTAGTTCTAAGACTAGAAGACAGAGAAAAGAGCTGTGACTAGAGGACAAACAGAGAAATTTATAGGAGTGGTAAAGAAAATTGTTCTTTTTAGTTTGGGGTAGGACTCTTTCTTATTGCTAATATTATCCAAATAGGTATTTATTAACTCTGACTGACTGACTTTTTACTGTCAATTCATTTAAGCATTGATTGGGTACCGTTTAAATGAGGCTGATACACTACTCTTGTGCAAAACTTTTGAGGCCATCAAGTTTAAGCACAGTTTCCTTTTTTAGCAGAAAAGTAGAGGACTTGGTGCTGCATGCTTACACTAAGTGCAAGGTTTCTCCTTGGAAGAATCTAACATGCAGCATTCCCTATGGAAATGAGATTTTATGCATGCATGGGCAGCTTTTGTCCAAGTGCAGGTATTTAGAAGAGGTTTGCCTGATATTCACTAGAAATGGGGTACATAATAGCTGTCTTCTACAGCCACTTAATTGTGATGGAGGATATGACTGAGATGCATATTTGTGTCTTTCTTGCTCATTAACCAAGTCATAGCTTCATCTGGTATCAGTACTTCTAAAATCTACTGAACTGAAGCAAATCATCCAGTCTTTAAAGAKGCTGGATGGAGCGGAAGGATGAATTTTATTTCCCAACCAGTACTGAGGCCATGAGAGACAACAGGATATTCAATATAAAATAGGAGTGCCAAGGGTACCAGGGAGCAGATACTCATTCTGGAAACCTACAGTTCTGGTCCACTTAATATTCAGAAGCATTTGCTTGTTCAGAGTTTGTGCATTTCATAAAAATTCAGTGTTTTTTGGATGGCATGGCCCTAGTTAATAATTCACTGCTGATATATTCGTAAGGCATTATCTTCCACTCTACTTTTTGTTTATGCTGATGTCACTCAGCTGAAGACAGTACAGAGCAGTCCTGCACTAGAGCACAGATCAAGCTTATAGCTTTCCTTAGTCATCCACAAAGGGTGTAAAGACATCTACTRCTGTGTTTAGTAATGGAGTGTTCTTGAATGTGACTTTTGTTTGAGAATTGCAGGCTTTGTTACTGGGAGAATGAATAATAAATCCAAACGTCTTGAACTGGTGCTAAATAAATGCTAGCAAATAGGAAGGGGAAGGGTTTGTTTACGTAAAGACTGTTTTCACTAAAACAATTTATATAAAACTTGATTTTGTGCCCTTTTTTTTAATGGATTGACTGACTAGTTCACTTTATGAAAGCTTAGGATGTACAGTAAGTTCACTGACCTGATCACTAGAGAGTATTTTATGAAGCGGTCATTCTTGAGAATGTCTGCTTTCCATTATCATAGGTTCTAGGCAGTCTTGGCTGTTGTTGCCTTCATTTACTTATTACAAAAGAGAGAACCCTAAGTTTCTCAGATTCTTTGCTGCATCTTTTCAAGGGCAATATGTGTATTCAGTAGCATGATCCTTTTGCTGAAGCTATGTGAATTAATTCTTTAGTCTATTAAGGGGATCTGTCCTGCAGTTGTGTTTCACCTAGGATCAAGAGAAGTTTAAAATGAAAAGACTAAGGAGATCATTGAGAAAGACTTGAGAACTTAATATGACTTCCACAGTCACCCCTTCCCCCACCTGCAATAAAAGCGTAAAAACAAATTCATTGTCTGCTATCACTGCAGTGCAACAGCTTGCTTCCATCCTAGAATGCTGAAGGGTGAAATGGAAAAGCAAACTTTTCTGTACTTTTCATTGCAAGGAAGGTGTAGGACTTAACTCCAAACAAGCACCATTGTATGCAAAACAAGAATGGTGGTGCTTTGGATCAATTCCATCTAATCACATACCATGTCTGTGACTTTCTCTAGGAGCAAGTGTTTTAGGTATGTGTAAGACAGGGTTGAAGTGATACTTTCACCAGTATTTCCCCTGAACTTCCAATTACCAGTAGCTTAGGAGCTTCTTAAGCAGGTTTTGCATCTGGACAGTCATTTTTAATAGCTGCTGACGGTTTGATTTTCAAATGTGTACTTGTAGTTTATGTAAACTTGGAACAAATCATTATCCTCTGCTCAGTTTTTACCCACTTTTCATATTTTTATGGATCTGTGGTCCAATTTAGTACACAAAATGTTTGTGTATATCACAGAAGTTTGATAATATATATTTGGTTGTACAGTATACTTCTTTACCACCATAATAAGTTTCTAAACAATTGCAAAAGATGGAAGTATTATTCTCTTTATCTGATGCATATTCTACTGTCTTTAATAAGATGGAATAAATGTTTTAAAATACTGAGGCTTCACACCACAGTAAGAATTTTATGAAGCAGTGTTGTTTGCTTTTACAATCTGACTAATGGATCAAATTTGATGGCAGTTGTCAAAGCAAACTAAGAATGCATGTATTCCCCTATTTTTTTCCTCTCTAGTTCAGAGTGACAGTGTTGATTTTCAAAATACTCATGTTTTGTTGTGTTAGCATTGGCTTACCATGTGATACAAAAATTTCTAGCAAGAATGGTTTATCTGTTGTACTGTCTTTCATTGTTGTGGTTGTGTTGAGACAGCCAGTTTTGCATTATTCTGTAAAGCAGTGAGCACACATGTTTCTTTAGTAAGAAATAATAAAATAATTACACTGAAAAACAGTGTGACAGACACTTACAAATCAGTTAGAGAATGCATAGAAAGCAGATGTCCCTTCCCCAAGCAACTAATGAGTTAAATTAGATTACTGTGCTATGTCAAAAAATACCAAATTCAGAATAATACACTGCAGGTGGAAGCCGTGTACAAAGTCTTTAAAAATGAAGTATGAACATAAAAAACAATTTGAAGCAGCTGGTTTCAAGGAGGTAGAAATTATTATAAGTAAGAAGTATAGAGCAGAAGTGAGTAAGAGAAACATACAAAAATTTATCTTCACTTAAATCTGGTGTTTGCCTCCTGGTTTCTTCAAGGTAACTAATGCCACACATTAAAACATGCTTGAAGGCAAGGTACTGTTGCTGTATCAGTATTTAAATTGAGGTGAATCATAGGGCAAAGCTACAGAGCTGAGTGGACTTGCTCGGGAAATCATTACCTTGCTTTACGGGAGTTGTTTTGAAATTTCAGGAAGCGTTCCTGACTCCCTAAGCAAATCAAAACCTGAATGTCAGTGTCAAATTTCTGTGAATGGAAAGACCAGATTAAGATAACTTTTTCAAACACTTAGTTTGTGTTGCTCTTCTGAGACAATTTACTGTAAACTAACTTATTTCTAAATAAAAACTTATAGTAGCCTAAAAATCAAACATGTCATTTGGGGGGGGGGGGGGGGAGTCAAAACAGGACCTCTCAATAATTTTGCAACTTAATACGCAAAAACGTTTTCCAGAATTGCGACTCTTTTTTTTACAATAATTTTTCTATGAAACAGCATTTTTCTACAAAACATTGGGGATGGTAATTCTGACCTCATGAAGAGATACACATAGTGTTTATTAGCAATAATCTTACAAACAAGAAGCGTCCATTCTCTAGAAACAGAGGTGATGCTTAAGAAAGGGATTTTGAGTAAGAGAGGGAGGCTTCCCAAGGGGTAGGGCAGAATGGAATGAAATTATAGCCAAAATACCAGAAAGTAGACAGATGTTCACAGCCATAGGTTTGAGATGAAAGGACTTTATTTAGGAACTGCTGAACTCATGCCGTTGATGGTACTTAGAGCAAGTGGAGAGGAGAAAAATTATCTGAGATCAGTCTTCAGAAATGAGGATAAGGTGTTAGGAAAGCAAGACAGAGTAGAGATAGAGGCATTGGTGAAAACTGAGTACGAAAAGGATTATAGCACTGAAGGAAGGGAAGTAGAGAATTTCAGCAAGAGTGTAGAATAGGAAGAAACAACTAGATATGCATCAGCGATAATACAGGTCACTTATTCTCTAAAACTGTTAGTTTCTCAAGAAGTAGACCAGTTCATTTTTAATTATTTGAAAAAGAAATCAGAACATCAATCTGTCTTGGTCAAAAATTTCCTTTCAAAAGCAAATTGATTCCTACATACTATGCTTTGCTTACGCATGGACTTTAAGAATTAGCTCATTTTTTGATTGGAAGTGCTCTGATTCCATTTTACTTAAGTGTGGGAAAGAACATCTTACTACCTCAAATGTTACTGATATTCAGATGAAGTATTTACATCACCTGGGACCAGTTGTAAGGTGATGGCTTTGTGGAGATATTAAAATAGCTTTTTACATTAAAAAATTCCTTTTTTTTAGGCTTCTGGATTCTTGTATGCTGTGTTTAGTAAGCAACTGCTGTAAGGAATGAAAAAGCAATTGTGTTTTCAGTTTGTTGACTTTATTAATTTGACAGCTTTTCACAGATAGCCATTTCATGACTTCAGGAAACTTCAAGACTAGTTAGTGTAATTTCTTTACTGGAGGAAAAAGATATATTTTTTAAAATAAGTACAGTGTGGTTTTAAACCCTCTTCCCTTTCCTTCAGAAAGTTCAGGTGAAAGGTCAGTAATTTAAGTGACTCTAAATTCCTTAGATCTGATTTAGTGTTGGTCCTTGAAATGTTGAGTGATTGGTTTGGTCTTTTAAGAAAGGAGAAGCTTAATTCTTTATCCATCTGCCATACAGATCTGTCTTCTGTTTCATGTGAATATTTATGCATTTTTAAATGCAAATAAAGTTCAAAAATGTATTTTTGGAATTGAATGATTGTGAAATAAGAAAGTTCTAAATAATGTTGCTATAAGCCAGACTATTAAATACAAAAATCATAAAAAACCAGAAGTAGAACTTATTGATGAGGTCAACAGTTACCATATTTTCATGCCTATACCCCCATGATTTTTAAAAGGTGTTTAAAAATTTACCAATCTCCTACATAGGGCCACTATTTGCAAGGTAATTGAAAATTTACCAATTACCTCTGCAGATCTTGTTGGCATTACTCTTCTGTCTGCAGAAAAATCTGGAAATGGTAACTCTAAAGATGCTGTACTCCATTGTGAGGATCGCTGGGCTGCTGCTTCAGCTTGAGAGCCTTTGTAATTCACGAGTGCTGAGAAGCACCCCAGAAATCTGTTGTGCACACCAAGAACTGCCAGAGCACCCTGACACTTCTTCCTGACAAAAATCTTATGGTTTTTCGTATGGCTAAGCTGAAAGGAGGAGGTGGAAGGCTGCCATGACAGTATTGAAGCAAACAGTGTTCCCATCACTGAATTTCTGATTTTCATACAGTTGGGGGTGAAAGCAACAGAAAGGTAACAATCTTACCCATCTTTCTCAGTCTCTCTAGTTTGTTGATAGTTACATTTCCATTTTTCAAGCTATTTGAAATAGCTTTTCAGAGGAAAAATTACTGTAACTTGTTATGCCACTTAACAACCAGTGTATTAATTAAAATCATGGAATGTCATTTACCTTAATGGTATTTTCTCTTTCTGAACATTCCTAAACAAAATCAGTGTGCCACCATGTTAGCTTGTACGCATTCATGTGAAATACATGTGTTAAAGTTGAAGCCTGTCTCCTTGTCATGTGAGTGTGGGTTGGCATACAGTTGAAATCAGTTGTGCTTTACGTAGTAGAGGAATTTAATGGGCAAGTAACAGTGGCTTTTAAAATGACACACTGCAGTGCACTGTATCGTAGGTGACTGTAGTTATAAAACTATAATTAAGTGTGTGGGAACTGAGAACACCTGCTAAGGGAATGGCACTTACTGTTGCCAATTAAAAAAAAAAAAAAAAAAAAAGCCTAATGCTGTAAAAATAGCATTAAAATATTACATACACCAGATTAAGCTGAGGACATAATTTTAATAATTATATTAAGTAAACTGAGGGGTAGTTCATGAAGGAAAATATTCTGTGATGCTCTGTTATGTTATCTGTCCTCTTTTTGTTATTCACACTGCACTAGATGGGGTTGAATACTGGTATTATAGCAAGGCATGTAACTGATCTACACATTTACATGCAACAGATACCATCTCATGTGCAAGCACTCCATGAATTAGTTGAGTGACACTTACACTACAGAACAATGAGCCCTGAATAGCACTTGTGGCAGTGTTAGAACTGCGGCTGCTGCAGGTACATTTAAACTAATCTGATAACCTCGAAGTAACATTTCATGTGGGACCAGTCCTAAACCCACTCAGTCAATTAAGGATTCCTATTGGCGTCAGCACTCCTGGGGACGTACCCTTGGCAAAATTTCACTAGGTGGTTTAGAAAGCAAAACAGGCAACGTATCGTGATACTAATGAAACAAATCTTGTCTTAAAACTTCAAAATATTCAAGCGTTTTGTTTAGAACTACATTATTAACTCTGTAAACTAGCTGGCGTGGACTGATAGTACCTATTCATCATTTCCTATTTTAAGATCCTGTTTCAAGTTTCTTGTCAAAAGCTAGAGGCCATGATTCTACAATGTAATTGTTTTGTTCACATTAAAAATTCTGGTCATCTGTAGTTTAGCAAGGTTAGGACTCGGTGGGTGGAATACAGTCATAAACTTTAACACAGCTTTGTTAGGAATGTGACTTTTACCTCCCATTACAAAAATTGTGTGCCTCTGAAAAATCTGTTTGCAGATGCTCAGTAGAGATTTGGCAAAAGCAGAATATCTGAAGATCCATTCCCATTGCACGTGAACAGAAAACTAGAATTGAGTACTTGAATGCTTCTGAGTGCCAGGGGTAGTATAGGGAATGAGTAGGACTATTCATGTAATTGCTACTCCAGTGAATGCTAGAGCAAGCTGAAAATAAGGTGACGGTGTTTGCTATTCTTTCAGACCCACTATAGACCAAGCTTTGAAGAGGAAGAGGCTGCCTGGCTTGAAGACTGAGGGAATAAGAACAGTACACTGTGACAAATTGCCTCTGACAGGGGAAGGGGGAGTTTGGTTTGGAGGGCAGTGGCAGGAAAACTGGGATTTAAGTGAGTTAAACAGACAAAGGTGAGACTGGCTAGGAAGCAATCTGGGGCTGAAAGCTTACTRTGGCTGCTTAACTTCGTTAGCTGAAAAAGACAGAGGTTTGCCTAGTGACTCTAGAAAAGTGATTCAGGTGTCCCTGTGGTGCCAGATAATGAGATTCCAGTATGTCCCCTTCCTTTCAGATGGAAAGAAAATCTAGAAGGTGACAGAAGAAAGAATTACATTAGCGTTGTGAAGGCTGCGGATAGGAAATGCCAGAGTTAAATCTACCTTTGCTGCTTCAGTTTGTTCCCTCTGTGCGGATGCAGTTATTTTAATAGTTTTATATCTGCTTGTTTCTGCTGATCTGTGGCCTCATCCAGAGCACAAGCTGGATCTCCTCATGGGATGCAGGGGTAGGTTTGGGTAAGGAATGGAGTCAGTTGTAGACTCTTCAGGATCCTTCTTCCATTTGCTGACACAGTTTGCGTGGTAGTAGGGAATGAAGTAGGAGACTGAATACTCACCCTGGTTTGTGCCCCTTCTGCTTCATTCCTGTGGTAGTGGGTGTTGTGCGTTATTGTGGAAGAGCACAGAGAGCACCCACCTGTGCCTGGCTGGCAGGCAGCTTGTTTTGCACTGTGTAGCCATGCTCAACAGTGCTGCACAGATGCCCAGCCGCCTCTCAGGTGATTCCTAACTTTGTTCCGTGTTGGCTGCATGCCTGGCACAAACCTCTGATCTGTGAAAGTGCTAAGCACGCAGTTGTGAGGAAGGGGGAGTTTGATTAGCACTATTAATGTTCGAAGTATTCTGACCAGTTGGACCCAAAGTATCTTCAATTCAGTTACCCAAAGTTACTGAAATCTTCATCTTCAGTCTATCTATCACTTCAGTGAGGATACAGTGGCTTTCTGACCCAAAGTTAATTTGTTTGACATGCATAGCTGTTACAATGATCAATGTTTAAGGCAAACCTTGAGGAAAACTAACAGTTATAAATGAGGTTCAAGGCTGCATGCTGGATGATGGTCAAACATGGCATAGCTCCTTACAGGAACATCATTCTTTCTGTACACAGGCAAATAAATTGTGGGGTTTTTTTAAAGCAATCAAAAGTTTTATGTTACACCATTAAAATTCTTTAATTATAGTTTATTAAAAGTTATGTGTATGTGTAGATTGCAGGTGAAAGATACAGGTATGTGAGTATGTATGTACATGTACAGGCACTTTCTGCATGTGTTTTCCCTGAGCACATTTTCTCACTAGGAAATATTGAGGGTTATGCTTGATTCAAAAAAAGACTTAGAAGTATTCCTTAGAGACAGGTCTTTTTAATTTTGCAGAATGTGTGTGGTCAGTGCAATTATGTCCTCTTTGAGCTGAATGAGAATTCCGTTTAAATGTTCTTGAGGTTATTATGAATATATGATATGGCTCATAGAATTATTTATTATTCAACCTATTGTTATTATACAGTCAGAACTGAGAAGAGGCAATCTTGTGTTGATAAAGGATGATCTTGTCTCTGACCTTCACTCTCTGGAATGCTGAACCAATGCATTGAGTGATTTCTTTCTCATTTAAGAGCAGTAAGAATAACAAGAGTGAGAGTCACGTGGTAATGCTTTATCCTGATACAGGAAAAATCAGATATTGGAGTAAAATGTTCAGATAGGTGCATATAAAAGCATGAACTGAGCAAGGGGTAATGAAATAGCATGATTAGTGATTAACATTTAACTAAATGATTTAGCATTTTACCCCATCAATAAGAATATATTATCTGTAATTCCTGGAGAAAACTGAGAGGGGAAATCAATCCTCTGATCACTAAAGTTAAGTCTGGTAATTGTAAATTTGGCTCTTACAGAAATGAATGCTACTTGCAAGCAGAAAATACAGTTTTTATAAATTCTAATATATAACAGTTATATGGTTATATGGATAATAATTTCTGTAGTAGAAGCCATATACTGTATAGGTAATGGTTAGATGAACTCTTATCTAAAGAATTGTAATAGTAATAATCTTGGGAAATATTAATTTTTAAAAAATTGTTTATAACAAAGTCTTATTTCAATAATGTTGGCACAGTTTTGTGGTTTTAGAATTTTGCAGTGATTTTATTATCAACTTGTTAATGTCTTCTCTTAGCAGCTGGTGGCTCTTAGTAGCTGCTATTTATCCAGCTATCAAAAGGGTGAGCAGGTATAGTTGATGAAACTTCAGACATTTCCTTTGTATTTGATCAACATTTTTTAAAAAATCTGTCTATAATTTACTGTTTTTCTTTGTTATTTTCTTGACCACCATTGCAAATATCTGGAACTCATGTTCTCTGGTTAAACAATATTTCTTGGTTTAGCTGATCTTTTGAAATCTCCTAACTTAACATTGTTTGCTATAGTATTTTTTACTGTGCCTTATTATATATGTTATCACACATAAAGACCTCTAATCAAGGACCAGCATCCCATTACTCTATAAGGCATACAGAGGCAGATCTAAATTAGTCTCCTTTCCCAAGAATTTATAATCTAAAATGAAAAAGTAACAGATGAAGGCAACAACTGAAATACAGAGAATCAATGTTTATTGGTATTAGTACAAAGCAGCCTCCAGCCATTGGCGAAGGGCTATGTCTTAGCAGAGACTGGGATCCCATCCCGGTATGTCTGTGGAAACAGCTGAGCGGAGATAGTCTCCTCTCCAAAAGTGACGAAGGTAAGAGAAAGCTAAACTCACAAAGGTGAAATGATCTGTTGAAAATCAATGGCAGAGCCACGTGTAGAAACCACATGTTAATGCCCTATTATAGGGGATAATCCGCTATACCATATGGCACCTGGCCTAAAGAAGCCTTGGAGCATGTAAGACTGCTTGAAAAAATAGTTCAGTTCTGTCCTTGAAATGTCACTGAAAAGTTAAAATGACAGGGAAATGGTTAGAATTCATAAAAATAAGCAAGTCCAATTCTGATTCTTTTAGGTATATGAGTAAATTTGTTTGGCGTGTGAAGCCGTGAGAATGGCTATAAGTTTGATAGGTTTAATGGTGCACCCGTTTCATGAAACCCCCTCCCCAAACAGATCTTAACTTGCAGCAAATGGGAACATAGATATCCTTTGTTTTCCTGATCTTTTTACTTTGTGGATCATTGGACAGTTCTGAGAAGATGGGACCTTTTCCCACGAGTGGTTTTCAGCAACAGGATTTGATAACCATCAGTCAAGTGCCTGATAGTGTCTCTCCTGCTGTATAGGCAGATTCCATTTCCCTTTCAAAGCCTGATTTTTTTTCAAGGTCCTCAAGTTTTCCAGGTTATCTCAGTGACTCCTGCTTCATGATCAGAACCAAGAATGCTAGAGCAGTCTACCTTTGGAATTAAAATTGCCAGATAACTGACTATCAGTAAGAGAAATCTCTCCAATATATTTTAATAAAATGCATTGACAATTTAATATAATTTCAAGGTGCAATTGCATGAAAGGCACATGAAAAAACTGTATTTTTTCCTTCATGTTCTTAAGTGTGTTCTGAGTTGCTTTGTAGTTTGCCTTCGTGTCATTTGTCAGCCCCTCAGTTATCAGGCAGTATCATTCAGGTTTCTTGTGTGCTTGCTTGTTCTCTTTCCAGCTGTTTCTATCAAATACTGTAGGTTTTTCCCTACAGTAAAGTTTCTTCCTACTTTAAAAAGTACTTGTTTTCTTCCCACGTTTCTGTGAAGACTAAGCCTTTTTGTATGCCTTCTCTCCTAATTATTCCTATACCACTCTGCTTAACCTCTGTGAGTTTTAATGTTATACTGTTTCTGACTTGCTCTAGGATCAGTAAAGGATGAGCTTAGTAGCAGAAATCTTAAATGTGCTGGTGGACAATTAAGAGTTGAGAGGGAGAGAGAAAGATAAGCATCCAATCTTTAAAAATTAACCAAACCTTTAGAACTTTTGAAATTCAGTTAGCAGGTATAGGTAGCTAGTATTAACRGTTCTTAATTAAGTGAGTTTAACTGTGCTTCCAATTATAATTGTTAGTAGTTCTTTCTTTAGCTATTCATACTAGGAAGAATTGTAGCTTTTCTTGTTGTATATAGCATTGAAGTATGTTGGAATTCATTAGGTATGAAACCAGCTGACAGTACAGTGCACATACTACTGTTGTAAACAGTAGAAGTTGCATTATTTTGATGTCTATTATATGGAGAAGGGGGGGTGGAGCTATTTGAAATGAAAATTGGTGATTGTGCCCCTTGGGAAAGGGCAAAATATAGTATCAGCAAAACATGCAAATGCAAGCTTGCAAAGCTGATTATTCTGTTTTTCATGTGTTGTACTAAGTTTTCCTTTGTTTTGAGAGCACATAGTATTGCTGCTGCTAAATATCTTCTTTCCTATAAACAGTTAACTCTCTAATGGGACTACAATTATACAAAGCAATGCTAAGATTCTTCAGAAAAGGCAAAATGTGCCGAGTTAACGAGACAAACAGCATGGTATAAGGCAGGCTTTATAGCAGGGAGGGAAGATAGACATTTATAGCATTTAACTTGCTTTGAAGCCTCTAAATGTTGAGTCATTTAGGTATCGAGGTATCATAGTCTTAACATTAACAGAAGCTGAAAGAACTTACTGTTCCAAAAGGCAGCTGTGACTCTTGTTGAGTCAGTTGGTTTGTATTTAAGCAGTGCCGTTTAACTGTTACTTGATCTTTCTGTCACTAAAATCCGATATGAAGACCGAAAGGCTACAAGTAGTTCCTTGAGCAGCAGAACTGGAGAAACCTTATGTCTGTTCAGATCAACAGTGGATAAATCTGCACTAGCTTTTGCTTCTCAACTATGCTCCTTAATCTGAACTAAAATCTTCTGATCATTCCCCATTTTATTGCTCTCTGGTACACATCAGTATGGGTTCACAGAATAGGCCTGGACACCCACCAACAAAGCTAAACTGGAAGGTGTGCTCAAGGAGAGTGCCTGACATGCTTCCTCTGCTGAGAGGCACCTGGTCTGCAGGGCCAGAGTAGAGCTGATCTGAAGTCAAGACCCTCTGTGGATGTCAGGCTTCGACACCTTTTCCTGTAGAAAATCACTCCTACTTGCTCATGTTGACACACCCTTTGAAATTGAATCACACAAAGGCTATTCTGTGAGTTCAAACTGTATTGGTCATCAGAGAATCCATGCAGAGCTTGACATGAATGCTTTCATAATGGGAAAAGCTTGGGTTCAAGTCTGCACCTTTATAGACAACAGAAATCTTTTGGTTATTTTTGTTGATTGCCTGATGTCTAACAAGGCAAATTAAATTTGGGGGGGCGAAGTTTTGTGGCTGGAATCATAAGGTATGTGCATTTATCCACACACAGCTCCTAACCCTTCCTGTATGAATTCACTTATATCGAATAACGCTAGGGTATATTGCCCATTTGGCGTTGATAAGGTCTGTATTCTCTGTGGGAATTCCTCATGGAACTTGTAAGCCTTCAATGTTATTGAGACTTCTGTATCTCTGTCAAACTTAGCCAAAACTGGCTGAAAGTTTTAAGTACTTGGTAGGGGTACTGAAAGTTTCCCTGTGTGATCCCATCAAACTTTTATCTTAGAAAATAATAAGGATTAAAATATTCCAGTGAATATCTTCTTAGTTAATCTTTTAAGTTATAGGTATTCTTTTTGTCTTTGTAAGCATGTTACAAAAAGATCAAAACCAAATCCTGCTGCTTCAGCATACTTACTAAGAAGATATTAAGGAGTCTTATATCACCGTACACATTGGTCTGACTGTTAGCTAGATGTAACATTACCTAACTGTAGTTCAGGGAAGCATATTTTTATATTTAAGACAAAACCAATGGAAGGAAATAGAAAACGATTTTTCTTTCATGAATGAACACTATTCCCACTGATTCTATTGGGAGTGGTATTGACTCATGAAAAAAATACCTATTGGAAGGAGTTGTATTTAGGTGGAGATTTATGCATGTTTAGTCTCAAACTGGTACATATTACATACCTAATAGAAAGGAGCAGGAATGCATTGTTTGTCATACTGTATAAACATGGAAAATTTGATAATACTTGAAGTATTCAAGTGGCCAGTAATTTGCGAAGTCCTGGAAATGAGTGATGAAACTAAAACTTGCTTAGGTTCCTAATGTCTTTGGTAGTTACTGAAGGCTAATGAACCCAAATTTAACCCTCAAATGATGTATTTTAAACAGGAACATAGTTCTAATGGTACTTGTGGTTCATGTCTTGAGAAAGATGGAGAAATAGTTGGATAATGCCTGTTCTGTTTGGATCTTCTGGGAAATAAAAATGTGAGGTAAAATTTTAAAGAATGTCTAAAAGATTGACAGTAAGGTGAATTCTGGGTACCAATGCTCAATATTGTATTTACTAAAAGATAGATTCATCATGGTGAAATGATTGGCACTTCCTAATCAGGCTTCTTTTCTGTCACTAGTTTCTACATTTCCGAAGAGGGATCTAGAAAGCTGGTGTATTGCTAGTGCTACATAGTTCCCTGTTCCACTAGGGAGAAAATTGGGCAGGTTATGTATACCGGAGTACTGAGCTAGGGGGCACAATGAACACCATCTTCTGGGGTTCCAGATGCTGAAATCTCTTCCTGAGCATCTGTGCCTGAGCAGAACTGCCTTGCTACCCATCCCAAAGTGAAGTAATATGTAAATGAATGCCACAGGCATCCATCTGCTGTATGGGCTCTGGCTACCTGACGGGCTCATTTGTGCACCTGTAACATCTAAGTTTACCCGACAAGGCAACTTTCAGAAGGACTGAGAAGATGCGTAATGCGTTTTAGGCACTCTGTCTTGAAGGTGGAGGTTTTTGTAATTATGTCTGTGGACACTAATCTACTGCATATCTACTTCAGTGACATGCTCTCATACAGTAATCTTAAATCATTTCCAGCCTACAGAATGAGTTAATTTGAACAAACACAGTTCCTGTAAAACAACAACAAAGGAGGAAGCCAAAAGCAGGGAACAAAAATAACCACCACTAAAGGCTAGAAATTACAATGTTTTATTATTAAAAACAGTAGTAGATGCCTGGAGAAAATGGTAAGAAATGTGAATTGCAGTCAGCAATTAATGGGACTTTTCTTTTTTTTTCTTTATATTTAAGCAATAAAAATAATGAAAAAAAAAAATCACAAACACCACAAGCACGACTGGAATTATTAATAAAATTTTCTCTAGTGGTAGAGCTTTAAGGAGATGCAGACTATAAAAGCAGTAGTTTGTCCTCCTCCTTCCTTTTGCAGCTGTAAAAATAACCAGTAAAATGTACAGAGTGTTGTCAGCTTGAACAACTTTCTTGGTATCCTCTTATACTTGCAGTTACATTTTAGGAAAACGTCCTCATGTTGAAGCGTCTGAGAGGTATTTTGAGATGGCAGCAAGTACCTATTTAGAACTAAGTGCAGAAGTTTGACTTAAGTTTGTTTTTCAGTACATAGCTAGTCAAAAGAATACATATCTAGTAAAAATCATGCTACAACAGGAGAAATTTTAAGCTTCAAGTTTTTTCTCTAGAGGCAAAGACTTCTAAGTTGATACCAATTTAAATAACAAGTGTTTGAACTTTTTCTACTGATGCTGTATGCAATAACAAAAATTGCTGTAAGGAACCTTCAGTTTAGAAACATGTAGTCTTTGCTTTTCTCTCTCATCAGATGTTTAGTTAATTTTCTCAGTTTCATGAAGAAACAGAGGGAAAGGAGGAGATAATACCAGTTTCTCTTAATCTTGCATTTGTAGCGTTCTCAGAAAAATGATATTAGGAAAAGAGTCCAAGGTCTGGAAATAAGTTCCTGTGTCATCAGATTTATTCCCCTGCCTTCAGACAGACACGTTTTTCACATACGCTTGTCAAGTTCAGGTTCTTAAGTTTGACCACAGCACTCCTGATAAGTGCTCCAGACCTTACTGTCATGAATAAAAACTACCTTATGATTTTCAACTTACATTTAAGATAAATGAAATGGTTAATAGTAGTTCTTGTGCCAACATTGTTCCCTTACTTCCTCCAGTTATGTCCAATCCCTTGATGTGTTTATAGAGAATGATCAGCCATAGACTCCTGTGATGGATTCTGCTGTACCCAATGCTCTTTGAACTCTTGCTCATGGGAACTAGAACTGCTTGTGATTTTTCAAGACAAAATCTTACCAGTGCCTTGAATAACAATGTTAGTATTGTATTTTCTAGGGGAAGTAGGCTTATATGTCTGATATGTCGTAAGTTAGATATCCACTTAAGTTAGTAATACTGTAGGCAGTTGGAATATCTTCAAGTTTTTATTCCTAATTACAACTTGGCAAACACAGCAAAAATSATAAATCCAACTTCCATGTCTGTTCTGCTGCCTTTCCACACTGCTCAGAAGTCACCTGTTTTCTACTAGAATATCACTCATAACCAAAATTTCTCGACAGCTGTAGCAGGGTAACTACCCATCCCCTTCCTGCCTCTGAAAGAATCTTTGCAAAGACAGATCTCCTTAGCTTCTCCCAGTCAGTTAAACCAACTCATGCTCTTTGCAGCCCAGACATGTCTCCTAGTATTTTGCATTTCCCCAAATGATCCAGTAAACAGAGCTTTTGTATGTACAGATTTCCCTGATCATGCACTTACTGCTGCTGACTACGATGCAACCTATCTATTGCATTCCAGTAGAAGTTTATGGCCATGTAGAAATTATTCAGACATCCCAATTGTTTAATGACCTGGTCAGTACATTTGCAGATGATGTGCATAAGTAACACGTGTATGATGACACTGCACTTAACATGAGGATGTCTTCACAATCCTGTAAGCAAAATTTAAAAGTTAAAATTACAGAAACTATGATGGCAGTTGTCTGCCTGTGTTTTGTTCTTTGATTGTCTATCTGGAAACACTTTAATTAGAACTGGAGTATTCAGCTCCTTATAGGGTGAGGCAATGTGATCTGGGGCAAACAGTATTTATTCTTATGTTTAACAGTAAGCATAGAAATAGGTCTGTAGGGCCTACATAAAGTATATGCTTAAGCACATGCTCAGCATATGCCTTGCTGGGCTGGATCTTAGTACAGGCTCTGTGCCATTTTGTTGTCTTGTTGTTGCATGTTAATGAAATTGAAACATGGTGGAACCTTCTTCAGTACCTTCTCAATTTTTTATTATAAGCACCATCTACCTATGCTCCATCAAACTTTTTTTTCATATGAACAATACATTTGCATATACTCTTTCCTTCTGCTTAGGGGCTCAGCAGGAGAGACCTCTGCTCCAAAGGAAGCTTCGGGACAGTCGTTTCTTCGTGTGAGTCGCTGTTGCCACAACCTAAACATTTTGAGGTCTGTCAAGCTCTCATTGCATTCTCATTGCCATAGTTGTCCTGCTACAGCGAAACATCTGAAATAATTTATTTTAAAAACTGAGAGAAGTAAAATAGTCAGCTGCACTATTTTCCGGAACTAATGCTTCATACTTTTTTTTCCCTCCTTCACTGAATGTATGAGTTGACATATAAAGTATATTGGCCTGTTGCAGAGATGAGAGCAGGAATGCTCTGGAGAGTCTTAATGAGTTGGGTTAAAAGAATTTACTACCACATGCAAATTAGGATATAGAATCTTGCCTGGTAGTAAATATGTGTTTGTAGATCACCTGCCATATTTAAACAGACTGAATAAACAATCCTTGGAGTAAAATCACCAACTGATTTGGCTCTTTAATTTTGCAGATATTTTCTAAAGTAGATTACTGTCTCTAGCCCAAACTGTAAAACTGGCAAACAACATTAATGCAAGTCTGACACTCCTGACGCAAATCTGGAAAGCTCCTGTCCTCTCCAAATATCTGGGCACTGCTGTCTACCCAAGACAATGAAAATCTATCATTTTCCAGCCAGATCACGCACCCATCTATCCTGCTCTTGATCCATCTGCACTCTGTATTATAAGCCAATTGCTCCTCTCACTGAAGGTCCTTGGGGTAGAATTCATTACAAAGGATGGTAACTAATAAAGAGCACGTACTAGAATTAGCTTTAAAATTAATATAAATACTGTATCAGAAAATTACATTTTAAACCTGCTTTTTATAATATTTTTTGTGAAATGGCAAGGAGTAAATATAACAGGTAACTTAGAATCTGTTAAAAAAAAAAGTCATTAGTCCATTAACACTGTCTGGTTGATCTCTGTCACCTTATAAAAGTTGTCTTGAATACCTTGGGGGAAAATATTTAGTTGGTTCAAGTCAATCAAACTCACAATTTACCCTACAGTACTCAGCACCAAGAATGCCTGTAATATAACTGTAGGGGCTGCTGTTGGTGGGGAAGGGGGGTTGTAATAATAAATATTTTCTCTTTAAGCCTCTTTCATACTCTGACTATATTAAGTAGAATAGGTCAAAAATATTTTCAGACACAATCTATGTGGAAACTGCCAGCTTATTTTGAAACAGCAATAGAATCTGTATGCTCTGGTTCAAAACATACCAGACAAGGTAACTTACCACCTTTTCTTCAAGAGCTTTTCAAAACCTGTGTAAGCAAGCAGGCAACTAGCATTTTGGAGTTTGCCCCCCGGTTAGCTACACAGCTGGCAAGCCTGGGATTTCAAAGGGGTCTAGACTCCATGGCTATAGAGCAGGAGACAGAAGGACCCTGAAAGTTACCTGTGAGCTTGGATGCCTTTGATCTGATATGCCTATGTGGCATTTAGGAATTTGCAATATATTGTTGTTAATAAAGCTGTAATGATAATTTTTGGAGTTTCAAAAAAAAAAAAAAAAAAAAAAAATCTCCTTTGCTTTACCTCCCAGTTCTTTCCAGAATTTTACTTGGAAAGGATATTCTAACTTCTGATTGTCTCTATCCTCAGGTAGTTGTGGATTATGGTTATTAACAATGATTAACTTAATTCTTTGAATGAGGTGCAATCAGGTTACTGATTGTTACTACACACTTAGGCTTTGATTCACAAAGCACTTGCTCACTTCTATTTAGTTGATGTTTGGTTGGATGTTAGAGCTCCTACCTTACAGCTGTAGGTGCTCTAACATCTGATCAATAATGGAATTAAACCTCTAACAGTAAAGACATGCATCTTGTATTCATGAATAAATTGAGGGCGGGGAAACCTTTCTTGACTTCTCACTAACCCTTTTTATAGCTCCATATAAATGTGGAACAGAAGGGGTGACAGAATGGCTCCCTGCAGCACCCCACACTTCAGAACTTATCAGGAACAGAAGAAGCGATCACAACTAGCTATCAGGGTCTCTTGGAGAAAATAGAGCAAGTGTCAGTGAAATTCCCACAAGTCTTTTCAGTAGCCTCTCTCAATGTAAAGTATTGCTGAGCTGAGGTAATCTTTGTGGTGTTATCAAGAAATATAGGGAGTTACCAAGAAATAACACAGCAATATATATTACGTATTTAGTGAAACTGTAGCAATGGTAACTGCAGCTGTATTGAACCTGACAGACCCATTTTTGTGCATTAGCGCAGTCATTCATTTCCTACTACGCTACCTCTGCCAGATGAAGCCAACTATAGAAGAATGCCATGAAGATTGATCCTGGATCTTCCTCTGCAAAAGTTAGGCACGCTACTGTGGTTAAACTTAGTGGTCTTTTACCTCAGCATCTAAGATCAGGTGTGAGCTTGGTAGAAAACCTGCCTCATCTAGGTGACTGAACAGCAGTCTCTGATTTTGCACRCTCATGCGTTCCAGTAGCGCTTTGTGTCTGCACAATAATTATGGGCATTCCTTCTGTTGCGGCATTAGCTATCTAAGAGCTGATCATTGAGCATCCTTTTTGGCAGTGAAGAGTGTCTGATGCCTCCAGTGGGACTTTAATCTCGCCTCTGTCAGGGGTCTATATTAAAGCTACTTACAGACCCATTCACAAAGAACCATTTTCAGGAGGCAATGAAGTAGGAACAGAAGTACAAAGCAAAAAAAGCCCTTTGCTTCCCCCCCTTTCTTGAAGTAAGAATCTTAAAGACTGCTTGAAACAATGCTGAGTAAAATGCTTTCAGGCATATGGCTGTTAAGTTCATTGCATTCGTTTGGATCCTACTGCCAGTATCATTAAGTATTTGAATGCTACTTCAGCTCCTTAGAAGCAGAGAATTCCAAATAATTTTAGTATTAAATGCGAGGCCTACTTTTGCATGAGTGTGATTTATATTGCCTTATTTACATGCACACTTTTCCGGTATGCAAGACTAATTTCTTCTTCTGCAAAATCAGATTGATGTGGAAATGTTAGTGATTTGTATGCAATGCCTTGCTGAGTGTCAGCAATGCAGCCTAAGCTGTTCAGATAGAAAAACTTTTAGGAGGACAAAACTGTAGTGCTAAAATTGAGTGTTGTCTGTTAAAACCTGAGTAAGAGTTAAGCACGCTTTAGGTAAATATATCAAAGCCACCTGCTAGAAATCATTTTGGCTCTGCAGTGTTCCAAGAGTTCTGTACTTGTTGGGTCTGAAAATAAATATCATGTTGCATTTCGTAGCTTGTGTGCAGTACCATCATTGATTCAGATCCAAGCTAAAAGAAGGCTTGAAAATGGTGTCTCCTCTAGCAGCCTGAAAACACTGTAGGAATTTGAGGCTTTAAGAATATTCTGTAGCTGTTACAGAAATCCAAAATGTCAATCAAAGACAATTTATCAAAAAATGAATAAATTAGAATTTGCCTTAATTTTTAAAAGATATTTTAGAAGTTCTCAGAGGTAGTTTGCTGATAGCTGCAGCATAAAAAGAATGTAATAAAACTTTTATTTACTGCCACATATATATTTCCATAGTTTTCAAGAAGTTTAATGTGCATCTCTCTTGTCGCAAAACTGACTGAATAATAGCAGCAGAGTTCAGATACTTTCTGAAAAACAAGTATTTCAAGCAGTGGAGAATCTGGCCTCATTATGAGGATACAAGAGAATACAGCAATATACGTGTTACCTCAGAGGTACAGTTAGTTCAGGGTTCCTGTTGAGTTGAGCTGGAATTCTGTTTCGATATTTTGTTTACTTGTATTAATTAGTATCTTGAGTCTCCCATTATAAAAAGGGTCTCTCATGCATACCTTCCAACTTACTCCAACATGGTCAGGCAGTTTATATTTTTAATTTATTTTTTGAAGATGTATTACATGAAAAATTCTGATTTTCCCTTTGTTTTATCCTGAACTTGATGTGGGAACAGTGCAGAGGGAGAACGACTTTTTTTAGCCCTCAGTATTTTGGCCTCCAGTGTGTCTGCCCACTCAGTAAAGTAAATTATAGTGGGCAGCATATATGTAACAATACAGCTGAGATTGGCCAATACGCAGAATGCCATTGGAAACCTTTTCTGCATTTATCTCTTTATCTCTCAAAAAGCCTGAATAGAAGAGGTATTAAAGCTCCTGATCCTAAGATAAAGCTGTGACATAAACTGGCAGTAGATGGAAAATATTGTCTAGTTTGTCCTGTGACATACCATCAGTAGGTTAAAGTCACCTGTTAATGTAGGATGTCATGCTTTTTCTACAGTTGTAGTTTGGTTTTGTGGGGTTTTTACTATTTGTTTGTTTGTAAGTACTGTATAGAATTGGGATATCTAAATAAAGAGATTCAACCTTTGCATGCATTTTACATTATTTTTGTGCAAATTGTTACCTTTAAAAAGCGCATTGATGTATAGTGACTTGATTCCCTACCTATTGACTCCATTGGGAGTTTTGAAATGGATTCCTGTGGATGCCAAGACACATGCCCTGATTCTGTGCATAGCAATACAGTTAGCAACATTAAGAGTGTCAGTGTTGTCTGTAGAGACACATTAAATCACTGGATGAAAACAGCCACATCTCCTCCTTATAAACCATTGAAAAAGACCTGGTAACTTCGGCTGCTTAAAAAATATTTGGAGAGACCTACTCTTCATATCTTTCAGTTTGCACAAAGGAGTGAATGAAKCTTGTAAGCAGCCTTTAAAAATATTTCCCTATTCCTGCATAGGAGTGGTTTATAGTTTCAAGACCAGAAGTCAATCACTAGTTTTTTATCCCAGAGCAAATGTTTACAACGAGATACTGAACACTTGAAAATAGAGTAGATTATAATGGAAGCAACAGCTCATCTTTAACTTTGGAAGGACAAGCAGTACCAATTTAATTAAAGCTGTGTTAAAATAGGACTGTCATTTGTATCACAGTGATTCTCCACCCCTCTGAGAAGTCCTGCTGCCATTTTGTACCACACATTCTTGTCTTGTGCAAATTAATAGATTGTTTTATTTTCTGCAGGAAATCTGAAGACTTTTATAGCAAATCCTCCAGTGTCAAAATGAACACAGGTATGCTGCTTCTGTGAGATTTTTCTTTACGCTTATGTGTTGTTTAGTWAGCGGAGAAGGTCCCAAATTTATTTAAATTTTCATGAACAAATTTTACTTTAGTTGGTGCTGAACTCAAATTAAGCAAGGTATTTTAATAGTATGTCAGCTTATGTGCATTTGTATTCCATATATAAAATTTACATACGTGTTTTTCTATGTATGGGTATGTGAAATATACATGCATGTTTAGCTTTCTGTGCTTAAGTTATCAGTTTTGTATGTGTATGTTTTATGTAAAAATATGTAGTATGAGGACATAGCAGCTGTGGAAAAGTGGTGTTAAAGCATCACATTTTCCTAAGAAAATGCACATGCTTTAAAAATGCTTTGGTTTCATTCTCTACGGTCATTAAATTAAGAGGCATATAAATACTACCCTGTATTATTAGCTACACTTGCATAGTCAGATGATGATAACTATTTTGTACATATAGGGATTTGTATTTTCTCTCGAGTTGCTGTGATAGATGTATTGACCAAATGAAGTACTCACCAAATGAAGTACTCTGTAGGAAGTTATCTTCATGATCTGTGGCAACGTACTAATATTTGCTCCTGAATCATGAAGTCAATAGATAGTGCTGCTGGTTTTGCTGGAAGTGGGAATAGGCCTCTCGAAAGCAGGCTGGTGAAATCCTGGCCTCACTCATGTCGGGTGTAAATTTTCAGCTGAAGTCAACTCTTTATACTCCATAGGTGAACTGTCTGGTTTGCAGATTAACTGTGGCATGAGGATAGACATATCCATCCTTTCCAAGCCAGTTGGTTTTATCATTTACTGTAGTGCTGCACCGTGACAACTGATGTGACAGCTTGAAATAAGCAAAATGTGTTATGTGGGACCTGAGGACCTGAACTACCTCTGAAGCCAGTTTGGGTGTTTCAGCAGCACACACTAAATCGAAGGGATTAGCTTTTCCATGGTATAGGCTGCCATTATCTAGACCACTGTATTAATCAGGCTTACTGGCTTCCCGTTGTCTCAGACAATGACTGGAACTCAGTAGGACCAGGTTCTTGGACAGATTTTTTAATACAGAGTTAAAATATATTGGCTTACTTGAAACCACTACCTTTGTAAATATAATAAGCAGGAGAAATGAAATTTCTTAGTTGAGTTTGTGGGGTTTTTTCCCCAAAGTTTTGGTTGTTCTTAATTATTTTACAGATGCTAACCAGGGTGATGTGTTTTTTCATTTATGGAAATCTATTTGAAATTTGTCCTACCCTCTTGCATTTTTAGTGAAGATGTCTTTCCTAAACATGTCAGTCTCTGTAATTAAGGTGGTACTGAAATACTGCTTGCTTCATAGAACTGTAATTTCAGAAGTAACTCAGCTAATCATCATACATTTGACTGTGATTACATTGTGCGTTGCAATCATAGGAGTTAAAATCATATGATAGATGTCATTTTATAGCTTCTACTTTGAAAAATGTGGATAGTGTCGGAGCAGTAAATTGCCAGTTTGTGCTACTGCAGCTCTGCAGTGTGACTTTGTTCTATGTTGTAATAAGATTTTTCACGTAAGCTAGAAATTCTCAAGAGAAATAGACGTAAGATTTAAGTAATCTATGTGACTGAATGACTTCTATTGGGGATTGGGAGTCTTCTGATCACACAGGAGCCTTGAAAACCGACTTAAAAGACCTGAACACACTGAAATCCTTTCCAGTTACCTAAGGATATCATGATTGTAAGCTGAACTTTAATCTACTCTGCACTTACACAGTGAAAACATTTTTCATCTTGTGTATGCTTGAAATTAATGTGCATGTTACCAGCTGCACTAAAAGGAGGTATTGACAAAAAATGTGGTATTTCCTATCAGTTCTGTTGATGTAGATTGTTTCCTGACTGTAAAAAAAAAAATAAAATCCAGTGAGTAGGGTGTAAAAGTGAGCATCTTGCACCTATCTGTTGATAATATCAGCATCACTTTACTAAGGGAGTGACTGAGGTGGAAGCTGTTCTGCATGGTGTTCTGGTCTAGTTGCTTGTTGTGGTGGTTTTTTTTTTTTTTTAGACTATGTTGTCTTTGAACATAAAATGAATGCTGCAGGKTTTTTGGTGTTGTGGGGGGTTTTTTGTGTGTTGTTTTTTTGTTTGTTTGTTTTATAGTTCACTGCTTTATGACAGGAATTTGTGCATGACACAATTGGAGGTTATCAGATACTATTGATTTGCCACTAGTTTGTTTTAAAAATAGGCATTTCATTAATTAATCCTACAGATAAATGAGCACTCTAGTTTGATGCCAGTAACTGCTGAAGTCACAAAGCTAGCATATATGCAGCTTTAAAAACAAAAAGTAAATCTAATGCTTAGAGTGGGCTCCTCTAATCCAGTGTTCCCTGTGGCTGCAGACTTGGCAGTCTGTCTCAGCAAACCCTGCAGAAGATATTTTTGTCCACAGAGAAAATGTTTTGAAGAGCTTTGGTTTTCAATACTCTACCATATATGGGAGGGATTTTTTAGCATTTGATGTTAATTCTGTACCACATGTTAGGAAGGAATATTCAACAGCATAAGGCAATGAGACATGTTTGCAAAAGCAAAGAAATAGATGTAAGATATAGGGGAGGTTTTCAGAACGACTAAAGGTGCTTTGGCTCATAGTTYCTTTTGGTGTTCAAATGCTGTCATAATTTAAAAATAGTAGTCTAATAGAATGTGTGCCTTTTTAAACCCAGACTAAGCAATCATCAACAGAATAGTATTTTAAACTATATATACGGGTTTTCATCAACAAGTCTTCAAGTACTTTGCAGATTTGATGAGCATCATTAACTTCGTGAGACATTTTGAGAAACTAAGTCACAGAAAACCTGAGCTACCCATGAAGCTCACATCAGATTAAAACACAGGATAAATGTGCTTATTGTTCATACTATATATGTGCATGCGTAGCTGATGTTGCGGGAGAGGTAATTGCATTGAGGAATAATGAATGGATACAAGTTAATATGCTAAAACAAATTCCTAGTGTCCATCTGTAAATATTTTGGCTGAGTTTCACACAGATAATTCTTGGTAAATGCATCTAATTTTAAAATTATTAAACAAGTTAGCTGTTTGCAGTAGATGAAGCACATGAAGAGCAGCCAAGAGTGGAAAAAGTATGCAGTTCTGGAAGACTGCAAATATTTTGTGTTTGTTAAAATTATTAATGGAAGTCATCACATGCACTAATCTCTTACATTTTGTTTGGAGACAAGAATAGAAATTCTTGGGTCCCTGCAGAGTTCCTGAATATGTTGTGAAGCCACTTTTAGATCACTAAAGCAAATTAGGCAGGCTTGAGTATTTCAGGCATTCTACAAAAAATTTACTTTTTTAATCATTATTTGTTGTAATTTAGCAGCATCAAAGAACCAAATAATAAGTAGGTTCGCCTGTGTAGTCAGTGTTAGGTTATGTGATAAAAGCTCGTCTGCACACCCACAAAGGAGCTCGGAGAAACAGTGGCAGGAGGGGAAGCTCAAATAATAGCCTGCCCTGCCAGGCTACTCCCAGGCCCATCACAGGAGCCATCAAAGGCCCATCTCCACAAGCCTAGAGGAGCACAAGGGCAGGCAGGAACCCAAATTAAGGACTCCCAAGGAATGAAGGGGGGCACAAGGGCCTCCCTTGCCCAGGTCCCTCCCAGGACTGTCCCAGGAGAGCCTCAGCCCTTGGGGTCCAGGCATGGAGTGAATGGCAGACTCAACGTCTGAGCCCAGTTGCTGGAAGAAGGATCCACCCTGTACATGTGTGCATATACTCACTAGTGGACCTTCGTCCTGCTCAGCCAGAGAGGGGAGGGGGATGAGGCCATTGTGCCATCTGTGTTAGTGTGAGTGCTCTGAGTGTCTGTGGTCTGTGTGGCCAGCCATGTATGTATGTGGTGTATATGTGTGCTCTTGTGCATGTGTCTGCTGGGAGCACATTTCCAGACTTGCTACTGGTTGGACCTTCACAAGAGGTCACCATCCTTTCATCTTTGCTAACTTGGTTTATGCCACTGCTTTTACTGACTCTCTGAAACAGTCTTTTCAAAAAAACCCACCCCATGTTCCTAAATGAAAGTTGGTGGTGTTTTGAATTGGCTCCATTCTGCTTTGGAGCAGGACCTGACCAATAGACTATTTGTCGAATAGAGATACAGCTCACTTAGGGTGATGCTGTCTGTAGTGGGAGCAGTTGTTGGGATTGTGGATTTAGGGGGAAAGGGTTAAAGTACTTATTTCTGGAGAGAAACAGAATTAAGGGAGGGAGAGAGAAAGAAGTGAGGAAAGGTGGGGAATRGAGAAAGGCTGAAGAGAAAGATTGTAGGAGGGGAGCTGGCAAAGGGAGAGGAGCTGAATGGTGAGCTAACAAGAGGAAGAGGGCATCTAGAGCCCCACCAATAGCGTTAGGATACATACGCAAATCCACACATATTCCTAGCTGGAGGGCAAGCCACCACCTTGCGTGTCTTTTCCAGTCAGTGGGTGGCTCTTTCTTTTTTTCTCTTTGAAGGTAGGTCTGCAACATTGATCCTAGCATTCAGGAGTTCATCCCTATATGGCCCTTGCTCTGCAAGATACTGTCAGAAATATGTCTCACCAGATAATCCTTACCTCCCCTTTCTCCTTTGTTTTCTACAGTACCTGCTAAGGATGCTTATTTGTCTTTTCCTGATTTGATGGGAGTATGTAGGGCTTGCAAAAGAATATCTAGGCACCAACCATGCTAAGTCCTGAGTTGAGCTGGACTTGCATTTTAGGCAGCAGTTTTGATTGTGAATTATTGCCCAACTTCATATTCTATTATTGCCTGCAGACCTTAGCTGATTCAGGTCTCCTTTGCTTCAATGTTAAAACAATACTTAGGAAGGCAGGACTCTCACTCTTGAAGAGTTTGTCATGTCAAAAGCATAGAGAATTGTGCGTGTGTGTATACATATTTGCACACATTTCATTTKTTTATATATGCATACATTTTGTATGGATTGTTTCGCATATCCTCACTTGTTCTTGAGTAACAGCTGTGCAATATTAATTGCTTATAGTTTGCAAGTGAAATGAGCAGATGATCATTAATTCAGCCTTCCTTACTGTTTTTGAATTCTCTGTTGTCTAGACTTTGAGCTTTTTGGTGTTATTTGGACTTCAAGAATCTGGGTGAATATAGTTAGTATTTGCTGGAAATTTGATGGAGCTATGAAAAAGGAATACAAGCTGGAATAAGTCTCTTGAAGTTCAACTGTGTAAGGCCATGCAGATAAGGGAAGCAGTTTGAAAACTGCCTCTTTTGAGGCAGTGTGCAGATGCTTCTGATCCTCATTCAGATATGATGCCCTTGACTTAATGGGAGCCTGGCCTGAACAAAGATGGGAAGATGGAGTCCATCATGCATAAATATGTGCTTGCCCACACACATTCATATTTTATCAGAAATTTTGCACAACTCAGTATGGTATATTTGTGCGGTTATGTCTTAATTGAGTGCTAATTCACTCTCATTATTTTGTACAGTTACTGAGAATGTTGTTACAGGAACAGACTTGCGTATGGGCTCCTATATACAGGGGTAAATGTTGTATGCATATATGTATATAGTCAGTTACAACATCTGTTTTAGCTATCTTGTATGAAGCCGTGTCAAACACTTTGCTAGATAATGGGTCCACTAAGTATAAAACTCTGACTCAGTTCAGTTACATTAAAAATTAATTTGAAGCAGAATTTCTTGAAGTTAGAATGAAGAAATATTTGTAGTCAGTTTTCTCATTGTCTTCCTTTCCTCCCACTTCGGTTTCTCTATCCTGAAATTCAGGAAGGTAGCTCTTGAAAAAATACAAATAAAGCATCGCTTTGTTTGAATAAAAGATGTGACAGTATAACAAAATTGTTTGCCTGTTAGCTTGTATAATTAAATAAAGAATGCCGTCAAAGTCTGCTAATATTCAGATAAGAACAGAACCTCAATGTCAACACATCATCAAATCTCCTTAGAATTACTTCTGGTGTATGTCGGGGGGGCGGGGGGAAGGAATACAAGAATGGAAAATGTGATTTTAATTACCATTGTAATTGTAATATTAATGTAAGCAAACTAAAACAAATGTGCAGATTTGATAGCCATTGTCTTTGTTTCACATGTACACCACCAATAATTAATTGCGGGTAATGTATTTGGCCTTTTGCCTTGAGACTTGGAATTGGCAATGAGTCTTTGGAACCGCTTACACCTGGGGCAGTGGCTCTGGTGTTTGCCAACGTTAACAACTACTTAATGCATATCCTGCAAGACCTGTGGCCAGAGGGCTCTGCTGTTTCAGTGGAATACTGGAATGAGCAAAGAAATACCAGGAGCTCACTCCTCTTGCAGACATGGGTTAAAGATGTCTCTGTGGCTCAAATTACTGCTAGCATAGGAAATACTTTCTACTAATAGGTTGCAGGTCTTCCTTAAGCATAATTTTATAAAACTCCCTGTCATAGGACACAGATACAAAACCGTTAGGGCCTCTATAGTAGTTGTGGTTCTTCCTGACTTCAGTGGGGCCCTGTATGAAATTTCATTAATATCAAACATGAAAATTAAAATAATTATTATATTGAAGAGCAGAAAAATATTCTAGTTAAATAAAATCAGGAAGAATATTTGTTAACGTGCTTTTACAACTATGATAGAGTTGCTAAAAAGCTAAGTTGTGGGAAAGCTACCTTCTAATAATAACAAAGTATTTATAAAACAGAATGACAGCTCCAAGTGAGAGAGGAGCAGAGAGTAAGGAAAGAAAGGAATCATGCAAGATCCAGAAGAAAGGTTTTTTCCATTCCTGGTTGTTTGGAGTGGTTTTAGATTTCTAGTCATTCCCTCGGGATGTTATTGGGTTCCAGACATACTTTTTTTATCTTCCATTAGATAAAAAAGAAGAGGGGGGAGGGATAACAAGGTTGTTCCACCAAAACAACAAAAAAATTATGCCATCCTTAGTAATTTTGTTTTTTGAGCTTAAAGGATCCAAAAGACTGAACAAAAGCACTTTGTCAGCTGATCAAACATAAGCTTAGTTTATGAATGGTGTCTTTCTAACGCATACAACGGAATTATTTTACAGTGCAGATTATTGATTAATATTACTCTGGAATGCTTAATCCTTCATCTTGATTACTTGTTTGTTTTTATTAATTAGCTATAATTAAGCAGTCTTTCAGGTAACAGAATGTATATATCTCCCTAGTGGATTAAGTATTAAACATTGCTTTCTTTACTTATTTTCTGTGAGGTTTATTGTTATTTAAAGCTTGTGAAATTTTATGTATTCTGCTAATCTGCGAAACTTGCAAATTTACACATTCCTGCAGCAGTTCCCTAACTGCATGCTTATTTTCATGTATGTTTGGTGTATCTCACACTGTGATATGTTGCATGTGCTTGCTCCCTTTGTCTGGGGCTGCTGTCTGTATTGTTTTGTGCTTCCAGATAGCGGTGGGTGTGCTCGCAAACGTGCTGCAATGTCTGTCACATTAACAGCTGTGAAGAGAGTTCAGAGTTCTCCAAACCTATTGGCCTCAGGTATAACTGCTAACCAGTGAGATACTACTCCCGAATGGCTTTTCTATACTGTTATGCATTCCTGCAATATTACTCTGCAAGGAGGAAAAGGGTAACCATATTTTCTATTCCACTGACAGGTCTGTTACTTACTTCTACAATGCTCTTTAAAAAGTAGTCTTAATTTCTCTCTGCCTATGCTTAGTAGCCATTAATGAAAAAAATTAGAAAGACTTAGGAAAAATCAGTTATTTGTAAATTAATTTTGCCTTTGATACATATTTTGGGTCTCATGTCCCCTGTTTTTTTCAAGATAACATAGCACAAAAAGTAGGTTTTGTTTATTACAAACTTTTTTTATTGCAACTTGCTTTAAAAACTCTTCTCAAAGGAAAAGAATCTGAATGTTGTTGTAAAATAATCRTCAGAAGCCAGATTAACTTTTTAAAAAATCATTTATCAAGCGTGTTTTCCTAAAAATGTTTAAAACAATAAAAACACACAGAATATTCAGTAGACAGGCAGATCTGCTTCTTAGCGATACTCATGTCTGGTTTTGCAAAATTAAATCTTAATGGATATCAGCTGCCCAGGTTCACTAGTGAATTAAGTAGTTGTAGGTATACATCAGTAAAGAATCTTGAGTGGTGTAGACTAATTTACACCAATCTGAACATGCAGTGTTCTCACCAAACAAGTATAATACAGGAAGCTGAATAAAGAATGAGCCAGAAAATAATTGCAAGATGAAGTCTTTGTTTTGTAGATCTTTTCAAATATAAGACTAATCCCCAGGAGTAAGAACTGTTAGAATTTATGAAGCAAATTAAAAATTTGGTTGCTACTCTTTGTAAGGATATTGAAAGGGTTATTGGGATTACTGTGTGTATGTAAATGTAAGAAAAMATTGAGTTCTTATTTCTTAGCAACCCTTCTAACAATTTTTTGTCATTTAAGCATGCAATACAAGCCTCTTAATGTCTTGCTTTGTTGCACTTAAAATTAGCGATAAGGACTGCTCTTAGTACTATAATTATTGTACATTAAAAATATTTTTAATTTGTTTAGAGATGTCATAATTTTAGTTTCTTTAGGAGAAAAAACACTAATATATCTACAAGTAATCCAAAAAAACACCAGAATTTCAAATCTCTTCTGTGCTGGCAGTATGTATGTATCAGTTTCTGTGTTTTGCTTTGAAGTGATGAAGAAAGCATCGCACATTCTGGTGTGAAGGGGGAGAGAAAATCCTGACAGAATCTGTAGACACCTTTCTTAGTTTTGAATTAAACCTTTCCAGCTCATCTTAAAGGAATGATATTTCTTTTGATATCTAGATTTTAGATGGTAGTATATCACAGTATTTACTGGAAAAAAACCACAGCAAATGTTTGTTTATTATTGGCTGTCTGAAATAGCAGTGATTAAATAACAGTAACTCTCAGCACACTATAACCTTCTGTAGAACTTGTGCAATAGACATTGCACAGTTACCTGTGGTCTAATGTTCTGAGGTGTGCTTGGGTAACAGGAAGGAATTAGGTAACTGAACAAAAAGACTCCTACATATTTTTCAAGTTGTGTCATCATGTTTTTATTTCTAACACAAATTAATATTGGATGTTTCTTTTTCAGGGTCTGATTCCCAGTCTCCAGATTCAGGTAAATAAAACACTGTGTTATTTATGCATCAGTGTAATACCATGTAAGTGGATGAATTATAACAATCTTCCATTTATTTGATTTCATTACTTCATACATCCACATTCTTTAAGGAAAGCACCACTGAAATTGTAATAATAATTGCAAGTGGTTAAGACCTCAAATTCAGGTCTCATCTGAAAGCGGTATTTCCTATGATACAGTATATGTTGTCAGAAAATGAATTGYGTGGGAGAATGCAGACTGCTAATTTGCCACCTTTAGCTTCAGTGGCACTTGCTATTTCATTTTTAGTCCCTTACTCAGGATTGCAAGTTCTGCCCACCCCACTTAGCAGCCTGCTCACATAATGTGTTACTTTTCCCAGCCTCTTACAATATTTTGTCTTCAAATCTGTAACTTGTTGAGGCAGGATAGTGTCTCCCTCTATGTTTGGACAATGTCTTGAGGGCTCTTCAGCTCTGAGGATAGTCTGATGGTTGGTTGATTGGAAAATCGAGGTGTCATTCAGATTTGGARATAAGATGCATTATTGGAACAACTAATTGGGTATTGTGGTGAAATTTGGTGAAACTGCCATGACCAACTACTTTTACATGAGCTGGGATGTTTTTCAAAATCCGACACAGCTGTGAAGTTCAAGAAYCTAATCTGTGAAAGTACTTCAGCCTGCTTTATACAGGGGCTGAAGCACCAACATCTCAAAAGGACTCCCAAGGTTAAAATCCATAGTCTGTATGAATGTTGTGGGGAGGTATCGAACTGCTACCAGCAGTATTGTCAATGCTTGAGTTTTCTAAATTTAAAAGATAAATATTTTGTAAAGTGGCAGCTTTAGCCCTGTCCTTATAACTTCCATGGTGATAACAGCAGCAATGTCAGTTGTGTAATAGCTAAACTTTTCCGCAGTTTGTTTAATAGCTGGGTTGCTATGATGATAGCAATATAGAGATCTACTAATCACAAAAAAAATGGTTTGATTCTTTTTTCCTCACAAAAGCTTGGAGATCTTACAATGATGGAAGTAGAGAGACACTGAATGGAGATGCTAGCAGTTCATCTCTTACAGCAAAAGGTTTTAGGAGCGTGCGGCCAAATCTACAGGATAAAAGATCACCAACTCAGGTAAAACTGAACACACCAAGTTTCATGCTTTGGCATTTGTATGTGGGTTTGGGGGATAGCATATATAGGTGGGATACCTCTATGGAACATTGTCCTGATGTCTTCCAGATAGTGTGAATCACCTGTTCATATGGGTCATTACAAACTGTTTTACTGCATAGATAAAGTATACTCCTCACAGGATGCATGCCTCCAGGTTAATTACCAGAAATTGCTTTCAATGAACAAGACAGCCAGCTAAATAAAAGTAGGTCATATACAAATAAAAGCTTTCTAGGAGTGTTCCCAGACTTCAAAGGGTATTTGTTAATATTTTATACTCAGAGAAATGCATCAGTCATCAAAATAATATCTGAAGATAAAGGTTTATTAATTATAAGGTAGACAATGTTTCTGCCTCTTTTGCAGAACAATATAATTAGAACACACTAAAAAAAAAAAAACCAACACTTAACTTGGAAACAGATTTATCTGTCCAAAAAAGATCAACATACCAATGTCAATACTGTCTCTGTTACTATTTTAATTCAAAGGTTTAAGAGGCTCTGTGTGTTTTATATATGTGTGTTACCTGTGAATAATAGCTTGTTACCTAAGATCATGGAGTACATTTTGGAAATTACTTACATATCTGAACAATTTCACATTATAATTCTTATTCAGTGTAATAATTGTTTTTTTAAAAGAAAATGGACTATTGTGGGCTCCCTTGTGATCCCAGTTTACTCTGTGCAAATGGAACATCTGGCTTTCTAAACACAAGCTGTACAGCCCTGCACAGCAAAAGGTGGTGGGAACCTGACCAGTTCAATTGTCCATTGAATTGAGCAATGCTGGGATGAAGCCCCTTAAGTTGCTAGTTCCTTTATTTAAAGATAAAAGTCAAACTGAGTTATATCTCCTGCTAACCATTTGCTTTCTTTCTGTTTCTTCTTCAATGTTATTTTGCTGTGTGTGGATGCTTTTGGCAAATAAGGCACCTCTGCCACCCCCTAGAAAAGAAAGTTTTCAGAAAGCAAGAGTAACTAATCACAAGAATGAAATTAATCCCCAGGCAGTAACAACCAGTCCAGCTAAACATCTTCCCACAGATACTGCCTATTACACTAACGAGAAGTCTGTCCAGAAGACAATGTCTTCTCAAATATCTAACACAAGTGTGTCCTATGCACAAAAAATCATTAAACCACTGACCTCAATCTCCAGTGCAGGCACAAGCACAGTAGCTGGTATTAGTACTACTCTCCATCAAGGCCAAAGGCAACAGTCTCAAAAACGTAGGGTATCTACCCTGAAATTAACCCGGACACGTGACCCAGTGAGTAGCATTCATTGTAACACACAGCAACAGCTCAAGCCTGTTGAAGTGCCAGTATTTCCACAAAGGCCTGTCTCACCTGCCTGTAACCCCGAGCCTGCGATACACACAGCATCTCTTTCCATTCAGATAGCTCCCATCCCTGACAATAAAGCAGAGCCTGAAATCCAAGAACATCCACCTAGTATTTCTCCAGACACTTCAAAGATGTCTTCAAAGGATTTGGGACAAAAGTCTACAGTTCTTCCTTCTTCACAGGCTGCAGAATGCCATGTGGTATATTTAATTTTTCCATCTTTTATTTTAGATCATTCATGAATCACTTAATAACCCTCTGTTTAGTTATACTTACATTATCAAAGTTAGACCTTGTGTTTTCTGGGTAAAACTACCTGTCATATGGATCAAAACAGAACTGAACGAAACCTGAAGTTTTTGGAAGGGTACTGCAAAAAAAAAAAAAAAAAAATTAACCCAGCTGAGCTGGAAGGTCAACTTCTTTCTTCCTCTGTGAGCACTTTATGGAGTGCAAATGCACAATAGGGRATTAGTGAATTTTAGGTGATGCATCTGCTTAAGTGGCACTTCCTAGAGGGGGTTGCTTTAAAGCGTTATGCTGCCATAGGTGCTGGAAGGATCAAGTATGGATAGAAAAGGGTTGGATTGGGGGTTTCTACAAATGCAGCTCTGCCAGTTTGCTAAGGCAACCAAAAAATATGTTTTTTCAGTCGGTGCTTTCTGCAAGGCTAGTCACTGCTGTCTCCTATGTGTCCTGTGCAATAGCGGTTTAAAAGAAAATGGGTTGATAAAATCTTTTGTCAACCACCTCTACATGAAGCATCACAAGGCACTGAACTTTTAAGTCCCTCTGTTTCCGCTATACSCTATGCCTACTGAGGTGAAAATTCTTTGTTAACTATACTGATCTCATCTAGGAGAAATGGGAGTATCAAGCCCACAGTATAGGACCAGAGGAGCCTGAGCAGGGTTTATCACCATTCAGAAAGTTACTGAGTCAAATAAAATAAGCCTGGGAGCAATAAAGCAGCAGCGAATACATACTAGGCAAAAGGAGAGCTCTGAATAAACTTTGTCATTTCTACTCTGCTTTACCTAGTCACGTTAAGATTTTTCTCTTTAAAAAGTTAATTATTCTAGTATATATACCAATATACCAGCTTACCTGAGTTTGAAAGCCCTTTGGTTAGAGGTAGGGATTGCTATAGGTCTAGGCATATCTGCCTCAAAGCTTTGTCTGAGCAAGGATCCCATCATGGTGTATTTGTGTTCATCTAGTTCTGCTGAAATAAGGGGGCCTACTCTGAAGTAAATAGAATCATAGAATAGTTTGGATTGGAAAGGACCTTTTAAAGGTCATCTAGTCCAACACCCCTGCCGTGGGCAGGGACATCTTCAACTAGGTCAGGTTGCTCAGAGCCCTGTCCAACCTGACCTTGAATGTTTCCAGGGATGGGGCATCCACCACCTCTCTGGGCAACCTGTTCCAGTGTTTCACCACCCTCAGCGTAAAAAATTTCTTCCTTATATCTAGCCTAAATCTACCCTCTTTTTGTTTAAAACCATTCCCCCTGGTCCTGTCGCAACAGGCCCTGCTAAAAAGTCTGGATGGAGCCAGTGGGTTTTGCTAGCGCTGTGTTAAAATACATACCTAAAACTAGAGTACAAATCAGCATGTGAGGTGGTGTAAAATTCTGCATGAGGTGAGGTCCCAAAGCCAAGATGCCATGGGCTACAGTTAGAAATGAAGGCTACATCTATATGTCTAAAAAGATTTCTTTTCTGACTCAGATCTCTGGTTGAAATCTTGGAACTGTTCTAACTAAGGCCAAAAATTATGATCCCCTTTAGCGCTCTATCTCACGGTATTTGCAAAGTTCACAATTTCTCTCACATAGACAAATTAACTTTCAGTATACTATGCTTGATAGTGCTTTCATTTTTAAAATTGTTTTAGATTTGCAAGCTCTACAGGACTTTGTACACCAGTTAAAATACTTTTGTATATGCAGATCATAGGTTGTTATGTTAAGCTATATCCTCTAGGGATGCTCTCAGATTGCAGATTAGGCCCACCAGCAATGTTCAAAGCTGCCACGGAGACTCTCAAAACCCAAATACATTTAGAAAGGCGCTGTAAAAACAAACAACTGTCCCTCTGCATCTGGGTTTATGTATGTGGAGGAGAATGACATGAGATTGGCTAATCATCACTTCTTAAGAGGTGGTGAATGAGAAATACTGTGCATGTGTGGGTATCTATGTGTGTAGGGAACATGTACAACTATATTACGTCACAAAGCATGGAAAAATACAGCCAAGAGAGCGCTTGTATGGTCCAAGTTCATGCACAAGAATTTTGCAGTATTTTTTAATGTATCGTTATGTTTGTGCTCCTATTTGCGCTTCATTTCAGAGCTTATCTGCCACAACTTTAGGAGCAAGCAGAAGTGTGGTATGACTCACCGAGTGACATCTTGTAAACTCTCCTACTCAGAGAAAGGTTAAACCCCTTAAAAGTATATAGGAAAAGAGAAGCATTCAAGTTACTCAATATTGGGGTTTTTTACATTATTACAGTCTCGAGAGATGCTGCTGCTCTGTACCATATTGCAGATACGGGAGAAATAATCTATTTCAGCAGAGAAATTAGTATTTGTTAGTATGAGACCAATGGAGGTAAATTCTGTGGTCCAAATTTCTTTTAAGAAAAAGTTCTAAACTGATGAAAAATTCTGAGATGCACCTTCTGAAATAAACACCTGGTATTTTTATGTTCATTTTGTTCCTGGGTTCATTACTGTCCTCTTGTTCTAGATACTGTTCTCTAAAACTGAGGATGCAAAATATTTGTCCTGTTTGTTTGAATTCCACGGATGAGTGAACACTTGGTTTAGTCCTGGTGTCCTGGAGGAATAAAAACTGCTATACTAGATATTTATGAAAGTGTTTCTTTTGCCAGCTGTAGACAAGTGAATCAAGGAAAATAAGGCTGGAATTCAAAAAATTGTTTCTGAATCGGTTTATCTAATACATTACTGTATGTTAGGTATTGACAATACATTGAGTGATATAGAAGGGAGAGAAGACAGGTTTCAGTGTTTTGGGGACAGACGGCAAGCAAAGAAAATCGAGCACATAATTTTCATTTTAAGTTCTGTATCACTAGTGTGGTTTTGCACAAGGGCCAAACTCCATCTCCTTATACTGAGTTTAGAATAAGAGGGCTAGGTAGTAAAAATGCGCATAGGAATATAACTTGCAGCATCAGTTTGGAGATTTTGACATCAGCTTTTAACAATTAAAAATAGAGGTATTTTTACCCATTTGTGCAAGCGTATGGGTGTAATTTGATTGTTGACTACTAAAATCTGCTATGTATTAACAAAATGAGTTCATTTACTTATTTCTGAGTCTCCTTATCTGTGTCTTGATTGTTGAAGCAAGGCCAGCACTTTGGTGTCATTAGTAATCTCACACCACTCCCCACAGATCTTGCATTAAAATGATAGATGACTGGTTTTGAAACCCATACTAGGGTTGCATGTCTACTTCATGTGAATTGGGTAGCAACTGTATTCTTCAGGCCTGACATTTTACTATTTCATGGAAGGTGAACATTTCTAAGGACCAGCAGAAAGCTGCGCTTGAGACCTTCAATTCACTTCAAGACTGTAATGATATTTATCTCTCAAACATTGCTCTACAACCCAAGATAATTATGTAGTCTAACTAGTTTTTCATCATTCTAATTGATTAAGTACTCGTTTGGCATTTAATCCGCCTGACTTTGCTAGCGTTTCTTGCGCTATAACAATAACAAACCTAATCTGAAGCACACTGAATGGAACTGGTATTAAAAGTTTTCTGGAATGCATTCAGCCTTGTCCTTCTCATATTTTTCACAGTGATTAAAAATATGGATTAGTAGTAGCCAGACATATCTGTTTAGAGTTTACCAACGCTCCCATGTTTTTGAAATGGTGTAATTGGTTTTCGAAAATAATGCTGTTTTAAATCACTATTTCAGCCACTCTTTCCCAGAGTGATGGTTGTACCTATGACAATTCTAGAACCAGGCAGAATATTCAAGTTTTACTCTACAAAGCTGAGAAACTTCATGTTGGGAATCAGTACCTAGAATTCCTGCATTCCTTCTACCCACATTGTAAGAGTGGTAACTATATTCTTTTTAAGAATTTGGCTTGATGAAATCAGCTATTATTTGCCAAACACAATGAATTTAATTCTTTAAGAACTCAATTTCACTAGCTCTCTGGATGCACCCTGAACATCTTGTGTTGTCCATCCCTTCTTTTCTCAAGCATGCAGGCAATCTTCTCAGTTGGAAGCCAGAAGGCTTGCTAGGTTTCTCAAGTCTCCAAAATTTCCTCTTATTTTAACAATTTAGAGATCAATTTACATATTTTGGCTCAGTCATATGTAACTTTTTTTCTGGGGATGCTGAGAGGATATCTGGTCTCAAGAACTTCAGAGCTTCATATTGGCTCTGCCTCATAGTTGCATTATGATCTCCTGGTTCATGTCTTTTGCTGGAGATCTTGAATTATGACGTGGATGATGAAATTCATCATGAATGATGGTTCTGTCTTCCCTTTATGTATCTGTGAGATGAAATTACTGTTTCTTATATGTGTATGTAAATGCACACATCTTAAACCCCTGATATACTATGCTGTATAACCAACCGGCTGTTTCACATCTGCATATGATTGCTTTTAATGAAATTATTTTAATAGTATTCCATTGTTCTTTTGAAGTTTCCATTGGCAAATTAGTTATGTCTAAAATTCATATCTCCTTTTACAGTCATACACTCAATTATTGATTTTCTGATTAAGAAGTAATCTGTTCAGATTTACTCTATGGAAAGATTTTTCTTTTTTTCCAGTTGTAGATTTGAAACATTGCTGTGAATAAGATTTAGATTTTAAGCTGTTTGACTAAGTTTCTTCACTGTTTTAACTGCAGATTTTAACAGGAGCTTCTGGCTATTTTTGTGTACCCCAGAGGTCCAGTAATGCTAAAGAGTTCTTTTGAACCATTGGAACAAGTGATGGATATCTGTTCACATGCTTAAGATTCTTTTCTGAAATGCTTATTCATAAGGATGGTCCCATTGACCTCAGTAAGGTTATTTGTGTAAATTCTAGTTGATCTCATCAAGAATTATGGAACTGGACCCCCAGTGATCTCTCATAAGTAGCACAATCTGGGTTGTGTTCTAAGTCTTCCATAAGGGCTTTAGAAGATATTTTCAGATTTTGGATTAAAATGCCAAAATGGCATTTTAATCTGATGGCTTGAAACATTTTTTGAATGATTAAAGACATCTGCGTATTCTGAGCATAGGAAATAACCATAATATTATTGGCAACAATGTGGTATCTATGACTAAATGTTGCTTTTTTAAGTAGTAATTACTGCATATGGTATCTTACTGTCCTCTATTTTACATAAATTTTAAATCCCAAACACTCTTTCCCTGCAGCTATTGCAGAGTTCCTCAGCCGTATCAGAAGTGAAACCATTAGTGCTGAAGTAGGCAGTATTTTGACGTACTTCAGGGATTGAAAGCTTGTGGCTAATAGGCAATATAGAAGGATTTGTGCAGCTGTTTAACAAAGATTGGATGCCAACATGCTTTTCATGTATCTTTAATTCAAAAAGAAGTTGCAGATACAAAAAGCCAGTTTCAGGACTAGTTTAAACCCAGTGTCCTGTGTCTGACTTGAAATCACAGAATATAAAGCTCTCATACATTGTGTGGCAGTTTTCAGAAGCACTCTCATGAGGACATTCCCTTATACTTTTAAGGAATTACGCTGAAGCCAAACAGCTAGCGTGTTTTGTTTCAGTATGAAGTCATCTCTGTCCTGTTCTTGTGCTCCCAATCTTTGTTGTTCCTCAGATTTATACCAGTTACCCTAACAATCCTTGTGTCCTCTAATGTTGAAAAGACTCCTATGCGTACACCTTCTGCAGTAGGCTGACAGGGTGCTTCCAGGGTGCTTGGAAATTCTAAGATCATCCGAACATTTTTATTAGAGAGGCAGTGGAGAAGATGTACTCAGTCACAAGAGGCAAAGAAGTCCACAACCTATTGCTTGCAGATCATATGAACATTCAATGTTAGTGTTTCCGTTTAGCTTGCAGTCCTGCCCATCTGTGTATTACAGTTAATTTCAAAATTATACCTGTCCTTTGACAAAAAAGAGAGCAACATCTACAGAGATCAGACTTGCAGATCCTTTTTTCCTTTTACAAACAAAATGAACATGATGTTCTCTAGCCTCATATTTTTGTAAAGCATTAAATAGTGTGAACCTTCTCGATGCACAACTGAAATCATTAATGTATGCAGTACATTATGAATATTCATCCCCAGCACACTATGGTTTCTGGCATTGCTTCCACTAGTATTTGATGCATTAATTTCTTTCATGTTTTTCTACTGTAATATAGAGCGTGGTTGATTTATTTCCTAATCCATGTGAATGTGAACTTCCTTGGGCTGCTGAAAAACTTACGCTTTTGTAATTCTCCTACACACAGCAAGAGGCAAAGGGAAAAGTTTTTTATTCATTTGGTAATCTGTTTCTTTTCTTATTTTTYTTCCTCAAATCTCAGCTTGGAAACCAGAAAGTAACTGCCCCTGTGATGGAGGTAAATGCTTCACAGACACACAGACAAACAGCAACAGAAGCTTCTCCACTGCCTCTTCCTCCTCCTGTGGTACCAGTTAACAGAGCCTCTTTCTCACCAGACAGTGGCACCCATCTAGTACCACATTCTTTGCCATCGCTTGATGATTTTTTGCCTTCACGCTTTTATAAAACCTCAGCCCTTTCACAATTTTCATATAAATGCCCATACCTAGCCTCTGAAAGTATTATCCACAGGAACGAAACAGCCTCTGTAAGCACAGATTCTGCCATGAGTGAGTGCTCCTCCTGCACAGTGAGTGAGTCCTCCACAGCCATTCTAGATGAGCTGCAGACTTGTAGCTATGATACTACTGACTGCTCTGAAACACCTTCCCCAACCTTGAGCCAGATGTCTGCTGTGTCAGATGGCACCACCTTAACCAACACTGCTGCCACTTCTCATGTAATTATGCTTCCTTTTTTCCTCCTCCATTTTGTTCAAACAGGTTATCAAAGGGGAAAAGAATTCAAACTTGTCTGTTATCCTGTTACACAGACAAGTATTCCGTTAGTAGTTTTCTGTGTTCGCAGTCTGACAGTATGTTTTGCAACGGTTGTTTAAAAAAAATCATTGGCATAGCATATTTGGTAATAGGAAAATGATGCTAAGTTACTGCACAGTTGTATGGTCAGCTAAGGTGTATCAAACACTTTGCTTAAAATAAGTGAAGATAAATTCAATAAATATCTGTTCCAAACGCATTAAAAGCAAGTGGTCTGTAGAGTTTGAAGAGATTTGTTTAAAATATTGTTGGCAACGTACAGGTTTGTGGAGTTTGTAGACTCTGGGCTACCACTATTTTCGGTTTATACTGAGGTACAGATTTCAATAATATAACTTGTAAATTCATAGTAAATATTGGTAATATTTAACGCAGTTTTTTCCCCAGCCATGACCACTGACTGCACAAAACTGTTTTTCTCTCCTCTAACTAACCTTTTCCTCTCCTAAGCACAGTTTCTTACAGGAGTGAACTTCATAAATAATCTTGTAGTACCCAAGTGTCCTGTTACTTTTCTCTTGGTTAAGTCAAGGAAAAAACCAGCATGCAATTAGACATTTTATACATACATTCACTTTTCTGTATCTTAGTACGCTCATACATGGGTAGAAAGAAGGTATGGAATTTGGGTTAAATCCAGATCACTTCTGATTTCTTTTGAGATTATCTGCATGATTAAAATGAGTCAGAACAAAGCCTTCATTTAAATTGAGCAATTCGCTGTTGAATTACAAAGCAGAGAGATGTTCTGAGACCAAAGTTTCACTGGGTCACAACAGTGTTCAAACTTTGTACAAATAATTCAGCACACTATCATTTTCAAGTCTGAAAAGAACAAACAGTGTATATATTTTTAAAGTTTCATGTATATTTTATAAAGAGTATTTTGAGTCCAAACTTGCACATAGTCACCTGGAAAGTCAACTATCTGTTGTCAGTGCTCTGGATGCTGTTAAAAAAAATAATACTAATCACAGGCACGTAAAAGCTGTCATTCCTAACTCTTGTAACACAGCTCTGAAACGTGGGGGTTTTTTGGGTTTTTTTTTAAATAAAGAATCAGTACTGTGAATCTGCGTACAGCCCAGTAGTTGTAACCGAAGATACCATAATCAATATAGATGGGTACRTGTAAATAAGGCACAATCACTACATGACCATTTACTAGCTATGGGAAGCATGGAACATTTATATTTTCTTCTAACCTACTTCTAAAATAATCAGCTAACTGTATTTGTTTTCTTTGAGCACCATTTTTGTAAGCTAAAGTTGAACAGTCCTTCCTTCTTTCCTTTTGGGTAGTCTCCCTGTAGAGGGATATGTTATGGTCAGGTCCGACCACCACTTTCTCCCTTAGACATGGCAGGGATGAGCATAATAGTTGTTCCCCATTAATGGACAAAGAGAAAGGGTGAGTCTCCCACCAAAGGACAAAAATCCCCAAACAGTCCTAAGAGCCCCACAGAAATTAAACTGCTGGCAAGACCCACCTCTGCAGTGTAGAAAAGTCTGCGTCTCCCATCCTCTGTAGAGGAGGGCCAGATGACTATAAATGTTTCCATGAAATGAGAAAATAATGGGGAAGCTGGTGGCACACACACGTGTGCTGCTAGTGGCTCTACTCCTGTAATGATCTTCATTCTCAAAGGAGACTCCTGTTGGTTTTGTAGATGAAAACCGCTGAGAGGACAATAAAAGTAATATAGGATTGTGCCATCCAGCACTGTGCCCGCATAAGATGGAACCACGTTTTCAAAGACATTATGTCCACATTGGGGATGTTTGTTTATTCTTGAGGTCCTTAATGAGAGGTTAGGCAAAAAGGTTTTACAGCGGATCTTTTGAGAAGAAGAAACAGCATCAAGAAGAGCTGAATCAACAAAATTGTAAACTATTCCAGGCAAAAGGCAGAGCGAAACATAAAACTGTGGTTAATTGGCCATACTTTTAGTCACAGATTACAGCTTCTTTGAAAACCTGAAGTATAAGAATTGTAATTCTTATTTGGGCTTATGCTTAGAATTGGAGTTAAAATCGGAGGACAGCTGGCTTCGGAAACTATTTTTTCTGATTCTATTCCAATTATGGACATTTCCCTTACAAAGTAATTTTCATGGGTTCTTTTTGTTTATGTAGTTTAAAATTGTGGAATCTAATGGAAACTTGGAAATGGAAGTACACATTAGATTTTGCCTTTTCCCAAGTTCCGGGACTGTCTCGAGCTTCAAGAATTGATCCTGAGTATTTCAGCCCAATTCAATGTCTTGAGGCCAGGGGTGTGATGTGCAGCATTGTTGCACAAAACTGCTTAGACGTCCATAATGGGACCTCTCTCCCTTTGCTGCCTGCCTCAGCAGAGAGAAAGTTAGAAAGCAGCCCCAATCCCAAATTGATGCTTTTCTCTGCTCTGATTCAGAAGTCCAGAGAGCTGCTCTTTCTGATGCTCAGGCAAATTAAAGGGAGTTTAAACCTGGTACCTAGGAGGAATCTTTACGAGAGTTTGATTACCTAGCAGCAGGAGTAGGTGGCTCTACTAGCAGTGGAGCACAGGTAAAGTATACTGGAGAAAAAAATAAATGGAGGAGCCTAGGGAAATGAACAGCATGAAAGAGATGAGGATTATCTTCCCAGTAAACTGGGAAATAGGTGCATTTTGGTGAAATAGTTATTTTCTGTCTCATCTTATTTTCCCACAAAGGAGATTACCTAGGAAAGTAAAAGGTCTAATTCACAAATAGGCATCTTAAAGATTTCACTTCCTTGTAAAATCTGGGAACAAACGCTGTCACCTGGAACTCAAACATCACATTCTCAGATTGAAAAGTCAATAGCTCCCAAATGATTCCAAGGGCAGGAAAAGGCCCTTGGAACTTGAAACTTGGCAAAACTGTCTTTTATAGCTAACCCTCTCACCAGTGCAAGATGCATCAGATAAACAAATGCAATAGCCACCTTCATGGAAACTTTCCTCAGAGAAAGTCATTAGGAACTAAGAAATTATAGCTGAGCTGATATCCTCTCTAAAACCTTTAGAAGCAAACCCARAAATGTCATATATGGACATGCCACATATACATTTATGACTGATGTCCATCAGCTACTTGTGTGGATCTGTTTTCATAATATTGTGTACTACTTAGTGTAAGAGCCTTACTGTCTAACCCAGCTATTTGGTAAAGCCCATCACAGGAATATCTTAATTTTTTATTACAGAAATTCATAGGAGTAGCTTTGCAGTCTACAAAGAAGTCACATTAGTTCTGCTCCTCTCTTCAGAGAAACAAAAGCCATAGTAAATGAGTAAGAAGGTGTAAGGTTCTGGACATAGTTGCACCCTGCCTTCCCTAGAAACAAGCTTTCCCAAAAAGACAATATGCAGGAAAAGAGAATGGGTGAACCCCTGAAGTAGAGTAGAGATGGCTGGCCTCATCTAGGAACCTCATCTGAAAACATGGCTTCATACCTTTTGAAATGCTATCTTTGAGCTCACGTAGCTTTTGTATTCTTACAGCTCCAAGTTCTTTTGGAGGGGAGGATGGTGTGAGAAAAGCAACTTACTTTACATTTTGGTTCTTGACTTTATTAAGAGAGGAAACATTTAACACAAAACTTTTAATAGAGACATCACCACAACACAAACTTTTCAGCTCAGTTTGGAAAACAGGCATCCTTAAAATGAGAAACCCCTGAACGCATCTAGGAGTTCACATGATGTCTGCATAGGAGCCAGAATTTGTTTTGCTCTCTTAGCTATTGGAGGCCAAGACATTAAAAATTTCAAATCAAATCAGTAATCTCCAAAATACAAATGTATACAAGAGGTCATGTACCATTTCATTTTTAAATGTAAAAATAATATGCCTTTTAATAAATTTTTTACTTATGCTTTGCTGCTTCAAATAGTCTCATTTACAGCATGTTTTGGTTCTTCTCTTTTGTTATATAAAATCGAGCAAAGTTTGTAGCGCTTCTGATTTTGTTCAGATTTAAAGAAGCGTTCTGCATTAAAAGAGATGTTCCCTCCCTTTTCTGCTGAAATATTCACTGCCCTCTCATTTCATTCAATGCTTTCTCAATATCTCTGGTTTGATCCTTGCAATACTCCCCATAAAAGTGCTACAGCCTAGATATGGGGATTCTAAAGCTGGGGGCAGGGAAGCAGATTGTTTCAGAAGTACCTCTTGTGTCTAAAGCCTAAATGGCTTGTGATGCTGCTGTACTGCCAGTTTACTTAGCTTTCCCATTTTATTTATTTGATTTTGTTCTGTTGTTTTGTGGTTGTGTTTTTTTTTTTTTGGTGCTATTTATTTTTATTGTGATAGATTATGTATCAGCATCCCATAGTCACCCTAGCTGGCTTCCATTTTTTAAAGAAGCTTTGGCTCACTCTCTTTAGCTAGTCTTAATGAGACTTTTCCCTTCGGTCTGCGCAGAAGTTCTCATTAATACCAATAGGGCTCGAGCATGTGCATTAAGGGAATACGTCTCTTGGAGTGAGTGATCTGTGGCAGGCAGCCTTTTTCACACAATGAGAGGAACTTTTACTGCCATGTTTATTTTATATTGCTGTCAGACCTCTGCAGACCTTGTTTGTGCCATCTTCATTGCCTTGACCATGGTCTTTCTGTCACCTTCCCATGACTTCAGCATGCTTCACAGACCGCACATACAAGGAGAGAATGGGGGAGGTAGAAGGTATATAAGAAACACATTCCGCTCCCCTTGTGGTGAGTTTTGTATTTCAGTGAATGCAGATGCCATTATGGCTAGGTACCTGACAACTGGTAATTGTTGTGTGGATGAGAGTCTTGCATCACTCTTTGTTTGGGATGGCAGTCGGAGGGCTTTGTGTGTAGTTTAATGGGATATTGTTTTGTTTCTCTCAGGCTCAGATCACAGTGAATGGGAACTCTGGCACTGCTGCCAGCCCAGTGAGTCACTTTCAAAGGCCTTTTTCCCCTTCTTCAGCTTACCCTCCACCAGCTTCGCTCAATTCCAACATTGTTATCATGCAGCATGGCAGGATGATGGGTAAGCCTCACACAAAATGTTTGCTTTATACATTACGCAACATATTCCAATTCATGTGGCAAAGATTGCAAACAATTGCAGAGTGCTTCACATCCATAATGAAGGTATTGTCTATTCATCTACCTTGGGAAGTAAATGCAAAAAAATAATAGCATTTATTGTTAGATACAGTAACGATCCTGAACTAGCGTTACTATTAAGTTCTATTACTTATGTGTGTGAGAGTGACCTCTTGCCACCTTTCTACTAGCTTTACCGAGGAAAGAGATCAAAACACTCAGCCTTTGCAGCCCCTTCAGGTTTTGTCTTCTTTAAGAAACCAAGGGCCAACTTTGTACATTGGTTCTCCCCATAACTTTCAGTAGAAATACTGCCAACAAAGGGTGGGGCTCTGGGCTTTTAAACACCTAAAGCCATGTCAATCTATAATTTGTTTATGTATTTTTTGTAGGGTATTGGCGAATTCTATTTTAAAAATACATGATCAGCCTTAGAAAGGAGCTTTGCCAGTATAATCCAGTTTTGCCAGAACAATCATTTGCTTGCTGCTTTTTGCACCAGTGTTTTGCATATTCAGATAAGACTATACATGCAAAATAATTTTAATGTGATCCTGGAGTTTACTTTTTTGTTGCGCATGTGGGGAAATTAGGTGACRGTTCTCGCTCTGAGACTTATGGCTTAGACAAATGCTGCTATCCCTATCATAGTGATAAGTACAAAAACTGTATACGTGGGTTTCTCCACATCCCAGAATTCTAGATTCTTTGATTGCTTCCAGTTTGTGATCTAAAGGCCTATCAATTCTGTTTTGGATATACCTGAAATAAGTAACATGTTTTCCCATTACTTTTACTCTTATATGATGCTGAAGTTCTGTGTTCCACAATAACAACCTTATTTAATTCTCCTTGCTCATGTAAAAATCCCACTGATGGCCTCAGTTTGAGGCTTATGAAGAATGAAGGATCAAATCCAAAAAGTTTTCTAAATTTAACATCATGCATTTTGGGAAAAAGGCCCAAATATTCAGACGTTTGCCATGCAGAGTTGCCCCTCGCCATATATGTGTAGCACTGGATTATTTACAGGATTTAAAACTTGAGTAAACAGCTGAAACAGCCATGCCAAATCCAGCTCTCTGCAGTAGGAGTGAGCAGAAATATTCAAATTAAAATTAGAGCTTTCAGTCACCAGAGCTCCTTTTGCCGATTTATATTACAATTCAAATATTTTGCTTCAGAAGAATCAACAGATGTTAATGTCACATGAAAGGCAATTGTAATCTTCACCAGTAGTGTTAGAATATTTATTTTTACTCCCTACATACATTCATCCTGCTGTGGAAAAGTCTCACAAGCGCTGTACCTGTTCTTGCAAAAAAAGATGCTTTGTCATAGCAGCCCACTAATTTACTGAAACATGCTGCCTGAAGGAGTAGGGGTCTTTTCCCTGCATGCAAAAGAGAAGTATATCATCTGCAGCAGTACAAATTTTCACGTGACATATCCCAGCAGTGAGGTGGTTTTTGTTAAATAAATGACTGTGAATTTTAGAGGGAAATGGTAATAGTACATATTAATTTCATTAATTATAAAGGAAGATTTGGGGGAGAGGGGTAGAAATATTGCAAGTCACCACAAACCAGTAACAGCCTGCACAGTTCTTCTAAAGTATTGGGGGTAGATCATCAGATTGCTCTACAGATGCCAAGTTACTGAGGTCCATTTTTATGGATTGTAGGTAGAGGCACTTAAACATACCAACATAACTTTAAGGGGCAAAAATTATACATCAGAATTTGTTTTTTAAAAATATTCATGCATTAAAACTTAATGTTTCTAAACACATATCACATAAAGTCTTTGTGGAGAGCTGTTTGGAATCTGTTGCTGTGCTTACAGAACAGTTTTCTATATTTTGCTAGATTTGATAGCGGGGAGTAGTTTTGAAATTATATCACTAGTTTCAAAGAATGGATAGGAAAGGTGCAAGAGTTTGATTTATAGGAAGAAGGCTGCTGCCCCTATTTCTCAAAAGATTTTGCTGGGTTTGTGGGTTTTTTCCTTCTTTTTTTGTGAGCAGGATACTGCAAAAAACTACCTCTAATCTAAGAAGATCTGAGTTGAATAGCCCATCTAGTCCTTAAATAAGTTTATAATTCTGTTAATGTAACATTAAGTAGGGCAAAGCCCCAGCTAAGAGGATTTTCTTTAAGTGTTGTATATCTATGTGGTTAAGATTGTTGTCAATCTTTGTACAGCATACTGAAATGGGAAAGCGTGTTATAACTGCCAAGTATGATTATTGTATCATTATACAATATTCTGTCATGTTGTCTTTACAGAGTCCACAGAGACATACTCACAGCATGTTCAGACTGTTGGCAGCAGCACCACCACCAGTACAATACCAATCTGTAGATCCTCAGAAGAAGAAAAAAAAATTACAGTCATTAAAGCTCCACATTATGCAGGGATTGGCCCGGTAGATGAATCTGGAATCCCTACAGCAATTAGAACGGTAGGAAATTCTGGGGAATCTGTGTATGAACTCATACAATGAATTGATTGTTGGTAATGGGTTTTTCACATTCTTCTAGTCTTATATAATGTGGAATACAGCGTCTGTAATCAGCGAGCTCATGAATATAATATTGTGTGTTGACGGAAAAGGAGAATGCTGATGGGAGCGTAATTGGGTAACCTCATGTTTCTAGTTTTAATTAGAAGTAGCCAAAACTTTGTGTCTCTTTCTTGCTTTTTTTGTAGTTCTTGCCTTTTCGAGATATGCGGTAATTGCATTTGTCTTGTCATTTCTAAAATAAAGTTTATACATACTATATATATGCGTGCATGCAAGTATACATATATACTTGTGTGTGTGTGTGTATATATATATATATAAAAATCTCACCCTTCTGCATTTTCGGGGGGACGGTGGTTCTCCTGTCATCAAGGTAGTGTAGAAATGAATAGTTTTGTTCTGATAATAATCTAAGTGGCTAGTATTTTTGTGGAATTGTAATATATAATCATTGTGCCCTTGAGTGACACGTAAACGAACAGTGTGGAAACCCTTTCATTGTGACTAGCCCCGTTTTGATCATCTGCCACTAGTCACTGCTTGAGTGGTCCCAGGATGTTGAACTGAAGAGTTTTGTTTTCACTATGCTGAAGCATTCTTTCCACTCTGCTGTCAGGGCAGCCTCTTCTGGCTGGTCCAGAGAGCACAGTGGCAGCTGCACTAGGTCTGTAAAGGAAGTGCTTACTGGCCTTCCCAGCCAGAGAAGAAGTGCTGTGCTAGTCGGAGAAAGAGTAAGAAGAGTGGGAGCCAGGATGAAAGCGGCAGAGCCCTTGCAGGTGAAGTCTTTGTGAGGTGCAAGGATGTAGCAGCTGTTGGATGTGTGCTCTCTGCCAATACTGACATATGGGGCTGTGTTGTAATTGCCAAGAACTGCTTCAATGGATTGAAAAATTAGGGGGAAAATCAGGAACTGATGGAGAAAAGCAATAGGAAAAATTCAGAATAAGTGGTAAGATGGGGAGAATTTTTATAAGAATGGGGGGAAACTCTGGCATTTCTTGCTTTATTTTTGACATAAAAAGTAATGCAATCAGAATCTTTTAAAAATGAAGAGTTTCTTTGAAACAATGCTCTAGCTTCCTGCCCCTTTTTAAAGTAAATATGTTCCTATGCTTTATATAGGATAAAGTAATTATTTTTGTTCTTTTTTCAATAGCAGATTGATCTAATAGGGTGCATATCAGTTATATAAGATTATAACAGAAATCCCCCTCAAGTGTGCTTAACAGAGTTGGCAATCTGCCAACCTATATTTAATTTTCTTATCGTATGGTCTGAGTCTCTCAGATTTTCTCCTAAAAACATAATGTAATTTGAATTAGGATATTTTTCAGCTGGATTTGCTCTGTTTTTTGTTACGTTTCAATTTCAATATATCTTATAGCTTGTAAACTTAGTATTATAGAAATCATTCTCACAATGAGATATGAGTTAAAAGATTATGCTAGCATGTGTGTGTGAGTGTGTGTCTCGTGCCACTTTGTGTCCTTATTCTGCTTCCTTAGGACTTAGCTGGAAGTGAGATTGTTTTCAAGATATTGATTTGAGATTACATTTTAAATGTGGACAGTATATTTGAGCCCCATGTACCCCAGTCGTGTAAGAACAAAGGTGATATAGTTGTCAGCAAAAAACTCAAATATGCTGCCCCTTGACACCTCTCAGAAGTGCAGTACTATGCAGAAACATGCAAAAGTGCTGTAACTGCATTTCTCATGAACAGTAGAAGGTAGGATATATCACTCGCTCTTTCCCCAAGATCAGTGAGCAATCCAAATAGGAATCTTCTCCCAGAAAGTTCAGCCTCACTCCATCTGGAGGTAAAAAGAAGTTTTCAAATTAGTTGAGTTTATCATTGCATGCAAAGTTTAAAAGTTTCATATTCTTCCATCTTTATTAAAATGGCAACAGTCTATCAAAAAAGCAGTAAATGCAGATTCAGAGGTGATAGGTAACATATACACTGTGTTCCGAAACACTATGCTACTCAAAGGTAAGCTTGTAAATAAGAACTTGGGAGTATCTGTATTCCAGATTTGGAGTGCTTTTCAGGAGTAGAGAGATTTTTCAAGCTGTGGTTATCTCCTCCAAGTCTGTCTTTACTCTCAGAACATGGTTTGTGACAGCTGTTTAGTCAAGGAAAGCAGAGTGATGTTCTCTTCTCTTTCTATTCTTGCAAATGCTCTCTGTCCAAAGCTGCTGAGAGGGGAAGGATTCCTATAAAGCTTTCCCTTCTCTGAGAATCTCCATCCCATGTTAGCATGTTCCCTCCATACCACTTTAGCTCCTGCCAGCTCTGGGAAGTGCAAGTCTGAAGCCTGAAAATTCAGATCATTGTTAAGTTCTGCCACTGTGCCAAGCCCTGCCCCAAAGATGGTGAAATTCCAAGGCATTAAAAATGAAGTCTTTGGAAAACAGAGGGTAAAATGCTGTTYACTCAGAAAAGCATTCAGTCAAATGGCATCACCAGAGTTTACCACCGACAGGGTCCTAGGAAAGGAGAAAACAGATTCATGGAAAGCAGTATGACCGCACTGTTTTAGACTATCCAAAATGATCACTTCATGTCTAACTATCAAAATTAATCTGTAGACTGAAAAGGCCTCTATTTACTAAGAATGAAAAAAAAATCAAGTCCCACTAGATTTCTTTTCTGTACTTAGTGATGTAATGTTTCAGCTAGGAAAAAAAACCACAGAAGGTCCACTGAAAGTCATAAATGCCTCCTTTAATTGCATACTTTCTGATGGATTATTAGAATACTGCAATGATTATGGACTCTCCAAAGTACCAACTGCAGGTACTTATGTCGTCTTCACGCTAGTTGGCTGATTGTTCGTTCACATATGATGATACTGTGTTCCAACATTTAATTGCAACAACTATAATATATGCAAAGCAGGATGGCATCTGAATGGTTTGGTGCATTGTGAATACTGCTAATTCCTCAAAACAAATGTTGGTATGTGGGATTACTGAATATAAATTGAGAAAATGTATTTTTAAATTAATTTATTCTATTCCTTAACTAGTCCTATCTGGCTAAAGCCAAATTATTGGCTGAGGCTTTAAACCCCAGGGTGGGGGCTGGGGGGGGGAGATGATGAGAGGAAAAGGTTCAAATGTCCAGAAAGTTGTTGGGAGACCTTCTTCTCTGGTCACGCGGGATCTCTATGTGGAAGCCTCCTGTGGATTTGTGGAGGACCTGACTGATAAGGAGGATCCGGCAAAGAGATACCTATGCACCTTTGTCCCTTGACAAACAGTAGGGTCATAGCACTAATATTTATGCACTGTTTCCAATCTATTCACCTATCACTGATTCGAGCTCTATTGGAAGACTCTTCTTGGCCCAATACAATCAGAAAGGCAGTTGTGGTATCATGGGACCATTGCTGTGGGAAATGAGGAGTAGCATGGAGGTTATACCCATCAGCATGAATTCCTTCAGACCTTCTGGACTTCCTTATAAACTTTTGAACATATATGATCTTGGAGCACCAAACAGCATGCTTGTTTTTCAAATCCAGCTAAATTATTCTTACCAGAGTTCTGCTGGTATAGATGTTTAATACCTTTAGGGAAACAATGTTAAAATAGTCCAAATCTGTTTCTGAGTATCTTCTCTTTGGCAGAAGTCAGGAATGTTGGTAGGTGGGGGAAGGGACCTGATCTTGATACAAAACTGTATCTCCTTCATTTCTATCTTGCAAGCAGGTCTGGGTAAAAAGCATAACCTGCTGCTTAAATTTCTTTCTTCCCCAGCAGATCCCTGAGTTCTTCAGTTGACTGTCAGCTCTTCTTTTAGACAATTTTTTTTAAAATGTCATTTAACAGCAATTTTATGAGAACTCATATTGATTCCTCAAAATACAGGAGCGTTTTCTGCCTAGTCCCTTATAGTAAGAGCTCACCATTGTTAACAAAATAGATTAATTATGTACAGCAACTGTTACAAATATTTAGGGCAAAAGTGTGATTCACTAAAGATGGCATGGAGMCAGGTGAACGCACTCAGATCTGTTGGTTATTTTGTAGAGAATTTGTGGATTTTCACTTTTCACGGTAAAGAGGAGTGGGCAGAGTGACTGCAGATTTAGTATTAGCTAATGCAAGATAATGCACATCAAGAGGAGTCTTTTGAATTATCCCTGTGCACCATGAGGTTTGAAGATAATTTTGTACATCTGCATTAAAACTTTTGCTTTTCTGACTACTGTGGAACAAGTAAAATTTTAGGACCTAAGAAGAATAATATTGAAAACATATTTGCTTTGTGTTATCTCCTTTTCTGAAATATTATCATCCTATCTCAAAGAAAATTGCAGCAAAAGATAAAATGCAGAAGGGTAAGAGTTAAAAATAATCAGAAGCACGAGCAAATGTTGATATGAGGAGAGTTTGGGAACTCTGGGATTGCTTAGTTTACAAAAGTAAGGGTAAGTATAATTTAATGAGTGGTTATTGAAAGCTATATTCTATTTACTTTTCTCAAAATAGAAAAATAAGTTAAAATTAAGTTACCTGGAAAGGGAATTTAAAACTGATAAAAGGAAATACTGTTTGTTTACAATCCAAACATTAACTCTCAAATATAGTGTTGTCTTAATTCTTTACTTGGTAGTATTCCGAAGTTTTTCTGCATTATTTAGCAGTTACATTTTGAAGATAATTTAGGTTGGAAATTGCCACGAGTTCAGAAGAGGCTCTTCTTACACGCTTGTAATTGCTGAGGTGTTTGTATTTTCATGTGAAGTATCTAGCATTCATCGTTATCAAATATAGGGCACTAAGAAGATAAACTCTTGATCTGGCACTAATTCCTATATTCCTAACCATTGTACCTTCCAAGATCAGAGTCCAAAACTGACTCAGTCTTCAGTGTCTTCCAGAACTTGTTACAGGAATTCCTAGATGAAAAGCATAAATACACCATTTGAAATAGATGGTATGAAAATGATTATATTAAATGGGGGACAAAACATAATAGACTTTGCATCCAGAATAACATTAAATGTCTGATCTGTACACACAGGTATTTTTATTTTTTTGTTAATTGTTAAAAACTGTATTTTATTTAGACAGTTGACAGGCCGAAGGATTGGTACAAGACAATGTTCAAGCAAATCCATATGGTTCATAAGCCTGGTAAGTATGCTTTTGTCTTGGCTGGGTGGTTCTCAGTGGTGTTAAAAAATGCACTTTTCTGCATTTTGTTTGTCTGCTATGTGAAGATACAAGTGTTCACCAAGTGTCAGATAATGAATCAAATCAAATGGGTAAATTTGATGATAGATTTTACTGCAGAGCGTGCTATTTTCCTCTGCTAAAGGCTGAAAATTTCTAATGGGTTTATTTTATTACTAAAACTAAATAAAAATTAAAGTGATTAGGATATGCAACTAGTGACTAGGTATGCAACTAGTATGATTCCATGTCACTGGGGAGCTCAGTGAAGTGATCTTCATCTCCAGTTTGAGGGATGAGAAATTGGCCACTGTAAATCTCCTACCATACCAGCTGTCTTTTGGAAAGCTCATGTGTTAGAACAGCATGGGCTAGTAAATAGGCTGTTTTGAGGATACATTTTCTGTCTGAATTGCATTTTTTTCATAGAATGTCTTATTTGGTTTTGCTGAAATGGAGCTTTGGTGACATTACTAGCTCTAGAGTTAACGTCCTTTATTGTGATTGTCAGCAAGGATGTCAAGAAACTGTATAAACGGCAATTATGCTCATTACACCTCCGGAAGGAAAGAGACTTTATTTGTCTGAGGTAGAGCTTGCATTCAGTATGGTCAAACAGAATGTTAGTGGGAGAATAAAAAATGTAAGCACGAAAATTTTGGCCTACAAGATCTGTTTTAAACACTAGTCACATAGTAGATATTTGAGGTTGCTTTTTGTGATAGGAACAACAACTTAATAGTCTCTAGTAGAGGAGAGCTGACAAAAGGAAGAAATTGAGCTTGGGGAAGGGAGAATAACAGACAAAAGGCTATAATTTGCAATTCAGTGCTAATTGGTAAGTACACAATATGGGTGACATGACCAGAAGATACCATTTTACCAATAAGGTGGTAAAAATAGCCTATGGTAAGTACAACGGGAAGAGAGAGTCTTCAGAAAACACCCATGAGATGAGGAAAAGAAATACACCGCTTGATTGCCTACCARTCTTCTGTTTGTATTTGCAAAAAGAAAGCTGCATTGCTATGATAAACTGGCATGTATTGCACTACTGTAACATGTATATTTCTTTTTGTAGATGACGACACAGACATGTATAATACTGCATATGCATACAGTACTGGTAGGAATTATTCCCTCACTTCAAAATGAGTCTTTTGTTAATGTCAGCAAGTAACAGGGGTAGTTAACTATTCATACTTGCTTTTATAATGCTTATATAAATACCTTTTATTGTCTTGTTTGATCTCGGTTGGTGTTTTTTCATGCCTTTTTTCCCAAATGAAACAAAGTTTAATTTTGGTTTCATTCTTGCCACAGAAATGAATTGCAGCTGTGGGCGTCTTACTGCAGATGGGATACACTGTAATACTGTAGTTTCTTGATTACATTGCATTTATTTTCACTAGTGATTGTGAGTAACGCAGCCTTTCCTGATCAAAATGAAAAGGGAACTACTGTGTGAAAGCACAAATGCTAGTTACTGACATGGGAAGACAAAAAGGTTGTACTGAAAACACCTTTTAAAATATGCAGTAAGAATGCCTAATAGAGATGATTCTGTTTTATGATCTTGTTCGGTTTTGCTATATGGGCACTGGTGTTGATGTTATTTAGCTGCAAGAAAGATGTATTCATCTAAGATATATAATTGTTGTGTCTTTCAGAAGATTATAACCACATGGTAAAATTATTTACAAAAACAAAAATGAAAGTGTGAATAGACTATATGTACAAAAAAACCAGTGCCTTGTGCAAAAATATTATTCAAAATTCTTCCATTTCAGTGTTTGTTGCATTCGACGTGCTCTCATACTGCCTTTTTTTGTCCTGTTGAGAGCATTTGTTGTGGGTCAGTTGTTTGAGATCTGTTTGGACTCGTGATACTCTTCCAGATATGCTATTGCTTAGTTGTCCCAGACTAACAGTAATTATTAAAACAATGAAAAAAATGTGCATTTCCTGCCTCTTCTCTTCCTTCTGAACATAGAACAACTGAGAGGCAGGATGAGCTTGGGGATTAATTACAGGTTGTCATTAACAGCTCTGATGGATATATACAGCCATTAACTCCCCCCCCCCCTCAAATTAATCGTTAATTTATTTTAACTATACTGCACTTTATCTGTGTGTTTGTAGTTTTATATAGAAATGTATAAAAAGTATTCTAATGAGCTACATAGTATACAGCAATGTACTTTTAAAAATGCATTTACACATTTTTGTAACCTTGCAGCTTTATTGGGTAACTGTGGGTTCTTGTAGCATTCCATGTTGTGTTTTATTAAAACTCATTCTCATGCCGTGACTATTTCTGGTTTTGTTTTATATTAGGTAGCTACAGTCCATCCTTCCCTGCTCAGGCACACCCAGCTGCAAAGACGCAGACGTACAGACCATTGTCTAAAAGTGCTTCTGACAGTAGCTCCGATGCCTTTAAGGTCTCATCCCCTTTACCACCTCCACATCTGCCACCTCCAGTACCACCACATCGTCTGAGGGAAAGGTCTACACCAGAAAAGTAAGTTAGCATATTTTCAAAAAGTGTTCTTGGTATGTAGAGTAATCCAATTACAGGATATCACAAAGGATAAAATAGCAGCTATAGAGTAACATGACTTCAAGGGCTTTGTTCAAGGGACGGTCAGGTGATGAGGGGTAATCTTCATCAGTAGTGTGGGCATCATGCGTGGTGCTGCCATTTCTTCAATGAACTAAAGAAGTGCTTATTCTTACAAGTGATACCACCGTGAGCATTTAAGATTTTCATTCTCATTAGCAGGATTGTCCTGCTTGTTGTGTTTCAGAACAACCTGTGCTCTAGCAGCTGTCTTGAATAGTTAGTCTCTGAGTGGGAAAGGCTATTTATGGTATCCAGTAGCAAAGAGAAAGGATCTAAAAGATGTTGTAAATTGAAATTCAAGGAAGAGCAAAACTGTAAGAGTGTAGCAGTCAACCCACCTTTCCCCAGAGCTCAGAAGTGCTTTATATCCCCATTTTTTCAATCTCCATCTCCATTTTGATAGACCAAGAAGGTGTTTACAGATTAAAGGGGCATTTCAGATTTCTTATGGTTTTCCAGCTTCAAACTTGCTGCACAAAACCAGGTCCCAGTGGTTAGAGTCCAGTCTGGAAAAGGTTAATACTTAATAACTCAGGAAAGAAATGCTTATCCTTCTGATAAAACTGTGCAAAGTGTACACAAACTCTGTAGGCTCTTCAGCATATCTGTAGCTACTAGCTCAAGCAAAAAGTTTTTTCTGTAGTGTTTACATTCATGAATACTACATGTTAATATAATATTATGTTATTATACATTTATATATGTGTGTGTATGTATGTATATATTTTATATATGAAAAGGGTCGGTTTTTTGTTCCATTTGTGGCTACAAGCCCACCTCTCTTGGTTACACTCAAGCAACAAAACAGAATTTGCCCATTTTTGTCAGCTTGGACGTTGTAAACATTTTTATATGTAGAAATTGAATTATATTAAACAGTTTCAAATAATTTGCAGTTTGGATAAAATATTATGAGGAAAGACCATACTAAGTGTTTAAAGTTAAGACTATGACTATGGCTTTTTGAAAAATTTATACGTAGTGGCAATCCAAAAGGTAATCCAGCAGATACACATATTGTAGAAGAAAATAAGATTGCTCGATGGTTACTGATTTTGGCTACTCCTGTTGCTGAGGGCAGGTTGTCAAGAGAAAATGCTAGGGGTTAAAGTTGGGCTACCTCCCAAAGGCCCAAGGGTTTGAATTTTGTTAGCAAGTCATACAGAAGCACAGATTTTGTTAGCAAGGCACCAAAATGTGGATCTGCTTAGCTTTGATCTCTGAAGTTATGTGAGTCATCATCCGGTGGTAGGCCAAATGCCGTGGTCACAGAAACTAGGGCCTGTTGCAGTTCCTTTTGTCAAGCTTGAAAATAACTGCTTCAGCACTGAATGTGGATGTTTAGCCTCTGCTTTTAATCTCCTGCATGATAAGACAGGCAATGGAAATCTATGTTCTCCAGGCCAGGGGATGCCAAACACATTAGTCATGCTTTGCCTGCTGCTGACAGCTATAGCTCGTCAATCTTTTCCTGCCATTGGGAGATTCTCTTTTTTAATTGCCTATAAAGCCTGAGTATTTAAAATCTCACATAAGAGGCTTAGGTCCACATGTATCACAGTTTCATAGCTGGGAGGCAAGATAGGGTTTGCATTGACAGTTGGGCTCAAACATATAGTCCATAAGGGATTACAGGCTAAACACTGTAAATTAAGTGAACTGAGTGTGAATCAGAATTTCAGAAGCATCCTTTTTTCTTCAGTGACTTGCAGTATAATGCAACCTGATCAGAACATTTCCATTTTCCTGTTCATTCTCAAAAAATACAACCTTTTCTGCTCTGAAACTAATTTTTTCTTCAGTGAAAATAAACAGGAGAGCCATGTAGAACTACTTCCCTTGAAATTTAGGGCATTTTATAAATAGAGGTGTCTGTGTCCCAGAAACTGTACTCACAAACATACTGTAAACAAAAGCTACCCCACAGATTTTTTTAAGGCACATGAGATGTGCCTTATTATGTCAGGTCACATCAAACCAAGTCACATCAGAAAGGCTGATAGAACTGATAGAATTTAATTAGTGTATGCTCTTTCTTATTGTAAATACAGACAATAGCTGATAGGATTTCCCCTTTCCTTTCCCCCATTCTTTGAGTTACTAGTGGGTCATTTTACACAGAGCTAAATAGAAAGATGCGTGAGCTACAGTTTTCCAAATGCAATGTAGGTAGTGACTACAAATACTGCCATGAAAAAGTAGCTCTCACTGTGATAGTAACTAGCTAACTGTCCCCCAAAAATGTATAGGTAGCTATTAATATAACATGGTAAATGACTGAAAAAATATAGTAGTAGGGGTTACTTTTTATTCTTTGCATAGCACTATTAAATTGAAAGCAAATTTATAATTATAGAGAAAATGGATAAATTTCTGTCCCAAAGTCAACTGCCAAATTCTTGTTCTTGTTTATCTATTCAAATTTAGAAGGAAACAGTGTACTGCTTACAAGGATATTCAGGAGCAGTTCTACTATAGATAAAGAGCATCTATTAGATTTTCACACTGTCTTCTAAAATAATTCCTCATTTTTTGTCTCAGAAAATTTTGTAACTTTTTCAATATGGACTTACTATCATATTGTGTGATGACAAAAATATCTACCACTTGCCTATATTAGTATAGTGCATAAAACAAGTATAGTAAATTTGCAATTTGAGAAGGCATGTCATGGTATTTTGACACGGTATGTCAGGGAAGTTTTTAAACTGTTCTACCAGTTATAACAAAAGTATGAGTGATCACATAAGCTGGACATCTCTAGTATTTTTCCTGCCGTACTGAGTGTACCTGCTGTAAACAGGTTAAGATGATACGGTGGTTAAAACATTGGGATGCTAGGCCAGACATTTCACAACTGAAATCTGGAAGGAGGAGCCATGCTGAAATTCATTTGGTTTTGCATGTTTCTCTTGCACGGAGCTGTAAAGCAGATGGCGATGACAGTAAATTAACTCAATTGCTCATATTTGTTATTTAGAAATGACTGGGATCCCCCTGACAGAAAGGTAGATACCCGCAAGTTCCGTTCTGAACCAAGAAGTATTTTTGAATATGAGCCGGGAAAGTCATCAATCCTTGAACATGAAAGACCGGTAAGACACATAAGCGAAGTGGGTAATACAGTAAAAAGGTTTGGTGAGAGGTCATCTTTTTATTATTTACTACTGATTACAACTACTTAGATGAATATTGAAGGTCCTTTTTCAAATATGATATTGCAGCAATTGGTCTTTGCTCTTTCCTGTTGGTTGTGTTGAAAATGTGAGTTTGGTTTATTTGCTAAACTTAGATCTTCTGGTATTTCCAAGAAATCAAACCACCACTGTGCAAACCTAATGGATGATGAGCAGAACTGTGAATTAATGGAAACTGCTTTTTCTAATTGGCAGGCATCTCCAGCACTCATTTTCCGTAGTATTAACAGCACATATGATACCTGATTAATTAATGCCTAAAAAATAAACTATTTGCATTTTCAGGATGTGCCTAATTGTACACTTAAGGAGATTTTGGTCAAATACTGGTCAAGGTTGCCCAGAGAGGCTGTGGAATCTCCATTTCTGGAGGTGTTCAAGACTCAGCTGGACACAGCCCTGAGCAACCTGATCTGTTTAGACCTGCTTTTAGCAGGAGGTTGGACTAGATGACCCCTGGAGGTCCTTTCCAGCCTCAATTACTCTGTGATTACTGAGTGTGCATTAACATGTAATTCAAAGTCTTTATTCCTGCTTTCTGAATAATGATTGCAATTGTGGAATTTTTCACAAGTATGTCTGATAAAGCTACGCTTAATGCATGCAAAATGACCATTAACAGAAGTTTTCATTTGCTGTAAGACACGTTCACCCAGCCTTTCTAATTTACCTTTGTGCTATTGCAATACTTTCTAATTTTAGGAAAACTGTTATGTATCAATGGCAATATTTTCTTTTCTTGGGCTTTTACTTTGAGGTTGGAATGGTTGAGGGAGTCCAGTTTTAAAGAGGGGATTTATGTAATCAATACTGGAGTATTACATGCTTGTTCACAGAATTTATTTTACTAATTTAAAATAAATTAAGCAAATAATTGAATCCCAGAATATGTAGTATGTGTGAAACACCTGTACTAAGCACCTTTCCCTTGTGTTTTTGTGGTCTTTGCAGGAATATAATTTTCATTAGCTAGAAAATACTAAGCTGTGTCTCTATGAAATTAAGTTCTTGCGGAACTGATGCATTTTTCAAAGAGGAAATTGGCATTTCTATATGAACTGCTAATTAATCATTATAATTAAATGGGATTTAGTATTTATTGTGAAGCTGAATTTAACAAATAATTTTATTTAAAAAGGTGATGGCATTTGTTCTAAGCACTTTTTTGATTGCTATGGCTGCATTATACACATTATACACACATTTACCAGCCTTCCCAATGCCAAAGAATAACAGCAGATTCAAATTAAAAATAAGAAAATTACAGTGATGTTTCAAGAATAGCATCACTTTTCTAATAAATTACATTTTCTACTAATGTAATGTGAAAAAAATAATTCATATAGGAATTGCAGTGCTGAAGAATATGATCATAGATACAATTTTTCAATTTTAGCAAACTAATGAAATGACAAAAAAGTGAGCTTTGCTGACTGTTCCTGAAGCCTTTTTTTTAAYTTGCTTATGCATTTTATTTTTGATGTTCTCAATCAAGAGGTTGGATTTTGAGCTTTGTTTGGTCCTTAAAATATTTTCACGCAGAAAAGCCTTAGTCACATTGTGCTTACTGAGCGGCATCAGTCAAGGGCAAGATCACACTTTATCATCTGAAGCTTAGACTAGAAGTTTAGACTTAGCTGATGTAAATACAAGGAAACATCTCTTTGTAGAATAAATTTTAAAAGCTGAGGAAATAATATTCATGGACAAAATAGAGAGATTTTTTGTTTATGTATGATTCAGAGCTGTAAAAGATTGGAAAACAGGAATTAATGTAGGATGCAAGAGTGAAAGTTGTGCTGACACTAGTGTAACATAATTAACGGATATAAAAATAGTTGAAGTGAGCTATCACAGTTTTATCAGTCTGGAATTTCTGCTGTTGATAAAGATGATGTTTAGCTTTATGTATTTAGACACTCCCTTTGGACCATGTTACAAAAAAAAAAAAAAAAAGATTTGGTTTCATTAAAGCATTTGCTTTCCTTGTTTTCATTGAATGGGATATGGAAAGCAAAACTCACGACTTGTTAAAGGATGATCAGCAGAGTAGGTCTGTGTGTCTAGGAAAAGCTAACATCTGAAAATAAAGCGTTAGTTCCAAATTCAGATGAAAACTCCAAATTCTCAACTGTGTCAGTATTGCATGAGTTAAGTCTTTCATCTTGATAGTCTTAAAAGATTTGATTTTTAATTGGTGAAAAATTGTTCTGATGATACTGAAAGAAAATATTAATCAAAATATGGAATATAAAAATAAATATAGTTCATTAATATTGTAAAAGATGGACATTTATAGCATCTGAACTAGGAATTCTTACTTCATTAGTTTTCCCAAAACCAAAAAAGTCAAAGGGAGTTTCTCCAGCACTCCAAATCTTAACATTTTTTGCTGAAATTAAATCATTTCCATGTCTACAGGATTGCAGTTTTGATGGCAAAATGATCTGCAAAAAAAAAAAAAAAATTTACAGCTACCTTATATGATAATAAACAGGGCAGATGAGGTTCGAAAGACCAGCATTCCCTTTATTGACATAGGTACTACATTGGAACCAGTTGTGATTAATGTGGAGATTAGAAACATGGGAAGAATATAATAAAATGAGATTCAATGTAAAACTAACATTTAGTGGGAAATATTATTCAGCAGAACCTCATTCAGTAGGTCAAAAGAATGTGAGAAATAATAAACCTTAAAAAATGACCTAGTAATAAACATTAAATGGTTAGATTTGTTAGGGATAGATGATTATCTTTGTTATAGACATAAAAAGATGAGTGTAATTTCAAGCTGCAGTATCGTGTAGCAGCCTTCTGTCATGAAACAGGAAATTAATGTTTTTCTTCTGTAATTTGAACTTATAAAAGTATAAAACGTCAGCAAAAATGAGGGGCTTGAGATTGGTCCTTTGAGATTGCAACTAAAAATAAGTGACATTAAGCTGTTGAATAGTCTTCCTAGAAATGATGTGGCAGCTCCTTTTTTCCTCTTTCAATAAGCCCATAAAACATTACCATTTCTTCTAATAACATAGCACTGGTAAGGTGGTACATAAGTTGTTCTGATGTATGTTTCCATCTCCAATGTTTGCAATTCAATAAAATGCTGCTCTTTTTCTCTAGTATCATCTAAACCATGGATTTGTTTCCTAAAATGGGTGTTTTCTTTCAGTAAATAAGTAAATTGCAGTGTAACTTACTCATATGAAGTTAAATTTTTATTCTTTACTAGTTTCAACCTTGTATATGTGAAGTAATTCCTTCATACATGTACGTTTCTCTATTTCTGCAGTAAAGCAAGTAAGGAAGAATCTTGGTGTTACTGTAAAGAAAGACTTTGTAAAACTGGGACAAGCAATGGATGCCTTTATTTTCATTAGGTATTTTAGTCTAAGCATGAAAATACACATGTGCTAGTCAGATAAAACTGTCATGTTAAATTTTAGTTGTAGATTTTTTTTATATATGTTCAGTATACAAATTTTCTACTGAGTTTATATGCAAGAGGATTTCATGATCAGAATAAATTAAAAAACATTACTGTTTTGTCAAATACCAGAAATAGACTGGGCTTGCACCATGATGTACATCTGTTGGTTTTGGGGTTTATTTTACTGTAGTGGAAAATTTGAAATTTTCTTTAGAATATGCAAGTCTGGTCACCTTTGACATCTCAAGCTGGTTATCAGAATATCCTACTCAGTGTTAGTTGAGTTACTTGAGTAACACTTTGTCAACTAAAAAAATTTTCTCAGCGTGTTTTAGAAAGAAATCAGAAATTTTACATGTAGGTATGTTTTGATATGACATTAAAAAAAAATGTCGTCTCATAAAGATATGGAGAGACTAAGTCAATCTGGTAGTGGACTTGGAGCTACAACAGCTATTTAAAAGTAGTCCAAAAAAAGAAAAGCAAAAGCAAACTCTTTAGAGCTAATAAAATGCCAAAGCCAAATTTGCAACAGACATCTCAGTCCATTGTTCCAAAGAGGCTTCAGTATGGTGTCTGAATGTGCAAATGCAAAATATTAATTTGACCATGYAGATCATATAAGAACCATTTAACTCACCAGTTTAAATGCACACTTTTGATTATTACCTGTGAATGTCTACCTGTGTATATCAAATCAAGCACAGGCAAAGCTGCATGCAACACTATAGATGTTTTTTTAAATGATGTCAGTGTTCTTCTATACTTGAGTAGGTTGATGCAGTGCTGTGTTGACCATCTGATGCAAATGGCAAAAAGAGTGAAGTTACTTACTGGTCTTTAGTAGTATATCTTCAATAAGTGATGAAAATGTTACCTAATGACTAGATGAAGGATAGAGTATAGGAATGTGACTTGGTTTGACTGACAAATCATAAAAAGGGAATTTACTTTATTTCTTTTACCTTGTATTCAAGCAGTTTGGGAGATACTTTGTGAGACCAAGCCAAGTTCAGTTTTGTAAGTCAAAATGATTTGTTTATTTTAAGTTTCTTAGAAAGGGAGGTAATAGAAAAAGGTCCATCAGCAAAATTGAATCTGAAAGCCAAGCGAAATCAATTGCCTGTGTATTGATCTTGGTAGCACAGGGAATGCAGAGTCCTCCCTAGAACTGCCAGGCAGCAGGGAACTTGCAGACTTTAGTGCTCAGTTTCTTTTTGTTTGCTGCCCTCTGTGGTTCAAGCTGTAAATAAAAGTAGGACTTGCATGCATGGAGTTAGCTTTACACACTTTCTTACGCTCTCATTTTATTTGCACATGACTACATGAGGAGAACTCAAAAACTTAGAAACTACATAAAATACACTATTTCTAGCTTTTTCTTTACAAGCAGAAATGTGGGGGGTTTTAAGCTTTCAACTAATTGCAAGAGTATTTGAAGATAAAAGGGGAGCCAGCTCCCATTCTAATTTTTATCTCCTTGGCTAGCTGGGTGGAAGCCCAGCTTGTCTGACGGTGTGTTCTGGCTCCCTGCAAGAAGGGACACCAGTCCATCAATGTGTAGGTGTGGGGATGCTGCTATCCAGGGGACTTTGAGGCTCACAAGGGTGACGCTGGCTACCCAAGCAAGTAATGTCAATAGGCCTGGATTTGTAGTGCCAACAGCTCCGCAATTTCCACACCATATGCATTTCAAGGGATTTATTTATTTATTTTATGTAGATGCACCCAATTGTTGATATTAACATTTCTTGTCTGTGAAAATTAATTCATTGGTATAATATAAAGCTGAAAACATGCTATAAATGTTTCAACATACTGTAACTTAGTTTGGAGAAATTATGAAAAAGCAATTGTTTAGTACTGTCTTCTCAGATTATCCAGATCTAAACTGTGGATTTTTTTTAAGGTAAGCAAAAAACTCTGAATACGCCAAACATTCTCTGTAATGGGAATCAAGTTGATATATAATGAAGTTATCTTCTGCATTGTGAATCTGTCATTTTTTGCCCTCATGCCTTCATCTCTCTGTAGAAGAGAATCGTGTTTTTTCTTAAACCAATTACAGTCTCTATTAAGGTCACAAATCTTTACTGGTCAGTTCATGAAACTAATTTCAGTCGTGTTTTTCTACTAAAGGCTTGGGTATGTATAGTTGAGTTGAAACAGTTGTCATTAGTAGTGCTAAATTATGGCTGTGGATGGTAGAGATGTTAAGGGCAAAACTCCAGAGTAGCTTCACTTCCTAACCCTGCTGTGGAGCACTGCAAGTTGTTCATCACTGGCATTCACTTCCCACTCTGTTCACAGGAATAATACTTTCCTTACTTGAAAGGGACATTGTGAAGATAAATCTATAAAACAACAGTTGGTGTCCAGATATTGCATGAACAACTCATAGGTATGTGAGCACCAAGGTAGTTCAAAAGGACTGTTGACCTTTTAATAGAGCAAATTGGCAGTGTGTTCCAGTAACATCAAAGGCAGCAAGAAAAGTGCTGCAAGATGTTTAATTACCTGAAATGGTCAAGAGCACGGTGTTATCTCTTGCAGAAAACAGAAATAGCTGTATGTGATTGCTCTGGTGTATTGGTGACAGCTTGACTCAGGAGGAAAAAGTGTTACATACTTAATCACCAGTATCATTCTTTATGCAGGACCCTGTCTTCTTTGAGGATTGCTCTCTAGGTCACACCATAATTAGTGTCTAAGTTCTGGTAATTACAGTTACGGAGGACCACATTTTAAATTCAAAAATATCTTTAACAAGAGGCTTTCTCTGTTTCAGAGATCTTTAAGCCAACAGTTCACTGTAATTCTGTGCTGCATGACAACTTACATCAGATCCTACAAAGGAACTGGAGCTATTTAGAAAATAATTAATGCAGCCAACTTTACAGTTGATTAGATATCCCATTGGGAGCTCTACTGTTTTGCACTGTCATGTTTTCATGCTACTTGAATAAATCTGTCAATTATTCTTCTGTTCATTGAAAAATTTTCTTAATGCTATCTTCAATTGCAACTTTATCCCTCTGCTGTGAGAATTTTCAGATGAAAACAATGTATTTCAGTGTGGAAAGAAATGCTTCATTATGTCAACAAGGCTGTGGGAGACAAAGCATTACAAAATACTGCTAAAACAAGTATTATGGAATGCATAATTTTTTGTTCCCTATTTTTTGACCATAGGATTTAAAATATACCAGTTCCATTTTATATGTTGAAGTGGCTTTTTAATATAGTCATGCCTGCATGATGCATATTGATAATCTCTGCTCAGCACTTGCTTCAAGACAGCAAGATCCAGAATTAACATGCTTTGTGAGAAGACAAGGAATGACCAAAAGCGATTCTGATAAAATTACGTCTTTTTTGCTGATCAGATGGGCAATTTCTTGCCTATGCTGAAGATGACAATCATTTAAACCATCTTCTTAACAAGGAATCTTTAGTAGCATTAAATGTACTTAATTAATGCAGTGATGTTTACAGAAGTGGTCAAAGAGCCCTCTTAGTTTTAAAAGAGTAATTTTAAAATGTTTAGGATCTTCCAGTCATTGGAAGAACAGCAACAAAAAGAAAAGTATTAAAGCTACCAGTCAATGACAGCTCTTGAACAAGAATATTCTCTATCTTAAATACCATCTTCATTCTTTGATTTTATTCCATTCCTTTCCCCATGTTTGTTTTGTGTTTGTGTGTGTTTGTTGTTAAAGTGACATGGCATTTCTAGCACTTTGCTCAGTGTGTGACTTTTCCTTCCCTTTTCCTTGACAACTGCTCCAGACTGATCGCATAAACCCAGATGACATAGATTTAGAAAACGAACCCTGGTATAAATTCTTTTCAGAACTGGAGTTTGGACGTCCGGTAAGTGAGGACAGAATATTAATATTTAAACATTAGGAAAAATATTTTTATAATGAGGAATTTACAAATTACCAAATTCAGCAAACATATGCCAGTAAAGTTAATATGATTTTTTTTGAGAAAAGTCAATAAAGTCATCTCATGCATATTACTATTATTTTTCAAGCGGACCCTTAAATTGCCAGAGTAGTGGCTTTAATAGCTTTAATACAGACTACTTATTAGACAAATAGTAGTGTGTAAATATTTAAGAACAAGACAAATTGCATGTTAAACAGGGATGTTTACTGGTCTCCCTAAATCTTTTGCATTTGGCTGGATTACTTTTGAACAATCTTTCAGAACAGAAAAACATGTCAGTTTGCATTAGGGATGCTAAGTTACAAATCATGTATTTTACTTGAAGGAATGTGTCTAAATTTAAATGCACGCAGCCATATACAAATTGCTTATGGCAGTAAATACTGAGATTTTTTCCTTTTTTTCCTCTCTTACACGCATACATACAGAATACATATTTTGTACCTGATCACAAATATACGGGTTTGCTCTGTTTTCAAGCTGGACACCTGCTTGAACAAACAGACTTCAGTTCCGCTCTGATTTTCACAAATAGCCAGGTCCAAAAAAAGGACTCAGGCAAACAGATGCTACCTTAGTCCTACTTGGGAGCATTTACGTTTAAAATTATAAACCTGAAAAGCTCAATTTGGTTGAAACACCGAAACGTCAGAGATACCTCAGTTTTTCACCTTTGGTTGCCTAGGCACTCGCAATTCTTCTGCAAATACCACAAGCTTAATGGGATGTAAGCACCAAAAGCTATTTATATATTCTATACAAGGAAAAAACAGTAATGTTGTCCTCAAAGCAAGACTGAGGACTAGGTTTCACTTCCTCCCTGCACAGTGCCTTAATGACTAGGTTGGAGATGCACCTGCTCTTGCTTTTGCACACACGCTCTCCGGCTCCATGGAGCTCAAGTTCTTTCCTGTACACTCTAACATCTTTAGGAAAAAGGATAACAAATGTCTTCATCCCAGAAGAGTGTCTAACACGGTGGTTAGAGTACTTTCCAGACAGGTGGAAGATGTGAGTTCAAATCCCCTCAGAAAAAGGAGGGAGGTAAAGCCAAGCATTCCCTCAGTCTGGTTAAGTATTCTCATAGCTCCCCAGGATCCTGGACAGCTTGAGGAAAAAAAAACAAAAGCACCTGCCCACAGGCAGGAAATCCCAAATAGACATGGCATTTGAGCTTGAGAGTATCAGGATTTAAAACATTCCCATTCTTATCTTTCCCTGGTAGCTAGCAATTCTCTGGAGCCCCGCCTCAGCATGCTAATTACTGACATGCCAGGCTACGTGAGGAGCCTGAGCACTTGACACAGGGCCCTGCAGGGCACTCTGGGAACCAGGTACCTTAGTCCCTTTTTGTAGCTAGCCATAAGCCAAAATCAGAACTCCCAGCTACTTCAGTGAGAGCAGAAGAGAAAGCAAACCACATACATTCTTTTAAAACTTTAATTTTTTAATCATAACATGTCAAAAAATTACCCATTGAATACCACCTGCAAATAAATTTTTAAAAAAGTTAAATATATCTGGGTTTAATTTGTTGTCCAGTGGTCTGTAATGTATCACATTTTCACTGATTACCTTTTATCTCCTTTTATCTAGCTGTTCAAGCTGTTTTGTCATTCCTCCCTCTAGGTGGGCAGAAACAGTCCAGATACATTCTTCTGATGAACAATATGTCAACAGTATTTTACTGATAATGATAACCTGAGAATAGTGTCTCCTGTAAGATAAAGTACATTGAGATTTCCCCAGCAGAACATAACAGTGATGCTTTACGCTCTTCTGTCTCATCAGTATTAAAAACTGCTAGCATTGATTCAACCATTCCAGTTGTAAATTTTRCCACCTAAAGTTACTAATATTTTATTAAGATGCTTATAATTTAAAAAATATTGTAACACATTCTTCCTTCCATTCTACCCATACGTGTCACACTTTGTATCTGACGCTGTCAACACTTAGTTTCTAACTGTGTCACCTTCTCCACATGTTTCATTCCTTGCTGCCATTGATTCTACTCCATTTCATCTCTACACTTCTGCTTTTATGATGCAGCCACCTAAAAAGCTTTTGGACTATGTTCAAGACAGTTCTTCTGGTGTTTCCAATGAGGTAAATGAATGATTCTTGTTCAGATGATTCTCTTGGGAAGAAGGGTTGGAGTGCTCGCCATTTATGTCTTAAGTTTGTTAAAATTTAGTGGTTTCCTTCTGACAGCTGTGAGACATTTCTAATTCACAATCATTGTATCTTTGTCTTCATATCTTTCCAGATCACTAGTGCATTTGGATGTTGATCTTATTATCCTAGGAACTGTGAGTCCTTATCCCCAAAACTTCTCAGAGATTAACACTCAGAATTATACAACAGCCCATACGTCTCTAACTCTTTGACAAATTCCCACTTCTTCAGAGTTGGGCAAGTGCATTGCTTTCAGACACAATTAATACACCAGCACAGCAGTATTTTTTTATTAAAATATCTGACTGCAAATTCTATATGTCAAGTGAAAGCCTTTGTGGCTAAGCTATCATTTCTCCAATTAAGTATTTATGACTAAGGTTGCTAATCAGGAAATACAGCAATTAATAATCCTGTTGTAAATTTATAACTGCAGGATTGACAGTAACTGTCATTACTCCAAATGAAATGCATCAAGATCAGGTGGTGGGCTGTCATTGCCCTACTCTGAGTGGGAGAGATTCAGGCTTTCATTCCTTCTCCTCTCCCTCCCCATTTTTAGAGTGTTAGGGCAAAAGTCAGTGAATCCTGTAATGACAACTTTACTTCATATGGTGGCTTTACTTCACTCATATTTGTGATTCACCTTCATCTTCTGTAGCCTCTCCAAAAATTAAACACAAATCGTGGCCTTAAATTGTTAATTGTTTGCAAGTTACTTTGGTTTGGTTTTAAGCTCTATAAATCTGGAAAAACCTCATAATTGTGAAATTTGGGCCCAGTTCTCCGAGACAATAAGCTTCTAGGCCTTCACTCATACTTGAGAGTACTCTATATATCGGAGAAGACAATTTAAAAGCCCTAGCATGATTATTTGAAATATTATCATGTTCAGTAGGTCTGGGTAAAATGGCTATAAAGTAATACTGGTTTTCTCTTTGTTTAATTTACAAAGACATTTATCTTTTATTTTGAAACTTTTAAAATATTTGAATATGATAAATCATGTTCACAAACTACAGCAAATTAAATGTTTTTCCAGGGGGGGAAAACATTCCAAATAACTTGTTAAAGTATTAGAACCATCATGCAAATAAGCTTGTTTGCTGTTTACAGCTTTAGCCTACTTTTCCTAACTTCATTTTCAGTCACCATTAAAGCCTTGATGCATGAAAACAGCTAAAACATTGGCTTAATTGTAAATATATATCTGGTTTTTTGAGTAGAACCGAATCAAAATATTCAACAAAGTCTGTATTTGGTAGTTTGGGGTGGTTGTCTCCAATATTTAATTATTTTTGTCAGGCAGCCTTTATCCATATAAAGTATTCCAGTGTTGAATATTCTGGAAGATGCCTAATTAGCTTTGGAGATGGGGGAGTCGGAGAGATGTGTTCTGTTGGGCCACCTGGAAGTGGCTTAGGGGGATCATGGGTCAATAAATGCCCCAGAGCTGATAGGACAGCTACAAACAGTGGTACCCACTCTTGGCAGTAAAAAACAACCATATCCACTGTTTTCTTTCACGTTTCCCCTATATGCTGTATCAGTGCGGCCCTATCTGTGGGTAGAAGGTATAAACTCCACACAGCCTACATGTAATAACGTATGTCTGTGGTAAAAATTAGTTTTGTAGAATGTGCAACATACAGTATCTTTCATATAGAAAAAACTTCAAAGAAGGCATCAAAGAAAGGGCAAAAGGGCAAGTTACATTCAAGGTGATAAGAGTATCTTAAAGGATGGAAAGCAAAAGCCATATAGTAACCCAGCAGTCAATTTTGGCATGACACACACTTCTTGCTGTCTTAGGCTGATCACTAACACACTATTTATGGCCTGGGAAATGCTGTGGATAAAGAAGTTCTCTATGGTTTGGTTTCGGTTGTGTGATTTACCCCTTGCCTTCCATAGGAGGCAATGGGGATCTACACTGCCCTTGGAATTTACATCATGGTCTGTATAGCCCTGGAGACATTACAAGTGGTGGAAAGTAATCACTGCCTCATGGCTGTTTGGCCAGTATCACGTGACAGATGGTCTTGGTCCAGTCTCTAATGGAAGGGGTTGGCACCTGCGCAAGAAACCCTGCAATGACAATTAATCTGCAATGTTTGTCTCACCTCATGCAACAGTTCTAACAGAGATCACCTGTGAGCCCAAGTTTCCTTCCTTTGCTGGTACCGGACCGTGGCAGTGACTGGTCAACAAAGACGGGGTTGATAGTTGTGGCCAGTTTTGAAATAAGACTGATGTTTTCCAGAACAGGCTCAATGTGTGTTTTGTGGGTAGTGTAGGGAAGCACACAGACCTGAGGCCTTTGCTTCACACTGTTGTGTAGAAATGTGAGAACTGTGGTTACACTAGCTGTTGGTGTGAGCAACTCTGCTGCTGGCTTCTATGGTTTTATTGCAGACAGACTTCGTAATATTAGATATTTATCTTAAAATCATTGAAGTTGGATAGTGATGGGAGAATTGTCATAAAGTAGTTTTCAGCTTTCAGAGGATGTAAAGAAAAACTTGAAAATATGAACTCTATGAACAGTAAAGACTCAGGAATAAATACCTTCTTCAGAATATATTTACAAAACAAATACCATGATATTTTGTTTAGACAGAATAGGTTAACAGTAATGCACTGATCATGAGCCCCATACACATTCCAAATATTGAGAAATAAAATAGGGATAATTTCCTAAGTGCTAATAGCAGGTTTATGGTCTGTCTGAGAATATCTGATGATCACCAGCACACCTCCATAACAGAACTGGCTCCAAAACACAGGCTTCTATTTAATCTGCCTGTGGAAAGGAGGTTTGATTCTTTACACCTTTCCTAGAGCAGATGGTATGGTTTTGTTTCACAGTACCCCCTTCTCTCTAATGTTTAAGTCCATTGACTTAAAGGTCAGTAGTTAAAGGTTACAGTGCTTAAAATACTTCGGTCAACAATTATCTGTTTCTGTTCTTCACATTCAAATCCACAAATCAGTTTTTATTTTCAAGTGTCATACGTAGTTTGTTTATCATCTAAGAACAATGCAATGACAGATGATTAAAAAAAACCCCAAACCCTGAAATCTGTGTTTTGCTAGGAAGATGAAACTTGTAAGAAATAACTTCACATTTGTTTGCAGAAAAATAGGTTGGCTTTAGCAAATTTAGCAAATAAAAATCAGATGCTGTGATAAAACTTGATTGTATTCCACAGTCTTGTGTATTCTCCCATCATGGAAAAAAGCATATGTGGAGCACCACTGCACAGAAAGCCACCTGGGAAAGGGATACATCATTGTATGAGTGAGGCAAACCTTCACTGATGGAAACACCTGGAAGGAGCTGGGCACATGATCAGTAATGTTGGTAGTCTTCTTCCAATAGGTTGTTGCTACAGCACACCTGCCACACTGAGAAAGCCATCCTCCTGACGTCACTGATGCACACTTCCCTGTTCCTTGAGAACATGGGCTACATACCACTACCTTACCTTGCTCCTCTTGGTAACAGCTTAATTCCCAGATTGTATGAAGATCTCTCATACACAGGCTGCAAATTGCAGATCAGTGTTGCTTGAGGACATGTTAATTTACAAAGAATAAACACAATAGTAATTCCTAGCAGGTGGACATATTGCCATTGATAACTTTTTTAATGCCACTTTCTACTTCCTACTGTAGTGCACACACTGTGGGCTGCATGCATGTCATTCTCTACTGTAAATGAGATGCAGATGAATAGAGGAGATCATGTCTCCTCTAATGTGTCTGGAGGTTGTACTGGATGAGCTGAAAATGACTGCATGACAAGTAGCCCTTATTTTTAGCATAGCACTAAAGTAATTTTTGGAGCTTTTATTTCTAGCTCCCCTCTTTCGTCCATAGCATAAGTCACTGGAGCAGGGTTGTATGTTGCCAGAACTTGAGCATCAGTTTCCACAACCTAAGAATCCATGATACAGTGCAGCAGTGGAAGGATAAGGATAAGAAAAAGAGGAAACCTGTTCTTTTGGTTTCCCATTTTATTATAAAACAAAATATTTGTCATACAGAACAATAGAATCACATTTGTTGTTTGGAAGCAGTTTCAGAGGTTTTGGGCTAATTGAGCTCTGACAGGAACAATTTAATGGTTTCCATCAGGTAAGAATTTCAGCAGCAGCAGAGAAATTGCCTCAGCTTCACCTCTAATGTGGTGACAGAATATTAAAAAAGAGACTTTAAAATCTTGCAAAGACACATCACTTCTAGAGCACATGACTCTTAGTTAGAGGTACTACCTGAGTCTTGCATTTCTTCCATTCTGAAGAGATGCAAAGACTAGCAAGTTTAAACACAGAAATTACTAAAACAGTGAAGTTGTATAATTGTCATGGTTTCATGATTTAGTCCAGTAGCCTATTTCATTTAAAAATAAATTGGAAGAAAACAAACCAAAATGTTGGGTTTCCTTTTTTCCTAGACATGTGCTTACTTTGAGATTTCCCCCACAATGAAATGCGCGTGAGAGTTTGTGGGATGAAAACATGCCATGTCCAAGATCACCAAGAAGCCTTGAAATAGGCCAGAAACTAAATTCCTTCAATTACAGGCCAGTTCCTATGCTTTCTCTTGGTGAAACATCAGAGTTGCCATAACCCTGTTTGCCAACATTACAACCCAATATTGTTTTCAAAATTTGTTGCCTTCAAAATTTCTGTTGAAATCAAGAGGAACAAGAGCTGTGCGCAAACACTGCTAATAGGATACAGCTCATATTCATAATGCTTAATCTAACAGAAATCCATGTTAGAGCTAGTTCTGCCACAGTGTTTTACAAGTTAAGCCAAGTATGGCTTGAGAGAAGTATCAGGAACCTAGTTCTGCCATTTCTGCTGGTCAGGTTTATGTTACTGGTTTTTGCAGTGAGCCATATTCTTTATAGATCACTTATGCCAGATTTGTAATCTCACTTGAGGAGAGATTCTACCTTTGTGTTTATACAGCAAGTGATTCTGATCCAAACTGGAGCTTATGAACATAACAGTATTTAACAGTGAGAATAATAGTAGTAATAAGTAGTAACACAGAAGAAATACTTGAATACTTGTCCACAAAGCAAAAATATTTCTGTATAGAAAAAATAAACATGTTGAAACCCTATGCAGAGATCACCTTAAATAAGTTATAGAGGACTTACTTTCTGTGGAAAGCAACTTTAAAGTCTTTGAATTATTAACATCTTTTAACTGTTTACATCTCAGCTGCCATTCTTACCAAAAGCCTGAAAGTTTTTTTTACCTGATTTTTAATGTGATTTAAATTAAACTACAGTTAAAAATTGCTGAGAAAATTGGAATGACCTTAGCTCAAGTTTTTAGATAACATTTGATCCATATTGTATCATGTTTGTATGGTTCTCCCTGCCTCACAGTATAATAAATTTCAGTATAATCCAGAAATCAAAACTTCAGTTAGTGTCCTGATGTCACTTGGTATGAGATGCAGGTCTTAAATAATGAAGCCTACTGACAAATGAGCTCTCACTGAACAATCATTGTCTTTATAGTGCCCCACCTGTAAAAGTAGTTTCAACAATTACTCTAGAATATCATTTACAGTATGCAGTCTCATGAAATCTGTTCCTAAATATTCTTAGACTACAGGTGCCTTCTAGAAGTATACGCAAGTGTCAGTTTACAAATCTGGGTGAAGTCCTATTCATGAACTTGCAATTCAATCACTGGGAAAAAAGAATATCTAACAAAAAAAGCACTTACACAGGCCATGAGTGCTATTACTTCTGCAGTCCTTCTGTACAGAGAAAAGTCTGTAAAGATTTTTCCATGCAGATAAAAAGTCTAGAAGGCTTCTATAGAGAGAAAAATAGTTCCTGCAGCTTACGAAGCTGTATGATAGTTCTATTTCCAGTCCATCAGGTTAGCTCTGAAATGACATGCCAGGAACTTAAAACATGTTTAACATTTGAACCACACTGCTTTGTACCCATGAAGAAATACCCCAGGGATCATGCAGTTCGTTCTAGATTCATACCTCGTTACCAGAATTGTAGTATTACCTAATTCTGACTGCAGGCTTGAAATGTATGAAATGATTGATTTATAATTTGTGGTCATTTAAGGTTGACTTTGTATTAATAATAAAATCATGGAGCAGTACTCCATTCCATCTTCCAGGGTTCATGCAGTAGCTACTACCGTAACTCCATAAGCAACAACTAATGTTCTGTGATAAGAACTGTTCTTACCAGGAATATAAGGTGGTCAACAACTGGCCACAAACATCATGGGATTTACAAAGTTTCTGGCTATAATTGATTGTGGGATTTTGGTGAGTAATTGGGGGGTGGGGAAGGAGAAGCTCTGCAGACCTCAGTTGCTCATGAAGTGTGCAAAAAAATTTTCAGATTTTTATGTTTTTATAGTAAAAGTTCGTTTCAGCTGTTCTGTATCTATTTTTGAAAAGGGTATAGAGAAGCATGACTTTGGCTCATTATTTAGTAGTGCTTTAAAAGAAAAAACATTACTGAAGCAGAATATGAAATGAAATCTAGTGATGCTTTTTAAAAACTGCATAACTATTCTCATAAAATATTGCAGTATCTATGTTGGAGTGCCTGGGATGTTAGTCATCTTAGTCTCTTTTTACAGGATTTGTCACAGAGTAACAACCATAATCAAACATGATAAGCAGAAATTGTCACCCTTTTTTCAAATACAGACGTATAACAGATTCATATATTTGTTTTCACAGACTTCCTTATATCATCACTATTCAACAGACAAAGGYCTGGACAGGCCCTCTAGGTAAGAAATACAATGTATGATTTCAGTAGACACAGATTATACAGCCTGAGGGTTTTCTCTGAGACCTGAAGCCAGCAGATGTTACAAAGAGTCAGATTTTAACATTCACCTTGTGAGCTACTGACAAAATAGAGAGATGCATGGAGAGGATGTTCATATTTTGATACTGAAGTGTAAATCTTACTTTTGTTTTACAAGGACTTACTGTTTACATTCAAAATAAGCCATGCTGTCTTCTGGGTCATTCCACTGACATCCCTGAGCTTCTGTCTCAGCTGCAGCGATCTATCATTTAACCTTACTGCCTGCAGCACTTTCAGTGCTGTTTCCCTAAGCATGCTACCTCATCTGTTCTCGGTCTCTGTCTTTTTCCTATCTTTGCGCTGAACTTCTAGTACCAAAAAATAGTCAAAAAAACTTGATGCATTTATTTCAAAGCCTTCACTATGAAAATGACATAGCAATTTTGTATAAAACTTTAAAACAATTCAGCTTTTCTCTGTGAAGTATAAGATGTCTGAGACCAGTGCTTCTCCCCTTTACATGTTTTTGATGTATTTGTTCTGGCATTGTTTAATCTATAAACCAATAATATAATTACGAGCTTACTTTTTAAATGCCTGAATTCTGACCTCAGAATTGGACTGCTGCTAATACTGCTTATTTCTGTAGTTCTGCAAGTACTGTGAGTGACTACAGAAAAAGAAGGAAGTCAGAACCTGCTGTAAGTCATCAGAGGGTGCACAGTGATCAGAATGCAAACAGGCCTAGCCTGGGCCGTACAGATATGCAAGGCCCATATACCACCCTTAGAAAGCCTTTAACTAGCTCGTCTCCTTCTTCTCCGTCAAGAGCAAAAGGTAAGAGGAGAGCATATTTGTTAGCAGAAAACCACTGATGATATGTTATACAATACATTGGTAGTAAATGCAACTGTCTACTGTTGCTCAGTGCACTTTACTGGGAGATTTACTGCATTAAGCAACAGCTTTGAGCCTTTCATGAAAGTTGTTTATTCTTACGTGTGTAATTTTAAGCTGAAAATCTGGATTTGTAACAAGGATTTTCCACTGTCAACTGCTTATTCTAACAAAAGAAAATTGACTAAATGAAGACTATGATTTGTACCACAATATATAAACCCATAAAGTTTTATTAACTCCACTACTCTCTTATTAGATTATTGTGATTTTAAAACTGTTTTCAGTATATACAGAAAATAAATCAAGACAAATAGCATATAAGATTAAAGGTGTGTTTCCAGAATAGTAGACCTTTCAAATCTATAGCTGATGTCTCAGACATTGTCAGTTATTAGGACCTAATTTAATCAAGGAAACATCCATAGTCTGATTTTTGATTTTGCAAATCCTTGAAGTATTTAGTACAGCATATACAATCTAATTAGCTTCTTCTTCCGAGTAACTCACCTTTCCATTACTGTTCTCCATGTCTCTCCAGAAAAGAGATAATTGAATCAGTTGTTGGTTTGGGGTTGGGGTTTTGGGTAGGTTTTTTTAGCAAGACAAAAGGTTTCCAGTAAAACATATGATGGAAGTAATATACAGAGTAATATCATATACAATATGTCTCCTTCTGTTTAAGTTATTATTATTCATTTAATTGCTGTATTTTGTAGCTGTACTTTCTAATCAGCCTATAGCTGTATTAGGGACTGTATAAACCATTGTAAAAGAAAATTCCCACTGAAAAGAACATAACTTCCAGGCTGCAACAGAATGCATCAGACAAAGAAAAGCAGTGAGGAATATTAAGAGTGAAGTGATGGAAAAGCAAATGTATTTTAAACCCAGTGTTATAGCAGTAATTTAAAAAGTGGGTAGACTCATCCATTTGGTGTACCAGGCCAGGCAGTGAAAAGTTGGTAAACTCCATTTACCTGCATTTACCTTTGACTACACCACCAATAATGAGCACTTACCATGACTTAAACACTTCCTGTGTTTGAAAATCCTTCCCTTAAGAACCTTAACCACAGCTAATTAACTTTTGGAAGGTGACCTAGCTGTGTTCACTCCATTCTCTCCCAGCGTAATGAAACCTACTAGAATGTTACTTTTTCTTGGAACTAACCGTTTTGTTAAAGAAGCAGCACATTATAAGCTGTTTGATCAGCATGGATTTTGAACTCAGGTGTTTCAGTTTCTGATTCAGATTCAAGTTGCTGTTCTAGAAAGCAGATTGAGCTGTTTGAAGCATCTGTCCTGAACTGAATGTTGCCACTTGAGACTATTTTTGAAAGTTCAGTGCAAGTATGAGAGACAATAGTTCCAAATTTGTCTCATAGTGACTTCTAGATCTAGCATGCACATAAAAATATGTCTTAAAACTTGCTTGAAAACTCGGGCTCTGTTATGGAAGTGAAGCTAAGGGTTATTGTTTCTTCTACGTGCTGGTTAGGCTCAGTAAGCTAATAGGTCTTCCTTTACACCCATATAACAGCTCCTCAGCCACCTTGTTCTGCCCTCTATAAGCTGTAGAAAACACCACTCCCTCCAGTGCTATCACACAGGGAAAGAGCAGGCTACCTATACTACCTATGAACAACTAGGAGAAATTTCCCATTTGATCTTATATAAAGATTTATCTTTATCTTAATTGTCTGAGAATATGCAGTTGCTGTGAACTCTCTGAGCATTATCTAGCTTAGAAATTCTGAACAGCTTCTTTCAGAATGCACAGGTGGAAAAGTTAATATTTGACTGAGGTCTAGGTTTGTCATTTAGTTTCATCTTTAAATCCTTTGCAGCTTTTATTGTCTGTTGACCTGCTTCAAAATCAATATTAATGCTTGTTTACTTACATTGCTTTGCCAGGGGAGTTGCAGAGGGGGTAACATCTCCGTAATTCATAAGGAATTCTTTTTGATGTTCAAATTATGATGAGTACATTTTTACAGCTGGAAAATAACTTAGTTATTAGCTCTGCTGCCCCAGGCAGTAGCAACCTATGTACTGACCTAAGTTGATAGATGCATTAATTGCTGTTTCTTTTCTAGTCTTTCTAATACTTACTGATGTTAATTCCAACTTTCTGAATATTTTAATTTCTGGCAATGTCTCTTTTTTACCATGCTGCTCTATGGATATGGATAAAGGTGGGGATATTAGCAAAGTATATCCATCCCTTTTAAGTTATTCAGTGCACAACCACAACACCTCAAATGAATTAGATTACTGTAGCACTTACAGACAACATTTAGCTGTTCCAAACGATTCAAGAAGGGCAATCAGCTACAAGAATGGCTGGCAAATGACTCGTCAAAATGCAGAAGTCTGGAGCAGCACAGAAGAAACTGCTTCTCCAAAGAGAAAATCTCGTAGCTGTGATGATCTGTTAACAGACGATCGGGATAGCTTTCCCGATGCACAGGCCAAGTCTGAAAGCATGGGCTCTCTGTTATGTGAGGAGGACTCCAAAGAAGTTTGCTCAATGAACTGGGCCTCCCCGTATGTTCCTGAGGGCCGTGGTAGTAGTAGGTCAAGAGTTCGTCACAGATCTGCACATGATGCCCCAGGTTTCCTAAAAATGTACAAAAAGATGCACCGCATCAATCGCAAGGACTTGATGAATTCTGAGGTTATTTGTTCTGTGAAGTCCAGAATACTGCAGTATGAAAAAGAACAGCACAAAGGTATTCTTCAAGGCTGGAGAGAGTCTTCTACTGAAGAGGTGCCCAGAGACATGGTGCCAACCAGAATATCTGAATTTGAAAAATTAATTCAGAAGTCAAAATCAATGCCGAACCTAGGTGATGAAATGTTGTCAACCATTACACTAGAGCCTCCTAAAAATGGCTTGTGTCCAAAGAGGCGATTTTCTATCGAATCCTTGCTGGAAGAAGAAAATCAAGGCAGACATCCCTCTCAGGTACAACGGAGCTACAAGTCTAAAACCCTGGTGCCAATTCATATTGAAGTGACTAGTGATGAGCCACAACGATCGCATATGGATTTTTCAGACAGTGATCAAGATGGAGTGGTTTCTGACCTCAGTGACTTTATCCAGATAGAGGGTTCATCCTTTTGTAGTGAAAGTGATTTTGACCACTTTTCCTTCACATCATCTGAAAGCTTTTATGGATCAGGCCATCACCACCACCACCACAGGCATCTCATCAGCTCCTGCAAAGGGCGATGCCCAGCATCCTACACTCGCTTCACCACCATGCTAAAACATGAAAGGGCTAAACAAGAAACTACTGAAGATCCAAGGAGACAGGAAGCAGAATCTGGCCTCTCTAAGATAGCATTCCTAGTCAGTCCAGTGCCTTTCCGGAGGAAAAAAAGTACAGCTCCTAAAAAACAAACTGAAAAGAAAAAATGCAAGTCATCTGTATTTGAAGCACTAGATTCTGCACTTAAAGACATCTGTGACCAAATTAAAGCTGAAAAAAGAAGAGGAAGCTTGCCCGACAACAGTATATTACACAGACTTATTACTGAGCTGCTTCCAGACATTCCAGAAAGGAATTCATCTCTTAAAGCTCTGAAAAAGAGTCCCATGCACCAGCCTTTTCATCCACTGCCTCAAGATGGTGCTATCCATTGCCCACTGTACCAGAATGATTGTGGAAGATTACCTCTTAGTGCCTCTTTTCCAGACATGGACGCAACTAACAACAATGATAGTGCACTGTGTTTCCAAGGTGGATTAACTTTCTTCCTCTATCCTTGTGATTTACTCATCCAACTTTACTCCCTGTGTTTCCCACCCTTTCTCATTCCATTTTTATTTGTGTCATCTATAAGACGCTTTCATCCCACAAAATTCATAATGAAGGATGTCGTTTTTACACAGGTGATGAGGATAGATAAATTTGCTGTCTATTCACAAAATACAGTAATCTGGACAACTGGAGTAATGGTGTATTTCAACTAATAGATTATTAGTGCTATAAATTACAATGGTGTTATTAAATTAAGCAATGTGGTGTTTTTCCCCAAGAAAAAGACCTTACAGRAAGTGAATGCATGCATCATAAGATGCTGGTCAAACAGAAAACAATATGCAGATAGCCCTTTCTTCATTATTTTAAAAAAAAAAATCTGCATCTAAAACATGTTGTACTGTATAGTTTTGTTACATGTAAGTGATAAAAATGCTGTTAATTCTGCCAGTATGATAGAAAGTTGATTCTGTTTTCTTATGAAAATACACTAATTCTGCTGCTTTATATTACTTTTTGTGAATAGACCCTAAGGTCATTTTAGGGAGTTTCCATTTCCACTATTCAAACAATACAATTTCCAATTTCTGTGGCAGCAAAACTAGTTCTTCTCATAGAATTTTAATATATCTATGAAGTTTTGAGAAATATCTTATCCTCTTAGAAGGGAAATTCTCAGTAATCAAAACTTGAATGAAACTGTCAGGGTGAGTATAACTTTTAAAAACATCTGTCTTGACAGTAATCTGGTTTTAAAGCTACTACCTGGAGTTGTTCATTGCTCTGCTTCTCTTTTTCTCAGAAAAGTTGCTTGAGCTTAAAATGTTTTTAAAGTTTAACCTTGCAATATTAAAAGAAGCAAACTAGATTCATAGCAGGAGTGCACAAAGGTGTATCCCAGATGATTTAGATTAATGTCTTTGGCAAGTTTGTCATTTATTTCTCTTTTTAAATGGTAACATTTCTGTGTTAAAGAATTCTGCTTCTAGACATACAGTCCTCTGTGACAGAACATCTTTGAGAATTTAATGATATTACAAAGCTATTCTTGAAATCACAAATAGATGTAAGAGAGAATGTCTTTAATATATCAATTATGCAATATTTGATCAGACCCATCTTACTTATCTTTAATCTCACATCTTTTTCTGTAACTTTTGCAAGTACCACACTAGTAAATATGTATTTCAAGATAAATCAGAATTGAAGCTGTTACCATCTCCTCTTAACTAGTTAAAATAAATAGACATATTGAGAACAGAGAATTTGGTAAAAAACAGCTATAAAATGGAGTTCAGAATTGAATTAGTCATAATTGAGGCCTGGTCATGGTTAACCCTGGCAGGCAGTACTACACGATGAGACTGAAGTTGTTGGAAATTACACTGGTCACATATCACAGTTCCTAAATGAGAATTTTCCAGTCCTTGAAAATAAGGAAATTCACAGTGCAGAGTAAACATGGACTCCTAATAGCTTCTGGAGCTATGAAGGAGCCTGGCATGAGGGAAGTGAAGTGGTACACTCTGTCAACGTTAATATCCCTAAAGTAGCATGGAGAATGAGTACAGCAGAATATTCCATTGACTTCCATCAGCACCAGTCATGGCTGAGCTCTAATTCTAATGAAGTTTCATGTTTTGTTGGATCTGTGTGTGTCTGTTACAGCCACCATCCACACAGAGACCCCAAGATTATAGCAAAAAACACTGAAAACTACCAATATTGACTGCATAAGGCGCTGTATTGAAATAAAGGAAATTGTTCTTCCTAAAGCCACTGCGTTTTCTCTCCTTCCCTCCCATGTCCTCCTCTTTCTGCTAGAGTTTAAAGAAAAAATTAATAGGTGTGTCTGGAGGCATTATATCTTTAGGTTTACACAGTGAGCATAGATCCTCATTCACAGGCACGTGCCATATCAAGAAAGCTGTCCAGAACTGGGACTGTGATATACTTGTTGGTGATGACATGCTTGCAACCAATGACATAAATAATACAATTATCTCATTTTTTGCCTCCACTGTATTTATCAATAGCCTCAAGTTTTTGTGGCTTAGCCAACAGCCCACTGCAGACCGTTTACATCTTTCTTCTGTAAGACCCCAACATAATGGATGAGATGCTTTCAATTCTTTTTTTTTTCCACTTGTGCTTCTTTAGAAATGTATAGGCTTGGTAAGATTGTGTGAATGAAGTCAAAGGAAGACAAACATCAGTGATGTGTCTCCACTAGCAGGTATCAGTGTGGCAATAGGAGACTAAAATAGTAAATCTCAGAAATCAAGAGGCAGTTCATTTCATCCTGTGGTCTGAAATAATTCCRTTATATTTTCATTTCACATTGGCAACTTGCAGAGCTATAAAGAGTGTAAGATTTTGATTTTATTTTTATTAAAACATGAAAAGATGTATTCACCGTCCTATAATATACCATCCTGTATTAAACATTGGTAAACTGTGCTTCTGAGAAAATCTGCCACATAGATTGGTAAGTAATGATTTGTACTCCATCTTTTAAAACAGAGTTGTTTTTATGAAATAACATCCTTTTAAATTCTGTTGTGCTGCCTAACAAGTGCCCTTGGTAAAGTAGAAATGCATCTTAGATCACTTAGGAGAAAACAATTTTTCTTCACTATTTTCTCATTGAAGCATGCTTTAATCATGTTTTGTGCATGTAATTATGCGTTGATATTGTTAGCATTCCAAAACAGTTTCTTGCAACCTGATGAAGTCCCAGTACTGCTGTCATGTCTTCCATTTGCTCCAGTAGGGGTGCATCCCTTCGTACAGCAAGGCATAATTTTGCTCTCTCGATCCTCTATAATATATTTTTCTGCTGTGGATCGGAGGACAGCCTTTGCGTGAGAGTCAGTATCTTATTTTTCTTTAAAGGTGCACTTTAGCCATCATATCATGTGCTTTTCTTTCTATTAAAGGTAAAACAATAGATTTCAATATCTCTTCACCCTCCTAAATGAAACCAAGCAGCATCACAGATTTGAATGGTTTTGTTTAATTTACCATAGTTTCACATAATTTCTGTTTTCAGTAGACCAGGAGTCTCCTGGAAGCTATTCTTCTGCTTTCACTGATGTGGGACAATGTACTCCAAGGGAGAGAAGAGGAACTACAGACAAAGAGGTAGTGAAACAACAATAAATAATGCAGCAATATCCATATGGAAAACTGGTAACATATCTGAGGCAAGATTTGTGTTGGTTTTAAGCCACTGTAACGATACAGACCAAAGGAACAGTTACTTATCATCAGATGGGACAGCATCCTTCTTTTTCATTAAGGAGATAGGTATTTCAAGAAATTAAAAGAATATCAAGCTTTGTAAGATAAGCTGTGTCTTCTATTTATGTTTAAATAGATATGGACATAAGTTTACTAGTCATTCATAGGCTCTGTCAGAGTTGACCGGAGTGGGTGTTTGGGACAGAGAAGAATAGCAGATGTGACTGGGGAAAGGCTCTTTCAAGAACCAGAGCATTACACAAAGAAACTGCCTCAGTAGTTTCAAAACTGATACAAAGAACATCTGTATTTCACCATTATTTTTGTTAAGAAAAAGCAAAAACACTGCTGTTAGTGTTTTAGACAAAACCCCTTACCCTAAGAGCGATCTCTAATTTCTGTAACAGTTGGTGATTGTAATTATATGCTGATTGCTTCTATTAATGCTTTGGAAGAGGAAATGGAAGCAGGCATACAACCTTTAAAGTAACACAAAGTATCACTGAAAAGTATACACAAAAAAATGGAATATATCATTCAGTATCTTAAGAATATTTCTAGATCTAGAACTACAAATGCTCTCCAAACAGGCTTCAGGGATTTTATTCAATCATAAAGTAAGTACATTTATATTAACTAACATCTACAGACCATAGATTGTTAACATTTTCCAATGATTTTTATTAAAATATTGCACAAAATAATGGCAGCGGAAGAGAGTGCTGTATTTTAATTGCTAATATTTAAGTTTTTGCTCTGGGACATCTACCTTGTTAAACGGTGGTACAGGTTAGAACTGGTTACAGGATGTGAATTCAGATCCACTTAACACCCCACTGAGATGGTTATATTGCTGCAATTCGATTAAGAGTCTGATTTCAAAAAAAGACTGCTCATTACAAAATAAGGGTTAAAAAAGTCCCAGGAGCCATATTGTGTGTTCCTTTTAAAGAATTTTGTGACATGGAAAGTCATCTTTCAATTTGAAAATAGGTAAAATACACTACAAGCCATTCTTAAGATTGCTGTAATTTAAAAAGATGAAAGAAGAAAGGCTTCTCTATTTCCAGTATGTTTTGTATGTTTCAAGGTATTTTGTATTTAATCCGCTTCACTGTTCTTTCAGTATTATCCCCCTTCTTCCATTATTTGCTTTAGTAGTTACAGCACTAGCTGTAATAAAACCAGGAAAGAGTGAAAAGGGCTGAGCTACAGTTGATGATATGAATATCCCCTCCTGTCTAAAAGACTATTTTTAACAACAGCAGGGAACAGAAAAATGCTTTTAAATTGAGGCTATCTTATTTGAAGGAGACCTGTAACGGAAAATTGTATTAGTATTACAAAATGCAAGTTGACAGGATCCCTGTAATAACTTTGGGGACTTTTTTATTATAGCAAAGACAATGCTCTAGGTATGCTAAATTTGCTAGCCTTTAGATGACAAGAAGGGAGAGAACCCAGTCGAGAACATCTGGCCTGGAAGAAAGGTAAAATGCAAAACTTACAAGTGTCCCTTTTTATTCCTCTTATAAAAAGATGTGCACCCTTACATCATTACAAATAGAATCTCTCAGAAATAGTGTAATCAGCTCATTCTAGTCACTTGTATATCCTAGAGAGAGATTTTTAAAAATGTAGCAATCTCATCTGTGCAAGTACTTGCAGAGAAAGGCTAAATCACTTTACCAAATATCCTCACATAATACTGCTAATCACTTCTTGCACCTTCCTCTGAAGTATCTAGTGCTGGTTATCCATCGGAGGCAGACACTAGATGAGTGAGGCTCTTGGGTTGGATCACAGTTCGTGTTTTCAGCACAGCTTTGAAAACAGCGAAAATATAAGTGTCAACCACACAGGTGAGGAGAGGTAGGGTTGTTTTACAGGTTTATTTTTGAAACAATATTGAGCTTACAGATACTTGGTGATAGAACTTGATAAATACGTGAAAGGAATGATATGATGTGATTGCCTGTGATAGCAAGAGAGCTGCACTCAGGAGATCAATTCCAGTCCTGTTTTTCTCAGACTTTCTTAAAACTATGAATGCGATTATAGAAATTTAAAATATTCCCAACCTTTTCCAGCTGTCAGAGTAATTTTTCCTTTACGTATATATATATAAAAAAATGTGATGCAGTATTTGCAGTTGATATTAGCCTAAAGATAACAAGTTTAACAGAAGAGGCATCTAAAGCATTAGAGGCTATTAAGCATGTGAATTTCCATTGTACCTAGAGATCTAGTTGCCTACAAGTCACATTGGCATTTAGTTAACTTTTTTTTTTTACTTTTGTAGTTCTCTTAAACATAAAATTGCAAAGCAGTCTGTATTAAAATTTAGCTGCTATTTCTATTTTTAAAATACTAAGTCCCAAACACCTAACTGCCTTAAAAAAGGAAGCTGTGTATTTAATTGCCTATTACTGCAAGAACCACTGTAAAGCACACGTCCTTTTCTTTTTGGATCTTGGTCACCTTTTTAAAAGCTGAAACGTGTTTACCATGTAGTAATACTACCTGAATATATTAATCACTTTGCCTGCTTTTCAGAAATTGCCAGCTAGAGCTGTATATGACTTTAAAGCTCAGACTTCTAAGTAAGTACTAGACTTTTGTTCATTTAAGAATTCGTAATTCAAGAAAACTCTTTCTAGCACTTGTGGCAGCGAACTGCTGTTCTAGCCAGTTTCAACAGCATGGAAGCAGAGGACCCTGCTTGCTGTCACAGTAGTCTCTGCATTAGCAAACTGTGTGAGAAGTTACTTGGTAATAAAAATGTCTTAAATTATTATATTCTCTATTGTATTTGTTTGAACACGTGAATGGCTGTGCATCTTCAGCCTTCTAGAGCATGGGTCCTGAGGGTCACCCACTGAACACTCTTCGTTTGTTGTGAATTGTATTTAGGTTATACAAGGTACAGTGCTTAAAATGCTGTCATAGATAGTGTGCTTATCAAAATTCTGTATAATGCTTCAGCATCTTCCTGCCTGTCTTAACACACACAGGCTCTCTGCAGGATGTGACAGGTCCCATACCAAAGCAAACCACAGTGGTCCACAAGGAAAACAAAATCAGGAAACACTGTTCTAGGATATGAGAGAGTCAGAGTAGAGTGCCTATATTTCATTCCTGCTGTTGTTCTGATGATCCAGGGCATTTAAACAATCTTTAGATATGGCCAAACATTGCCACTAGAATTACATTAGCTGTGTCTGGTAAAAAACTCACAACTTGAATTATCAGAACAGCAGGTTAGCTCTTGAAAAACCAAATGGATGATACACCAAAGAACTCCCAGGCCAGGATCTGAAAATGTTCTTAATGATTTGGATAATTCCCTTTTTTGGTATCCAACATTAAGCATATCACAGGCCCTGAGTATCGGAAATGGTAAGAACATAATCCTGTGTTCTTCATGCTTCTGAACAGCTATCTTGAAAGAAAAATGTGTAGAGCAGAAGCACGCCAAGCTGTGCTGCTGCAAAAAAGGTAGTAATAGGCCATAGAGACGTGGGATATATTCTATAGTTTTCCCTACTGATTTCACAAAGAACACCAAATACCCCTCAGATGCCTGTCAAAAAAGCAGCATCTAAACAGGCGATCCAAAAGACATCATACTTGCATGCAGACCCTATAATAAGTGCTCTGGTAATAACTAGCAATACTTCCTTGAAATCACAGTGTAAAACAGGCCTATATAACTTACAGATAGCACCTGAGGTTCATAAACGTGAATCATTTCATTTTATATGGTATAATCAACCAGTAAACATACCCCAGCTGTGACACTTTTTCTTCAAATGTTTAGTTGCTACATTCTGTTTTGGTTCCAAACTGTAAAGATCTCAGAAACTATGCAGGTAGAGGAGTTAAATGTAAAACTGTAAACATCTGATCTAAATAAATTTGTTACAGAGAGCTGTCCTTTAAGAAAGGAGATACTGTCTATATTCTCAGGAAAATTGATCAAAACTGGTATGAGGGTGAGCACCATGGAAGAGTTGGAATATTCCCGATTTCTTACGTCGAGGTTTGTTCTCTGTTTTAATTCCTTGAATTAGTTTGGGTCATAGGTCCACAAACTGAATGGGAACGATGAAAATCTGTGGTTTTTCTTTTTCCTTAGAAACTTTCTCCCCCAGAAAAAGCACAGCCTGCCAGGCCACCTCCCCCTGCACAGATTGGAGAGATTGGAGAAGCTATTGCCAAATATAATTTCAGTGCAGACACAAATGTGGAGTTATCGCTTAGAAAGGTACAGTTTAGAACTATCTTTATCAAAATACCATTATAGTGTCTACTGCTACACAGAATTAATATATAGCTAAATACTGTGCTTTGGTGCACTCTGCATTCAATATTTGCTATGCACAAAGCAATGTAATGGTAGGATAATAGCTTATTGGCTTGCAGTCTTTCACAGCTACCTGCAAATAGTTTAAATATGTTGTGCATGTAAACTGGATTGTGATAGATTAGCATATGCAAGCATCTGCTAACTGCCCACCTAAATTTCTAGTTTTCACTTCAATTATCCATTCCCTTTTTTAATAATTATTTGTTGCTGTCACAATTATCATGGTAAGGTTTTTAATATAGAAGAAATAGAAAAATACAGAAAAAAGAAAAATACAGAAAAAAAGGCTCATAGACATTTTTGTGAACATACCAGTTCTTGCAAATATTTCATTATAACAGTCTGCTTTTTATAACATTCTCTTATCTTTCTATGCACATCCTGGTGGTTATACTTTATTGCACATGAGCAAAATAAATGTTTAATTTCTGAGGTTTGTCAGACACTGGAATATTACCACTGTAGAGAAACTTTATTATTGCAGATATTATACACTTAGTTGTAAGTAGTATATACTTTTTATCCACTGGAAAGTTCTGCCTCTTACTTTTTTTTTAAGAATTAGAGTTCATAGGAGTTATTCAGTGGTTTGTTTTTCTTTTGAAATAAGAGTAAGGATACAGTTTTTTGATGCTGACCTAGAGCCTAATCCAGCATCACTGAAGATAATGGGTGTTTTTCCACTCATTTGAAATTGGTAAACGTCAAAGAGGTCTGAAAAAAGGAATAGGAACTTAGAGAACTAGGGGTTGGGAGTAATTTGATGATTTATTTCTTTTTGAAATTCTCTTTTGTGCTTATAGTGGTGGTCATAATCTTGACAGCCCAGTTTTTGTTTGTTTTTAAAAGTTAACTTGCACCTTGCACTGATTTTCTTTTGTTCCATCCCACTGAAGATAATTTTAGGGTACTCCACAAATCAAGTACAGCAACAAAATTACAGAAACCCAAGAGAACAGAAAACTAATAGGGAAGGACTTGCTACAAAAAAACACGTGGTAAAAAGCACATCATGTAAAACAAAGGAGGGGGTAGCTCATGAAGTTTCACTACAGAGAAAGGTTTGAATAGAAAGTTGACATTTTCCATTTCAGTTGCTAAACTCTCTAAAAACAGTAAGTGAGCCACTGCCCATCTTTTTTACACAGGAAAAAGCACTTCTTTCTCTCACCTTTCCTGTGAACTCATTTTTTAACTTTCTGCCTCCACTTACTCCAGTTTTACTGATAACAAAGCACTTGCATGGATTTAATTGTTTAACTTTTATCACTTTTAAGGAAAAACGGGCATAGCAGTCACTATTGCATATTACAGTTAGGGTGTCAGCTAGTAGTTTGGCCAACAATTAAAACAGGTTATGATCCAAAGAAAAGTTTAAATGTTAATCCCCCAACCAAGAGTAGGAGACTACATGAGATTCCCCTCCGATAAAAGAATAGCATTTGCACTCCGTGACTAGCCCCCCGTTTTGCTGGAATGGTAGTTGTATACGTGGTTATTATAAATGGGAGGAGAAATGTGAAAATGGAGATGATTCTCAAGACTGATGGGAAACAGCACTGCAGGTAAAATAATACTATGTGTTAAAATAATATCTGCTATTCAAAAAATTAACTTACAATGTATCTGCTGATAACTCATTTTCATAATGCATTTCAGGGAGACAGAGTAATTCTTCTTAAGCGAGTTGATCAAAACTGGTATGAAGGTAAAATACCAGGAACCAACAGACAAGGCATCTTCCCTGTTTCCTATGTAGAAGTCATCAAAAAGAATGCATCAAAAAGTGTTGATGACTACCCTGATCCTCCAATACCCCAAAGCTATTCTAGTGACAGAATACATCATTTAAGTTCAACTAAGGTAAGGATTTTTTTTTTCTTTGCTATCACCCCTAGAGTGGGTTTAGAAGGACCTGTAATTTTTTTGTTAACATAAGATAATGCATAATTCATGCGTTAAGTACACTACATTTTCTTTCCTGCATTGGTAGAATTGCATTACTAACTTGTCATTAAAGTATTTTAATAGCCGAGTGCGTGTCTTACATTCTGCCAGGATTTTTGCTCTTTTCTTCATTAGTTACTACAATATTGAGAGTAGGGCCAGGCACAATTTGGGCAGAAAAATCAAGCCGACAGAACAAAATTTATTTGGGGATCTTAGACAGAATTTGAGCATTAAGGATATGTCTAGCAGACTTTTCATAGTGCAATGTGAAGACATTCCCATAACACAGCTGTCCTAAAAGCCCACAGTCCCATAAGCATGCAAAGGGCAAGAGAGGGCAGTTTGTGTGGGGACACAGCTTGTGAAGACCAGTTCTGTGCCTTTCAAAGTAAAGGAGAACAGCTAATGATTCTGTACTATAACCTTCCTCCTTTTGCCATTCACACTCTAGAAGGAGGCTGTTGGTATGACAGAGGTTCTTTGGAGTGGTATGACAACAGTGACAGTATTGTTTCATTTAGTAGTGAGGCAAATGTCATCACATTGTCAATGAGCTTGGATTCAGACCTTTATAGTTGTAGTTTTTCACACCAAATGTCTGTCGTAGGTTCTGAATTCTTTTCCTTCCTAGTCTATATAACCACCACAAATCATACTACATGATGTTGCAAAAAGATTCCTGTATTGCAATTTATCATTCACTCGTGAGATTTCACAGTCACCTGTGTGGGGAACATAACCTCTTTGGCAGTGATAGAAACTAAGACAGTTTCTGCATGCAAGCTGTGATTAGCGTTAATGTATTATCAATGATTTTGAACACTCAAGATGGAAACTTCGCTAAATCTTCCTCTTTACCTTTGTTGTTTCTCTCTTCAGCACGGGCGGTGTGTTTTGTGTGTAATTACAAACTTCTTATCCTGCTATTAATTTCTATTTGTTTCAGTTGGTTTTGCCCCGTTTTCTACTTTCATATACCTGCATACTGGTGCTCATTTAGATGCTTCAACTTTGAGATAAGTCCCACATTTGTTTGACGCTTTGGGGACAGCTACGAAAAGATGTCATTTATAGGCAACAGTGGCCTCTGAAAATACTGCTTACGACTAAACAGTATTAGCTGATTTTGGATAGTTGCTAGAAGAGGTCTTGTCTGGTTTTCCAGAACATGTCACAACAGAGAACTAGCTCCTCTCTCTTCCATTCCAACAAAACTGTTGAATTGAAGTAGCATCAAATTCTGTAGCTGCAGACTGAGGTATTCATAAACTAGGGCCCCTTATTATTACAGGAATCCAGAGGTTCCTGAAGGCAAGTCAAGAGTATGAGGCAACTTAGGTCCTCCATATTATGGAGCTGTCTCTCTGTATTTGGAGATGCCTCTCTCCCCATTTTCTATGGAGCAGGCTTGTCTCTAAGGCATCCTGCAGCTAAAGCTGGTGTTTGTGTAACCCCTATAACCCTTGTTGAGCATAGGTGATGCTTCAGAGCATTTACATTCAGATTACAAAACTGTCCTGGCACTATTATTAAGTTGTTATTAAATTAGTTTGTAGGGGAGGAAAGGGGAAGAAGCCTTCTTTGTAACATAGGAAACTTTTACAATCATCTGGTTCTGGTATAAGTAAAAAAAAAAAAAAAAAAAAAAAAAAAAAAAAAAAAAAAAGCCTCTACTGATGCTCTTAAACAGACATCTTGTTTCTTAATTCAACTGCATTCAGAAATGGCAATGCCATGAAGAAGACATCTTGTTCCTGACTAGCTAGAAGGACTTTAGCAGTCCTGAGGGTGTTCTGGAGTTTACCACAATTACTGATACCACTTTTGCTATTCCTTTGGGGTTTTTTAGCACGTATCACTCCCTGTTGCTAGAGCAATTGTGCTGAACTTCTCTGGCCTAATGGCAATAAAAATAAATAAGCAATACAAGTCAGGAGCAAGCTTTGCTCTCCTTAACTTGTCCTAGACCATCTACATCTTTAGCTCTAGTGCAGCCTGTAGCCACGGGAAACTAAAAATGGCAATGTCTCCTCAGCAGTATTATTGACCTTAAAACCGCAGGTTAGTGGCCCCTGTTCAAGAGGAAAGATGAGGGAAGGAGATTGAGTATTGCTTGTAACAGCCTAGCTCTGTTTTAGCAGACTCCACTGTATCAGTGTATAGACTTCTATAGACTTCACTGTATCAGTCTATAGACTTCTGTTTACTTTGGTACAGAAGAATCTATAACAAAGGTTTGTCTAACTATAAAATAAAGCCTTTTGCCTCCAGAAAACTCAAGCAGAAGGTAAGTAAATTAATGCAGAATAGGAAGGTTAATTTAGCCTTTTGAAATTATTTTCCTATTCTAGAGTAATAAAGTCTAAAGTAGTCCAGGTAACTTAGAGAGATGTACATCTAATTATTCTGGATAATTCTAACAATGAGATCAAAATATTTTTCATTCAATTTTAATTTTGAGGATTAATAGTAACAAAAATGCATTTTCAGTATTTACTGAAGCAATGGATATCTACTGATGCTGTGTACGTATGACTCACCAGTCTCTCATTCTTACAAAAGGACATTCCTTTTACCAGAAGGATACTTCAATCAATATTATGTAACGGTACTCAAAATATACTGCTGTGTACTGTGCTGTCACTATTTTAAAAACATTGTTGACTGCCTACATTCAATTAGAATGAATGTACCTTTCACAAACGTTGATGTCATTTTGAACTAATAGGGTTACTTTTGAAGAAAAATGCATCCTGTAGCTGCTCATGCCTTAATAAAAGTATGCAATGTATTAAAGATGTTTCTTAAGCATTTACTCAGAAGTACTAAGAAAAAGTAGAAGTATTAACATTAGGATAATTAGAAATCATCTCGGTTGTTATAGTTTAAAAGAAATACTTAATGACACCTGAATTGTACTTCTGAAAATACTGTTGTCAAAATAACAGTAAAGGTTTGGGGAAAATTACATTAATATTAATTGTATGATTTAATAACTTGTGACACGCTCACTAACAGAGCGCCATAAGTAACATAACTTCAGCAGACCAAATGCAGGTCGCCTCCATGAATGTAATGATTCAGATCTGTCTTAATGTTTGACATTTAAGCCCCAAGCCAGAACCTGATACAGTTTCATTTTTCAAATGTCTTTCCTGCTGTTCTGATTCATGTGGTAATGATTTCAGACACGCCTGCTCACTGAAATGATACCCTATAATCCAGATGATGGCACAGACATTTTTCTTTTCCAGTCTACTCATATCCTAGTTCTCTATCATGCTTATTTATTTAAATTCCTATGTTTTTCTTATTTTTGAAGTTGCCTTCCCAAGCACTGTCCCCACTTTGCAGACACCTTTCCTCCTCTTGGTCACACATTGATCAAAAGATTCTCCAGGCTGCCAGTAGTGACTGGTTTTCAAGGACTGTTGGTTTTTCACCTTCAAGCGTGTGCATCTTACCTCCTCCACCATTTCCAGACAGTTTTCTTTGTGACTTAGAAGAACTCAATTCTTTGGCATTAACAACATCCCAATCTGTAGCAATCTCCCCAGGTAATAGCATTCACCGAGTTAAGGATGATCACTTTATTCCAAATACAGAGGTCTCTCTCAGCTCTCCTACAGCTCTTCCTCTGCCCTTTCTTGTATCTACCTCTGTCTCATCTTCAGCCAGCTCATCTCATGACATAGCATATAAGCATACCAGCAACAATACCAAACCAGGAAAAGATAAAGACTTGAGAGGTGTACTTGACTCTTCAGTTATCGAAGTACCGAGAGACTTGTCAGATATGACAAGAGAAGGTGAACATGTTGGCGCTATCTGTAACATCCCTTTGCCACATGAAGGTGGCTCCGTCTCCAGAGTGCTAGCTGCAACTGCTGAAAATGAAGAGGACATCTGTACGGCAGATCTGTCAGTTAATATAGGGGATCAGTCAAAGCCTCAAGAATCAGATTTCTACAGAGGAGCACAAGACACAACAGAAGAACTGAAAAGACTCTATATAGAGGAGGATCTGGGACATGACAATTTAGAATTCCCAATAGCAAGTGGAGGAGACTCCATGGTATGTTATGAAGGATACACTTCACCGAATATTGATCAGGTATTTTAATTTCTGAAAAACCTGGCTTCTGTGTTCAGATAGCTTACTCAGTATAATTATTCTCTGCCTTTTCTTGTATTTACATGTTTGAATTGTGCACAGACACAATTTTATACTATTGCATTGGATAAAAATTGTAAGTGTTAGGGGATAGTTGCTTCTCAGAAGCAGGCATATACACCATTTTAAGTTCTATGGTGTATCAATTCTGCTGGTCCTTTTCCTTCTGTCCTTGTTAGCTGCCATCGAGCTTCTGATGTGAAAAGCCAGTGAACCATTTTCCTCACTGGCCCATTACATGCTGTCCCTTTTGAGCCAGAGGCCCCAGCAAGCAAATGCTATCAGCAGCCTTCAGAGGGAGGGACATGCCTCCTGCAGAGACTCAGCGGTTTGTACTTCACGTGTCACTTCACCAGCTGATATATTTATAGTGGACTCTGTTACAAGAGTGTGACTAATAATAACAGATCAGATTATGTTTGGCAGTTAAACAAATGCTTCCCCTAAAGCCCTCCCCAGTTCCTCTTTGGGACAGTACAACACTGAACTATCCCAAATGTCTGCTAGCCATTAAATGCCACAATATTGCTACACAGTTTGTATGGTTTCTAGGCAAAGTTTTAGAATAGATCTTTTCTGGCCAGCACTTATTTCAACAGACTGTTCAGGCAGTTGCTTTGGCTAGCACATGCAAACATGTAAATCAGATACTTAGGACAATATGTTTTAGGCCGAATGTAAAACTAGTTAATTAGAAAGATTTTGCAGGCTGCCTCTGCCCTTACTTGACCTGAAAAACACAGGAGAAAACCGTAAGAATAGAGGTGAAATCCACTGCCACAAATAGCAACTTGTTTTGATTTCCAAGGGAAGAATTTTCTTCCAGAATAGTAGACTGACTAATAATAAAATTAGCATCACATTTCTGACTGTTCAGGTTAGTTACATGACTCCTTATTGAGCATTTTATGTCCTTCACAGCTGGTTTTATAACACAATTACTTCTCATTTTTCTTAAACACTTAAGCCAGCTCTGCTTTCTACGGGAACATCAGGAAACTCTGATCCTCCTTTCCACCTTTCTTCTAATCTTCCATTTCACTCTGCCAAGGCACCAACTTCTCACTCTGTTCCTACAACATCCCCGTCTACTGCTTCCCTCTCACCTCCTCTCCTTTCTAAACCCTTACATCAGCAGGAGAGAGACTCACCAAAGTTAAAGGTAACTGCACCTCGAGTATGGATTGTTGCAAAGCTTCATGTATATTAAATAACTGCAAGGCTAACACCGAGTTTGATCTTTTCAGATGTATTGTTTCCTTTACTAATATTAAATAACATAGCACATGGAGTATTAAGATAGGCCTTCTTCAAATGAAACACAAGGTAAAACTATAACCATTATGATACAATGAAATAGTGATACTAGTGATAGGAAAGCAGAAAGCCTTCAAGTCCATACCAGGACATCAGTAACTCTTATTTAATTGAAAGCAACAGACTCATATTCAAGTACACAGAAACTAAGTAACATCTGTAGTTTAAAAGTGTTTTCAATTTCAATCCAAAGCCTGGGAGAACAGTCATAAATGTCACAATAAAGCACCACTGCAGAGGGTCATGTTCTAAATACCAGTTCTGTTAGTCAAGGACTGGACAAAGATTATTCCCTCTTCAAGACTACACTTTATGTCAGCATTGCAGCTCTGTGGCAGAAAAATGAAATCTGGAAAGCCTACTGCTCTAGATAGACAAAGTCAATTCCCAGTGCAGTTTTGACCCAAAGTCAATTTCCAGTGCTGACTTCCAGAGAGTCCATTTGCTCATGAAAAAGAGAGAAAGTCACATAAAAAGTTCGAGAAACTATCCTAGAAAAAGTGATTATTACATCTATGGCAAAAAAAAMCCCTTTTTTCTTTTTTTTAAATCTACCACGTCTTACAGTGTGCGTTCATGGAAAACCCAGACATAATGGACTTCAAGAAGTCTTAAGGTCCACCAGAGCTGTGGGTTTTTTTCTGAAGTAGGGAAGAGACATAAGGGTTCTTTCCAGGGCATGAATCTGTCACAGGCTTAGGTATGTTTCACCTCAAAGAAGGGGTAAAACACAGTATTGCATTTGTTTCTTGCAACTTTGAATAGTTTTATCAGTTGTGCAGTGCTTTTGATGGGTACTTTTTGCTTAGCCTAACCAACAAAATTCAGAAAAATCCTCATCTGAAATTCTTTTTAGGTGACTCTGATATTCCTTGCTTTTGTTTGAGCAAGGCATGTTAATCTCAGCTGAAAATAAATAGAGGGAATATCTGTTTTGAGAGTTAAAACATCTGCTCCTGGGAACCTGCCAGACAATGTACTGCTCTTCATTGGGCATGGCAGGAAGCAAGACACTAAGTAACAAAGGGAGATTACTCCATCTTGCAGACACAAGAGCCTGAGTACTGAGAAGAACTAGAGGTCTGAGGGGTTGTTACGGAGTTCTAGCTCTTAATTATTGTTTTCAAACCATTTCAAATATGGATTATTTTTTAAGTCYAGGGAACAGATTCCTTTATAAACTTAATCAGTATAGACTTACCTATTTGAAAATTGTTGAAATTATTAGATACACTCCTACTGACGACAGATTTTTTTGCACAGTATTTCCAAAATGAGATAAAGATTTATTTCCTCCCAAGGGTAAGCAAACTTTTTTCAGCAGTCAACACYGACTACATTGCCAGGCTAGAGAGTTGCATTAATGTAAGTGTAGCCAGGTTTTGGCTGTCATCATTTCTTGCTACTTAGTCTACAGGGTGGACTTGAGAAGGAAGGACAGTTCCTATCCTCTTCTGTTTGTGCATGTTGTCCATGATTAAAGGCTCCTCTCAACTGCTACAGCAGAAAGAACATGAGACATTTCTAGGAYTCAAATATCACAAGTGAAGGGAGGTTCTTCAGAGAGTTCTTGAAACTGTATACTGATACCTTGGTAATTTTTGTGAATGTAAAAATACATCCATACGTGTATATATATATTTTTGGAAAGTGGCTCAAATCTAAAGCATGACCCAGGATTTGGGCAGTAGAATACAAGGAGCTATGGGTGGGAAGTGTCACTTCGCTGCATGGTGGTGGGAGGGATGTGTCCTCCAAAGGAAGAACGCTGAAGACACTTCCCAAGGAGAAATGCTGATGTTTTCCTGCCTCCTTGGCCTCCCTTGGTGTTCTTTTTTTGTTATTCACCCTCTCAGCTCCTAAGAGGGGGCTGTTCTTCTGTCTTGCCACATTCTACTGGCAAACAGTCACAAATACCAATGAAAAGGTTTCCAATGTCAGCACTCCACTCCTCTCACRTTGCCCCCTACTCGCCCCTGCCCCTGAGAATTCACATTTGCTGCACACACACCCTTAGGAGCCGCATTCTGACAAATATTTGGCTGATTTATAGTGATGTTAACAAAACAAGGATTTTTCCTTGAAGTGCTTTCCATCAAGTAGTTAGTTGCTTTCTAAATGCAAATTTAAGGTCCGCGTTCTCTTTAACAGCAAGGAATTACAACATTTGTCAGTGGTATTTCTAAGATAGTATTTATGCTCTGTGCTGTTGAGCTTTTTCAGTATTACTGAGTTACTTCAGTGGGTACACTTGCAATAACTGTTCTTACTCCAACTGCATACAATGTGCATGATTAATCTTTTAACTGTAATGTGTAAGGGCATGTTCCAGAGCAGCAAACCCTTGGAAAAAAGATACAGTGGCAACAGTCAAAATACCATATACTAATAGTACCATTATTTGCACCTGTAATACACTTGCTTTCTGTTATCAAGAAAAGCATGTCCAGTTTGCATGTATGAATGAAGCAACAAAAATCCCATGATGCTTCATCCTTAAACTCTCACTTGACCCAGTTTTTGTGGTTTTTCTAGGCTAATTTAAAGAGAGAGAGATTTGTTATGGGTAAACCTCCTCGTAGCCCAGTGATGACTAAGAGATCCTGCAGCTCATCTGTCAGAGGTCACAGCTATTCAGACAGGGTATGGTACCGGATGCCCAGTGTGCGGTAACAGCATTTCCATAGAAAAGGAGCTTAGTGTCTAGTCTTTCAGTATTTTGCTTTCGCCCAAGTGTCTCAACACTATCAGTATGCCATGTTTTCTTCCTGTTGTGCTTCTGTGCTATGTCTGAGTAAAGCCAACAGGTCTGTGTGTGCCAAAACTTATTTTATAAATCCATTAGCGTATTGTATCTCTGCAGTACTGCATAGTATTTCCAGTGCTACAAGATGTAAGAGATCAGAGTTCTTTAGATTTAGCTTGTTTTTTTCTAAATTACTCCCCTCRTTTCAAAACATTTCTAGTCTACTAAAATTACAGCTTCTAAGAGTCAAAAATTTATACTTCATTGCATGTATACAGGCTGAATTCTTGTTTTTGCATCCATGTCCTTCTTTTCAAAATGATTTGTTGCTGCTATGTTATGTTTACTCAACACTCTGCTCTTTGTCCAAGTACTGTTATTCCCAACTGTCATACTCTTTAGCCTTTCCCTTCATATCTGTAATATAACAGTAACATAATTGTAACAATTTTACCTAGCCAGAAGGTCAGATTGTTTAGAGTTTGCATGTGTTTGGCTCAGAAAGGTGATCTAAATTATGAAAAAAAACCCAACCTAAACTACATGAGGGTAAGAATTTATGGGTTATGTTTTACTTTCAGTTTAGGACTAAATTATTCTCTGCATCAGTATCTTAACATTTGGCTCTTAAAACTGATGACAAGATGAACTGTTTTCCATGCTGTTGCTGCTGATTTTAGGTTATCRTCTTTCTGGTGGTTCCCTTTTTAAAATTTTAATTTTAATTTAATATGCAGGTTTGTGTAACTTTCAGAGTCTTGGCTTTTTGGCAGGCCTCTGTTTACTACCAGGTAGGAGGGGACAGTGCTTTCTTCATCACTGAAGAGAGACAGTTCAATCATAGGAAGGCCAGGATTCTTGTAGTAGCAGACCAACACCATCCCAAAGAAAGTCCAACTGGGAATAAGATCCATAAAAAAGGGATTAAGCCCTATTTTAATTTTGCATGTTACTCCAAATGAATAGCATGTAATCAATATATTAAGAGGGCTGTATTGGTTAATGTTTAGTGCATTTATGACTTTAATTCCAAAACTACAAGAGCACAAATTGTACACCTAATTTGCATGTTCAGGACTATACAGAACTATTATATGCAAGCGCATATCAATCATGCATGAAAATCAGGTGTACAACTGGGGCCATTGACTTGACTGCAGACTTTTTAATGTTTTGGGGATTAGGTCCTACAGTTTTTCCCAGGAAACAGGGTAGTGTAGTGAACTGAGTTGTACTTGGAAACTAGAAATCCTAAGCACCAAGAGCTACCCATATGGTCATGCTTTTCATGATACCTCTTGAGCACAATTAACCAGACCTTGCAACAGTCCCCATTCTAGCCAATGCCACTGTATGTGGGAATGAGAGCTTAGGGAAAGAAAACGGGGAGAAAGCTGCTTGATGTCAGCTGGGGTACTACTGAGGAATGCATTCAGATAGAGAGAGAGCTCCAAGGTCCCCCTGTTCAGACATAGCACAGATTACTTCACCCTAGTTTTCCCAGATTCTAATTCCATCAAAGTTTTCTCTGTAGCAATAACATAGAGTTGAAAATCTTCACTCACCTTGATTTTCTATCATCTTTTTCTACAGTAGTTAACTAGCAATAGTTTTAAAGCGTTGAAGCATATGCAGAAAAAGAAGATAATACTGACCTACCTAATTTCTTCCTGGCTTGGTATATGTTCAAAGCATTAAATCATTTGTAGTATTGTTTAGGACATTGACTTTTATTGTTTGCAAGAAAAATCCTTAACCTCGGTTGAGTTCTCTTGCATCTCTGACTATCTTTGGCATTCAGCTCAGTTACAGACCTGATGAAAGAGTAGCAGAGAATAAGGTCAGATCCCAATCCAAATACCAAGCAATCTGCCCAGTGGAATACTTTCTTCTTGCTTGACAAGCCAACTGTTCAAGGGGGTTTACTGAGAACTGAAATGTCTAATTTGCAATCTTTATTATTGGATTCTTCAGTAAAAATTATCTGTTTTTCTTGTACGCTGGCAGAGGAGAGTTAAATGAGGGAGAGAAGAGAGTCAAAGAGTATAAAYAATTTTTTTGGACTTTGAAAACTTTTTCCCACCTAGCTGTCATTAATATGGATAAAAGTTCTGTAATCTACCTGCTTGCATCTTTGGGCACCTTTTTAAAATTATACTCTACAGACTGTAAAGATGAAGTGGAGAATGTTCACAATATTTTCTGCATGTACACATACAAACATGATGAAAAAAAAATTAACTATTTCAATTTTATCTGGAGATTTTGCGGGGAGGTGGAGGGGGGGGGCGCAGACAGAGAAAAAAAAAAAAAAAACATAGTGCGTTTTAACATTCAATTGATATCATCAGGCTGTGGGTTGTTTACCACGGCCTTCTCTCATGGAAGACTGCGTCATCTTCAAGAGTAAACTGAAGCAAGATGAACTGAAATAGTCAAACCTGGGAAAGAGAGAACCATGGAGCAATAAGACAAATCCCATGGCTTCAAGATCAGGTTGCAGTTTACTCAATTCATGAAAGAAAGTGCTATGAGATGTGTTTGATATCCACACTCCCAAAACAGATACAGTTCCCAGACTTGTATCAGACTGTCAGTCTCTACAGCACAACCATAGGGCATCCTCAGTCAACAGAGAATATATCACTGCTCACATCAAGAGCTCTCCCAAGCAGCTGCTCCTGTGCTGTTTCTGGCCCCAGCCAGATTCTAATTAGTATAAGTCAATGTCTTTCTAAGCAGGATATGGTTTCTGTAGGAGGTTAATATTTTTCATTTCCATTGCGTCCAGATTTATTGGATATTAGTGGTGGGTAATGCTCCATTAAGAAGGGAAGTAGTTCCTTTCATAAAGCTTTGCACTGGAAATACAAACTACTTTTTCCTCTGAAGTAGAAGTGTTAATGTTATTTTCACACAATTACATGCATTCTTGCAAAAATTCTTTCTGCTCTCTACCTCCCAACAGCCTGCATGGCTTTGTGCTCCCCCTTGAGATGAAACAAAATTAATTAAAGCATAGCATGTTATGCCTGCCAAGTTAGTACTCTGTGTGTGTGTAATGTAAATTGGTATGTTGTTTGTCTATGAATATTCTAAATTCTGCCATTACGTATAGGAGATTTATTTCTGCTTATCTAAAAATATAYGTCACCCAAGGAATGTATAATGTTCATCAGTTGCATCTGATTTTTCTAATGCTATTTCTGTTTCACAGTGAAGAGGCAGCAGTGTTCTATTCCAGCTTTCTACTCTACTATATATAAATAGAATGGCCTGTTGAAAAAGTTCACAGTTTTGTTTTAGTTTTCATTATGTCCTCCAAAAATCAGATCTTTAAACCTGCCAAGATTCTGTTGCTTGCCATGTCTCTTAAGAATTTATTGTGAGTTGGGGGCAGGGRGGTGTTGTTTTACACAAGGTAGAATACGAACTCTCAAGCAACCATGTATCATGCCCCTGTCCAACTATTTGGACCTTAGACTATAAATCTTTATTACATTTCAAACCATTTCATTTCAGCCACAGCGCCCTGTGCTTGCTCATGAAAACATACACAGTGGGGGGGAACCGTAAGTATGCTTCTTGTCTACTAAACCAAAACCTAACATTTAAGCAATAGCCAGCACATCGTCAAATAATTTGTTAACCTGCCAAGTACAATTATGAAGAGACTTCAGAAATTTACAGATAACCRCATGATGTAGGAAGATATCCAAGAAGGTCCCCTCCCTTTTGCCCCAGGGCAAAGCCTTAGTTGTTTAATTTACATCAAACTCAGACAGACGTGCCAACTTACAGTTTTCCATTGTTTATACTCCATCATTTATACTTAAAAGGGATAATAATTTTGTAAAAATGAAGTTTGACTTTTTTTATTCTCTCCATTTTTACATCTCAGCAGAATGCTAATTAAAGATTTAACATTGATTCAACTCATCTGCTTTCTGACTTGACACAAATTATTCTGAAACAGTTCTGGATGTGAATAGAGAGAAATAAATAATTTGATAATGTTGATCACAGGCTCACACTTTTTGGTGTAATTTACATGTGCAATTTAAAAATTAGATACAAGAAAGCCTTTCTGAAAACTGAAGAACCACCTAGATCTCAAGTCTTATTTTCACAGACAATGTAAGCACTTGGGATAAAACATGTAAGGCATGTAAGGCTATTTCAGTGCTGACTACTAAAATGCAAGTTCAGTGCAAGATTGTTTCAAATTTTAAATTTGTTTTTTTGTTTTGTTTTGTTTCCAGTCTTGCACTTGGATCCTGCTTCAGTGATCACTGAAACCAGTAGCCATTCTTCCCCTAGCATCAAAGCACTTTGGAGTATGACCTATTAGATGAATTCTCCTAAATGTAACTAAGGCTTAGCATCTAATAATATTTAAAAGTTTACCTGTTAGCCACTTGAAGAAATGAGAGCAAGAGAGGAGAGAGGGGCAAAAAGTTACCAAATAACTATACCGTAGATAATATATAATGAAAATTGGACATTTTGGTTTCAATCTCACACTAAAACCATTTTATTCAAGCTCCTTTGGTTTTGTTGAGCATACTGAAGCACCTAACTCTGTTTTGTAAGCAATAATTATCTAATTAATTTTGTTCAATATAGTTTAAGTAGTTCATGACTGAAGTTACTTATTCCTAAAATTAAAAATAGAAATATGTTTAAATTGCCAACCAACCATTCTTTGTCTTGAATATGTATTCTCTTAGTGTTGTAAATGGTAGTAGAGTTTTCATATTTAAGAAATTCCTAGATTAGCAAAGAGAAAATTAAATGAGTACAAAGGAATTATTAAAATGGGTTATCTAGAAATTACTAACATTAGATTTCTAAAGTACAAATAGGGTTAATCGGGAAGTTCTTGTTAGTGTATTTGAGTAAGTAATTGGCTTGAATCCTATTCATGACACATTACATCTGCAACTCGTGTACCTTTGGAAGCTGCATTTAATCAGTTTTGGAATATCATCATAGCTCTGCTTTCCTGGAATAACAATAAGCATAACAGAAAATGTTATTGCTGTTTAATTTTTTGCACAGGTTGTCCTTACTCCTGCTACACAAATTACCAGAGGCAATTGCTCAAATAACCAGTCCCATCCCATTTTGTTAGTATGATTAAAATACAAAGTTAGATGTTTCAGATTTGGGGACATAACTGCCAGTCAGGAGAAATTAAGTCAAAATCATTTTTTTCTTGGAACAGCGTCTTTTTATGTCTTCAAACCAGCAATGTGAAAAATAAATGTGGTTTATTCAAACAGACCATCATTACACTAAGCCTAGCACCAGTYTGTATACAGGATTTTCAAATAGGACTTTCAGGAGCAGGAATTTTTTACTGAAATAAACATCTCATTTAAGCTATGGAAACTTTGCCTGAATGATACAGAGCTAATGGAAATATTCAGTACCAACACATCAAAGGGCGAGTTATTTTGTTCTTATTGGGGGAAGTGTAATGGCATTGAGGTTTTAAAGTCAGTGAACTATTGTTAAGCGGGAAAAATGGACATGATTATGTTTTGTTTCAGTATTTTGAAATTAAAACTATTTCCTTTGTACAATTTCTGCAATTATACCCTGCTCCTTTACATGCAGTCAGTCATAGCTGGGGCACAGATGGTTAGAAAAAGAGGCAGATTCTGACGCTGCAGGACYCGTGGGCTTTTGCAGCAATTTTCCCGTGGGCTGTCAGCCCGAGCACCTTTAGTTCCCCCTATTAAGAGTTTATCGCCATTCTTTCAATTCCAGGAAACTCAATTAAAAGCTGACAAGGAATGAAAGATAATAAATTTAGTAATCTCATACCTCTTTTCCATTTATCCATCTCAGATCCTTCAATCTGCAGCCCCTGGCCGGGGTGGAGGTACAAGTCAATGTCTGAATACTGTTTGTTTCCATCCTTATGTCCCCTGATTTGATTCAAGCCTCTCCCTTACTCTCAGATATTTTTTTGTTTAATATATATAGCAGGGGCAGTTTTAACCAGGGAAGGGGTTCCTGCTGTATGTTTCCAAATAGCAATTACTCTCCACCTCCCTCACAGAGGTAGGCACCTCTTTTACATGCAGGGCTCCTCTAGCGCCAAGTCTCACCTCAGCAGTTGCTACTGAGGAGCCCAGGGAGGAACCCCAGTCACAGCGGTGGTGTGCGCCAGCCCCTCTCCTGGGCACCCTCCTCCACCGACTACAGAAGGATGCTTATGCTCTGCGGCACTTTGCTCTGCTGGGGCAGAGAACACACACGCCAGGTTCAGCTTTCCTGAGAGTAAAGGCAGAGCCACAGTCTTAGGTGCTGACCATGGCAGGTTAAGGGGCCAGCTCATCTACAGCCTCCCCTCCAGAAGTCCTCTGTTTTGGTGAATCAACTATAAAATAATGCTTTAAAACAAACAACAACAAAAAAMCCACCACCACACAAAACACCACAAACAAAACAAAACACACATGCACCCCCTAGAATTCTGTTTTCAAAGCAACTGATTAAATAAACTGGTTGAGGAGCCATCAGGCTTGCCTTGAGTCCCCAGTCTTTCTGATGAATTACTTTTCCGATAAAGTTTTATTTGTTTGCTATAATACATACCTAGCCCTGAAGTCCACCAGGCAAAATAAACCCTTTTCCCCTGTATTTGCAAGAAGTGTTACTTATTGGTTAATGTTTAAACCAGGTCCTTTACTTCAGCAAAGGTGCAAAGAACGCTTACTTCTTTTTAAAATGCATCATTTGTCCTATTTAAGGTTTCAGGCTCTATATAACTATACTCCTAGGAACGAAGATGAATTGGAGCTCAGAGAGGGAGATGTCATTGATGTGATGGAAAAATGTGATGATGGATGGTTTGTGGGTAGGTTTTAATTCAGTTGCTTTTTCTTTCTTTTTTTTTTTTTCCCCCCTGACCTTTGCTGCCCTCTTTGCTTGGTGGCTTTTAAACAAATTAATTTTTGGTCTTCAGTGTAATAAATGCGAACCTGKCTTTATCAGGAGAAGTCCCAAACAAAATCCACTGAAATTAGTGGGCAATTTTTCACTTGTGTCTTTTGGAGTTGATGGACACAGATCGACATGTGCCTCCAGTTTGTTGTACATCACTGTTGTTATTCTCATGTGACACAAAATGGACTATGTATTACTGCTCTCTTCATAAAGACCATGTAATGCAAAACTTACTTGTATGAATACATCTACAGCACTGACTGCTTGTGAGAACCAAGTATTACTGAACAGAGATTTCATAACTAGGCCTAGATAAAGTGGCTTAATCATTGCATAAACTCTCATGCACACAGTGGCTAACTTAATCATCTTAGTCCTCAGCATTTCAAAGATTCAAATTATTTAAATAGACATGATGTTGTTGAAATTAAATTATTTCTATGTACCAAGTCAAAATTTTAGCACAGATTTTAATCAGGCCTAACAATTTAATCAAATATGCATCTTTATTTGCTTATTCCTTCCTGCAGTTTTAATTTGTTAAAACTCACAACTAAAATGAAATTCAAAATAATTTTTGAAGTTATATTATCAAGAACTGTAGATATTTCTGTTTGTGCAATATTAAACATAAAAATTTAAAGGCCATGCTTACATAGTGATTTTCTGTTGTTATTCCCATCTTTCATCTATTGCTTCTAATTTCAGGAACCTCGAGAAGAACCAAATTCTTTGGTACTTTCCCTGGAAACTATGTCAAGAGGCTGTGAAATTTTTTTTCTACTTATTTATGCTGCATCTCTGCAACACATCTGCATAAAGCTGCTAGAAAACATGCTACGCTGGCCTTCTGTTTTCTTGCTTGCAGTCTCAAATAGAGGCCATCTAGTCCATCCTCATCCCACCCCATCTGCCAAACGTTCCAGCAGTGTTACAGCAACGACCGCGGTGTGAATAACTAAGCTTTTCTGAAACAAGAGGAATCGTTTCAACATTTAAATACTCCCTGCTTTAAAGTCTTTTCATTTGAAACACAATAGGAAAAGCCTGCTGACAGGTACACAGATGAATTGCCATGGTGGGGTGGGGAGGGGGAGAAACTTCTTGGTTTGGACATTTGTGGTACTATCACGAAGCCTGATGGGATTTTTTTCAGCATGCATGTAATACAGGGGGAAGTTGCTGTTTACTATTTTWAAAAAAAATTGTTTGAGTTTCCACATTCTTATTAGCTTTGCAGCATTTGTTGCTTTCACTTTGCCGTATCACAGGTTTGCCTATTGTACTGGTTTACAATGTATGACAAATTATAATATAGGTTTTTTGCCTGCACTTGTACGTTGTAACATATGCACAGTGATTGTAAAATCTCAAGCAAGCATAGTGAAAATGGAAGAACTGCAAGTGTTCTGAATGGGTGCAATGGTATTGGCTAAACCTTTTTTTCTTTTTTCCCTAATAAAGCTGTAGTGTTTTCTGTTAAAAGGTAAGAAGTGCAAGAGGCATAAAAACTCGGGAAAGAGGATTTAATGAAGAGACAGACAATGACATAAGCATAGACAATAATAACTGGCTACTGATGTCTGGCATTAAATGGTTGTAATCAAAATGTAATAGTAAGCAACATGAAATTTGAGAGGTTAGTGTTTTTACGTATCACAGTAATTTTAAGAAGCAGGAAGTAAACAGTGTTAGTGCAAAGGGTTGTTGGGTTGGTTTTTTTTCCTAACATAGCCACCTGAAAAATATTCACAAGTATCATGTACTGATTTATTTCACTATATATATGTATGTATGTTAACGAAACCTGAGTTACACATTCTTTTTAGGAATTTAGTACAGAAAAAAAAGTCATAAGTATTAAAACTGATACATTTTAGAGGTTTGTTTTTTTTTTTCCTGAATTAAACAAGTATTTGAAAACATACATTTTCCATAAGCAAACGTAAGCATAAATAGCAAATGAAATTAAGGCACAGGATGAYAATGACTATGGCTTTATAAAAATAAAAATTCAGATTTGGCTTCTTCAGCACCTTATAGATGGCAAAAGCTTCTACTGCATTTCTCATGGGTAAAGGATTGAAATTATCAAAATGTATGTAGTCTCTGTAGTATTTTGTACATATGTTTGCTTTTTTGTACAGAGCCATTTGGTTGTCGATTTTAAAAAAAATAAGTTCCTTATTTGATCTTTGCCCTCTTCACATACAGAACATTTCAATGCATTTTTCTTTTCTTGCTCGATTTACCATAAGCACATCTGGATAGTGCAATTCTGTAAGATAGCATTTTATGCAAAATTTTATTAATTAAAATATGGTTTACCAGCCAAATCTAAATGTACATATGTCTTTATTACTGAGAAATGTCATTAAGACAAAGGTAAAGAAACATCTTTGTGCAGCGTACCTTTATTATTGCAGATTTCATGGCAAAAGCTTTATATTCAAAGGCTTTCAATTTTAAACTAGATCTGCATGCAGCTTTGCTGTGAGGTTAATAACTATCTTTGATGCCATTTATGATTGAAGACTTAAATATCTGTTGCCTGTGATATTTAAAAAGTACTGTTTCTACTCTGTATCTGATTTTAGAAAAATACAGGTTTTTCATACCTGGCTTTCAGGTAACTGACTTTGAATTCCTACAAGCAAAAGGTCTCTGTGGTTTTTTTCTTGAATAGACTTCTAATAAATTTTGCTTGGAGTACACAACTGTTTCCCCCAATCATTTCTCAAAATACACATAACATATTACTTAAGTATTACAAAGTGCTTAACTCCTTGAGCTTGTATACAAATAGTCAGTTTTGCCTTGTACAGAGATTTTTTTTTTYCCCCCCACCACCAAGCATACACCAGTTATATATATGGRCAACTAGCATTGCCCACACAGCTCTCAGTTGGACCACTTCAGTGTCATCCCTAAAGCACTTGAATCCAAAAGCAACATTACAGACTTTCTGCAGTGACTGTGCTAATTTGAGATAATTTTTCTGTTTCCAGAGCAACAGAAAACATTAAAACCTTAAAACCCTAAGCCTAAGCCTAACCCTTCACTCTAGAAGCACAAAGGTAAAATACACAACGGTAAGCCCTTTATAGCTGGCTGAAGTTCCCATGCCCTAATCCTTTCCTTTAACAAAAGCAAGACAAGAACTCCTCTGTAAAGTGACAGCATAGGAGCAAGATTTAAGGAAAATACAGATATTTGGGGCGTATCTTACACTTGGGATTCTGCCTGCAAAACTGGATTATCCCCTACTAGTCTCTCTGTCTGGCAAGGAACAACTGTTCAAACAAAAACAAAACCTGCAACAAGAAGCAAAGTAAGCAAGCAGCAGCTTTCCCCCCCCACCCCCCTTCCTTCAGTGGCTGGTAATGCCATTACTGCTAGTGCCTCAGAGTAGCTCTTTGGTCCTGCTTCTCCAAGCCATGCTGGCCGCCATTGCCAGGCTGCCTCCTCCCAAACGCTGTGTGTGCTGTGCTTCTACCACTGAAGAATGCAGCACAACAGCAACCTGTGTTTGGACAGGAATAACCTATTTCTTCAAGTCTCATTCATGCTCAATTTTGTCTTTACAATAGCTGGCTGGAAAAATGCAAAACCACCAACACCTCTAAATAAATATGTGAGTATGTAGCTTAAAATGTTAACTTTGTCTACAGGAGGGTTAAGACCAGGGACTGCCATTAAAACTCCAGCAGATAAACTCCTTTGTCAGTATAAACATTGTCGGTGCTGGGAGTGCTTTCAGTTTGGACAAGCAAATGTAGTCAGTACTATTATCACCGAGGTAAATGTGCCCTTCCAGTGCTAAGTTAGCTTAAACCCACTGCATGYATCTCTTCCTGCAGCCCTATAACCAGATACTGCAATATACAATCAAACGTCGTGTGGTTTGCCCTTTCTGTTTGCTGGGTGACCCACTGTGGGATCTGGGGCATCACTGAAGCACTGCTTTGTGACATATACCTGCAAGAACTGTAAGAAGTGGAAGTACTGTGCTTTAATAGTCTTTTTCTATAAAAGCTAGCCTAATAACATCAACTGTTTGGTGTAGTCTCACTAATATAAAAAAATTCTGGATGTTAAGGGTCTGAGTGGTTAAGGGGTGAAATAGCATCCTCTTTGCTAATTGCAAAGGGGATGAAAAAGAGGAAAGAGATGATAGGTCATTGTAATAAGAATAGCAAGTCATCGACACTTCAGGAAAAACTGTAGTGTTAATGTTTCAGTCAAAAAGTAGAGAAATATTAAAGTTATAATCAGGTAAACCAAATATATTCAAATTGGCTAAGTCTGCTGAAATCCCATCTGCACTATTTAAGGAACAGACTAAAGGATTTTGTGAGCTTCCTCGTATAATCCTTGTGTACTCCCCTATAAATTCATGAAGGAGACCCCACAGGACTAGGCAGTGCTTTGTCCTTAAGGCCAGAGGAAAAGAGACATGGGGAGTTAGAAGCCAGCCAGTTTAATATCTAGGAAGAGACCAGAACAAATCAATTAAAAGCCCCAGATAGTCACAGATTTGTCTAGAAAATGATGTATCAAACCAATTTCCCTTTACCTTGTCAGGATATGTAGYGTGCATCTTGATTTCTATTAGGATTTTCTTTTAATGCTATAATGTGTCTGCTAACACAGCTGCCCAAGAAAAGTCTGTGTCAGTCCACATGAAATCAAGTTTGTTGCAGAGTTGTGCTACATTACAGGTAAATAGGTAACATAACCAGAGTGTCCCTAAAAAAACCAACAGATTCCACTGCCTACCCTGCAGCAAGCTGTGCGTTTGCTGTTGCTTGTTAAAACAAGAAAACCCACAAGAGACCAACAAGGCAGGGAGACCAATGCATGAGCAGTTCAGGGTAATGGTCTATATCCCAAACCAAGCGAAGGGTCACCCCAGCAGGTTTAACATTCTGTCACCCACACCAAAGCAAAGCATGTTGTCATTCTGCCATGCCTGGTATTTACTAGTTGCCTTTTAAATGCTGATGCACAGAACCCAGACAGGAACACGAGGTGCTTCCTGTGCATTTGAAAAAGCAGTGCACGAGCCAATGGGAGGCTAGAAACATGAAGTCAGTAGCTCTAGAAGGACCTTAGGTCATTGCTAAGTATATTCCCTTACAGCATTTATAGCTACATGGTGAAACCCTGCCTTAGCTCCAGGTAACAGCAAACACCATTGAAGTCAACAGATCCCACAGTATCGGTAATACAGTTTCTATGTTAGCTTGAGAAGAAAATTGCACAAGAGAGAAGCACTGAAGCAACTGAAATGTCCAGTTTGGGTTGGTTTTATTATACTGAAAAGTATGAGTGCAGGCAGAGACCAGAAACCGCTTCTTAACTGCTCCCACTACACAGCACAGCAGATGTAGTTCCTTTCTCTAGTACCTAACTGGCAAATTTAAGTTAAAGTCACATTATATGTGGCTCCAAAGTTGCAAAAGCATATTGGAAGGACCAATAATTCAATATTTAAACATGTTTATGCAGCAGAACCCCTTGTTACATCCAGCAAATATCAATCAGACTGAGATCTGAATCCACCCATTTTACAGAGCAGGGAACTTGCCAGACCAACATGTAGAAATTGGTACCTCATCCACACACAGTAAGCAGGGAAAATGAATTTAATGAGGCTTTCTTCTGCAACTCTACAGGTAATCCATCAACATCATGCTATTTATTTGACCGCATGCAAAAAATGCCATTTTACTTTTATCCCCCCCCAATGGCCAGATAGTTAAGTTCCTAAGTCCTAGCTAAAAATTGCCCAATAGAATCTATTATTCTCATCAATATAGTGAAGTCACATTCCTTTGAAAATTAAAAATATTTTTTTTATATATATATATATATGCGCAGAATATGACAGAAATCCACTGAAAGGGAAACAAAAGAATGAATGAATTCCTGCTTGCACTACCCTGAGTCAGGTACTATTTAGGCCAAAGAAAGTGATACTGGTGACATATAGGCTCCTGTTCATGTATTTCGTGTCACCTCTGAAATACAAAAAGAGTAACAGAAGTTGCTAGGTTAATATGCAGTGATGAAACGGGGGAAGAGCCTGAACAATCCTGCAGGTACAGTTCTAGTGTAATCCTGCTGGTTGGTTACACTGTGCACTGTAGCTCTTTAGCAGCTCTGCACCCAAAACTCCCAGGTCCTGTTTTATTTGCATCAATATGAATCCCATATATAAAGCATTACAGAATTGTGCCTTCTAGTATTTAACTTCTGTTCCTTCAAGAGTCATAGAGAAGGAGCAAAGTTCTGTGTTAACACACTATTTAACATTACCAGAAAGGAGAAAGCATTCTTACTAAAATAGCTCTAATGCCTATAACAAACTATCCCATAGCAATTTTTTGAGCAGCCTTTGTATAGTGACRTCACATCTAATTACACATCAGGTGCACAGAGGGTTCGGCTTCAGCAGAATGGCATTACATCACAAGCGACACTGTGGTGGGGGCAGGGGGAARTGTTGACTGACAACCAGAAATGCGTTGCTAGGTTTATCCTCAGTACAGATACTCACATCTCAACAATTTATGTTTCTTGCTGCCAACACAAATAACAAGCTTGGAAGCCATTATTTCATCACCCACATACATGCATAGCAAAGTAATCCTCCTACATTTTCCATCCACCAGAGAAATCAGTAACCCACTTTAACAAATACTCCAAGAATAATGTAATTATTTATTTCTACCAGTGAAGAATTACCAGAGTTACACACAGTGACTCTCGATACTTCCCTCCAAAAAGGAGGAGACAGACTTCTCTGTCGCAAGCCACTGTTTCCCTTGGCAAGAGAGGGTCCTGCATCCACGTGGGTCCACTTCAGGTGCCTAGCTCTAGCTCCAAATCATTTGGACAGTAATTTACTATTTAAATATCTTAAAGGATCTGGTCTTTAAGACTTCTTTGGCTGTCTTACATTAAAATAAAATGGAGGCATTTTATTTCAAGACTTTCTACAAGTGCCACTTAAGAACCAAGGAAATGGATTGTCATATTAAAATAATAATCAAACCTTCAGTCATTTGCATCAAGATTTTTTTTCTCGACACAGAGTTAAGCATACAACTGAAACCAGCACTGCAGACGGGGAACACTGAAGAGAGGGAACATGTCGTTCTAAGTGGGTCATCGCACTGCTTCTGTCGCTGTGATTTGCTAGATAAACCCCAAGCATGCAACGACCCAACTCATGCTTCCCCAGGTTAATGCTCCAAATTGTAACATGAAACATGTACAAATACTGGCTGGCTCAAGACCTGCTAAAGGCTTTTCTTACACTACCACTGATTCATCTGTTATAGATAGGGGTTTTTTAACATGTAACTGGAAATATTTGAACAGGTGAGAATCAGCGCCTCCATCCTTAAACCATAAAAGAGAACAAATGAACGTCTCCAGTACGTCCGAGGTAGTAGAGGGCAATACTTATATGCCACCGAAGAGCTCTACGAACTATTTATAGATTCACTTCATCTGCTCCTGCAGCCAACTCCAAGGTACAAGGCGCAAAGCAGCACTAACACAATCTGAAGCAGAAAGTATGAAAGCCATATGCCATCAAAACCACAGGGAAACACCTAAGACACACAAAAAAACCCCTCTGCTAGCCACCAATCCATACCTGTGTTCTGAAGCAAGCAGACTGCTATAGAGGGGTGCAAAATTTTTGTACCTACCATTTAAGTCAACAGGAGCTCTAAAGAAGAGTGGTCAGAGAAAGAAATTGGCCCCAACCTATGTCAGCATCAGATAATAATTTCTGATCATCACAGTTCTAATTACAAAACTGCTGGGTTTTAAGCTGTTACAGAAAACTGACTTCTCAGTAGCACACATTACTGATAAACGGTAGCATTCTGGAACTACTGCTTACTATCCAAGCTATTTCATTGCGTGGTCATAAACAGTGCAGGCTTTGAGACAGGAATCGGCCTTCTGCAGCTTATTTGTACAGCACTCATCCTAAGAGGACCTTCRTCCTTTAAGGTCTTAACCATTGCCTTAGTACGGGGGGGGGGGCAGAAATCACTAGATTAAAATAAGTTGTGTCACTTACTTATAGATGTATATACACAGGCACACCCTGTACCTTAGATAAAGAAACAGCAGATTTATCAGAAACACAGGTTAAGTTAGTCTTCCAACCCCACCCCCCCAAAAAAAAAAAAAAACCAACACCAAAAAAACCCAAAACAAACAAACAAACAAAAAACAACCCACCAAAAAAACCAGAGAGGCAGGGTGATTACTGGTGGAGAAAGAGCAGTCCATTTGGGACATCAGAGGCAGACGAGACCAGGGAGAGCTGTTTCAGGCCCTGGAAACAGGATACTTAGCCTATTTCATGGAGCCTGCCTTGCCAACCTTCTTCCTTCACCACACACACCCTGTGCTTCTGTGAATGCTATCTCCCCAGGAAAGCCTTAGAAAGGCAACTGTTCAAGTCAGACCAGGCCAGGAAGAGAAAAGAGCAAGATCAATGGGGGAAGATACAAACTGCTATGGCAAGCTTGTCAGAAGTCAAGCCATTTCTGAAATTCTCCAGGCTCTATGGGCCTCTTACTGCCTGCCCTGAAGGGCAGCCTGTCCTACTTTTCATAGAATCATAGAATATTAGGTTGGGTTGGAAGGGACCTTTAAAGGTCATCTAGTCCAACCCCCCTGCCATGGGCAGGGACATCTTCAACTWGATCAGGTTGCTCAGAGCCTCGTCCAACCTGACCTTGAATGTTTCCAGGGATAGGGCATCCACCACCTCTCTGGGCAACCTGTTCCAGTGTCTGACCACCATCACTGTAAAAAATTTCTTCCTTATATCTAGTCTAAATCTAACATCTTTTAGTTTAAAGCCATTCCCCCTGGTCCTGTCGCAACAGGCCCTGCTAAAAAGTTTGCTGCCATCTTTTTTATAAGCCCCCTTTAAGTACTGATAGACTGCAATAAGGTGTCCCCGAAGCTTTTCCCTCCTGTTCTGCCACTCCTCTTCCTGTCAGCCCCAGAGGCAAGAGGACTGTTGAAGGAAAGGCAGCCCGCCATGGAAGTATGAAACATTTTACAACTGAAAAATACTGCAATTCCATTTTAACCTACTCAAGGTCTTGCACTCTGGCTCTTGCCTTACGTTATCCAGATGTCTACTAAAAGCATTACCTGCAGCATCTTGGTCATCACCACTGAAAATCCAGAACTTCCAAAGAGGTCTCCTGCATCAAGCCATAAAATGTATGCTGGCTAACAGCTCCCACAGCACATGACCAGTGTTGGTTAGAAGGTCCTGACTTTAAGCATCCTGACATTCCCTCACCTGAGGAGACTCTGGCAAGTTAACTTTAAGCTCTGGGAAGTGCAAAACAGAAATTGCTAAAATGCAATGGACAGGCAAGAGAAAAACTCAGCCTTCAGGGTGACTTTTTTTGCAATTCTGAATGTTTTTTTCTTTTCGGGTTTCTTGGTGAGTTTTTTCTTCTCTTGAGAGGGGTGGTGGTGGCAAGGATTGTAAGCAAGACAGATCTTTATTTCCAGAGAGATTTTTGTTGGGAGAGGTTTACTCACATTTCAAAGCACTAGCTGTATGCACCATGATTTACCTGTCTTCACATTGTAGAGAGAGGATTATCCTTTGAAAAGCTGTGGAGCGATTAAACTCAAATTCTGGCCTGGATTTCTACAGTACTAGAAAACTTCAAGAGCAAAAGTTAGCAGCTATGGTATGAATTATATGAACTCCCCGCATGCTGGACTACAGCAATAGCGGATGTATGAATACCAGTTTTGAGACTGTTTGTGTATATGCATATCTGACAGTTCTCACATTGACCATATCAGATCCAGTAATTACATGTCAATAAAACTGAGAAGTTTGTCCTAGTTAAGTTTCTGCTGGCTTTTTCCCTGCTGTGATTGTATCCTTTCTCATGATACAGCCAGCTTTCACAAATGTTTTCTCAAACCTGTGCACTTACTCCTACACTCACTGAACAAAAGCACGCAAAAAGTCCAGTCAGTGCAAGGTGTGAAATGCATAATTATTTACTTCCATCCAGTATTTTCTTTTGCTGTTAAGAAACTAATTCATGGGCATGGACAAGCTGACAGCGTCCTTTTAACAAGCAGAAAGAAATCAAAATTGCAATGAGGAAAATACTTAAAGTATAAGCTAAATTTAAGCATTACGCCTGAGTAACTACAGCGTGCGTCAGGACCCTAGGATCCAGCTTTGTGGTTAGCTACATTCTGAAGCTGCTGATCTCTGGCTCAGGGCCCACCTTATACTTAAAACAGAAAACCATATTTGTCTTTCAGCTGTTGCCATTTGTCATGACCCAATAAACATGGCTAACTCTTCCATAGCAACTGCTGTTAAAATGCTAAACCCAAGCTACAAGGTGAAAGAAAAATAGATATTGAATACAGTACTTTATGGAATACAAGACAACAATTGTATATTAAAAGAAATTCAGATGCCTGTTTCTTAGAGAAAAGTACTGAGAAGGTTTGGCACTTGGACTACAAATGACTGTGGCCTTACATGTGATCTCATCATTTGTTTGTGTATGAAGTGTCATCTCTTGGGAGACCACAAAACAGATCAAGGTATTGATCTGAAAGTTTGACACATGCTTTGGAGAAACCCTGGACTGCTCTGTACTTAGAAAAATCCATGTGTTCTTTCAGGCTTAAGGCAGAATAAACTCTTTTTTTTTCTTCTTCCTTCTAAGCTTCCCAGATAGAAGTTTTGGGTCAGTAGACTAATACAAAACAATTGTAAATACCTATTACTAAAGGTATCTTTCTCTCATACACACAAATGCACACAAACACACAGAGAGCAGTCGATGGAAAAACCTGTCAACTTCAGTGATACAGAATAAGCTACCATGGACCATACTCCAAGTCCTCATGGTCTGCTGTTGCCTACGTGCCTCCAAAAACCTGCAGCAAGCCCAAGGGAAACACCAGGTACACGCTCTCAATGGCATTCATGCTGTTGGAGTACAGTTGTACATAAGCAGTTTGCTCTGCTCTGCTAAATCTGAAGAGCCCTATCAAAGAGCACTATTTTACAGCTGAGAATAAAAACACGGACTAAAAAGAACTGCTTAGAATGAAAACTGGAAGAAATTTCAGAAGAAGCCCCAGACAGGATGGACAGCTTCGCCTCCTACCCTACCTCTGTCTTCCATAAAGGTACTTTGTAGATAGTAGTAGCATCCCCAGACTTTTATTATCTGTTATTTACAATGGAAGGCATTCTCAATAAGTCAGAAGTAGGATAATAATTTTAAAATTATAGACAGGAAAAGAAAAAAAAGAAAATCTGCTTTAAAGATCATCTAGAGGAAGGCTAAAGCTTAAACCAGAAATAAAGTACAAACCACAAGCATACAAGCATGAGCGTTTTCTTCTTTACCAAGAAATCACTGCTCTTTTCTTGACACTTCAATTCAGATCTTTTCACTGACAAAAATACACTAGAAGAAGGGAGAAAACATACACACACACAAGTGTTTCCATGGAGAGAGACATACTTACCACTACACACAGGATCTTGAGCTAACAGTTTTACCACTCCAGGAAGGACAAGCTTTCTCTTATCATCCAGTAATGACTAGAAGAAATGTTAATCTCTTCAAAAAGCAGTTTTTCCTAAAGTAGCACTGCTACTACCTCCTGCCTGACAGGTTTCTCTAGTCACACAAATTATACTATGGATCTGTTCTTAAAGTCTTGAACTTTGCAAAATTCTCTGAAACTTTTGTCACATCAAGTGCTACTGAACAAAATCAGCTCCTTCTCCAGCAGCAGCATAGGTAATCTCCACACAAACATTCCTTTTCCTGTAATTTACCTTTTATCTTGATTAGTTAAGGAGTAGAAGGCGGCTGATTCTGCAGGGCTTGTAGTCACTCCACATTAAAGATCACACTTTTACAATTACAGCATATATTCCTATAAACTAACATAGCAGGGACATACCACAGCATTCTGTACCAGTTCTAGTCTCTGAATAGCATGGATACAGTAATTCACATCCCATGGCTGAGACTTGGATAGCAATGACAAAAATGCATGTCCAAAAAGAAAGGATGCAATGTCTAAGCAAGATGTACACAGCAGAAGCTGACTGGGTCACATCTGAAACAGTCAGCCAAAAGCTTCTAAGGATCTAAAATTACTGCTATTTTCTGAATTGCAAGTTAACATACTCCCTCAGAAAAGCTGATGTTACCTCCATCACTTCCACTCCCTGCTTCCCTGATCCTCATCACCTTACTTCCTCCAGAAGGACTGTCAGATAGCCTTTTCTCTTCTGTGGATTGCCAATACTTGACTTGTATCATGTAACCCAGGACAAGAGGTATAGTTAGCTACCACTGGCATACTAAAAGCACTCGTACATTTATTTTGGCCTACACAGACACAGGCACCCCTCCTGTTTTCAGCCCCAGGAAAAGCATAATGATAGTTGATGCTCTACAGTCTCTGCCCTCCCAAGATGTCTGGGTGGAGAAACTACCCAAACTACTGCAAAGTGTCTCAGACAAACAGTAATAAAGCCACCAAAAAGCACTCCCGTCCACTTCTACCAGGGACCACAGGCAAGGCAGCAACATCTGCTTGTTAGTGGTACATGGGGCAATAAGCTGTCAGAACACACATTCATGCCTGTTTATAGCAACTACCAGAGAAAAGCTCATTTGTAAGAATCACCACCAGCCATTGAGAATAATCTAGTGGTAACATTCACATTTTACCCCTATGGTTTGGGAAGAACAGGAGATAAGTCTCTTGATCCCACTTGATCTCTTCAACATCCCTTTAATAAATATGATAAGCTTTTCTCCAGAAAATACAAGGAGGTTAAAGTTTCCACATAGCAAAAAAAGATTAAATGATAGCTAAATGCATACAATCACAGGTGAAATCAAGAAGTAGGACTAATTATTGTAGAAATACAAAATGAGACTTTGCTTTTATTAGAGGCAACGTTGGGTGTCTGAAGAGTTATGTTATGGTTCTTGTAGATACATGTCATTACACACCTAATGAAGTATTTTAACTGTTTCCTGAATGCTGCTGTATAGTATGTATCATGAAAGAGATTTCATATATCTAACAATTTCTATGCATTATTTGTTCAGGTAATGTTGAATGGCAAGCACATCAGAGAGCTGTTTAACAGCTACCTTATATCGTTTAAAAAATTATGTAAGTGTCAGCATGTTAATTTATGAAGCATACTGGACTTATCTACTGGCACAGGGCCTTGCTAACTTCATTCCAACTTTACTTTTTTGGAATGAGCTTATTCAGTTTCCAGTGCCAAAATAGGCTTTAACTTTAAACCAAATAAGGCATCAGCTTGTCAGATTTGGAGGTGACATTTGACTGTAGCTATTAAAGGGAGCAGAACCACTCATGAGTGAATGAGCTGAAAAGAAAAACAACTCCTTCCTCACAGTCAGCTTTAAGATTCTCCATCAGAACTTCTACAGGTTTCAGAACAGAAGGGCAAACCCTTTTCCATACACAACAGGAAAACACATCCTCTCAGAAAATATATTCAAAAATATTCAACTCTCATAAAAGTAATTAAGCATGAAATTTGAGAAGTGCAGCAATTAAGCATGGAATTTGAGAAGTGCTTTGCAACTTACTTTTTGGCTAGGAGCCATAATTAAAATATGAGCTGACATTACATCAGGCTCACAAAGAAACCAATAAAGGATAACAAATTCCTTCCCTAGTCACAACAATATCTAACCCCTGTAAAATAGGCAAAGGCACAGTAGAAATACTGTGACAGAAGCAATTCTTCAGGTAACCAATGCACTAATCAGAATCTTAGCAACACAGATGGAGAGTCAATACATGCATATGTCAGTTTGCAAACAAGTTATAGACATGAGTTTTGAAAATGAAGGTGAACAGTACTTCAACACCTTAATGTGACTTAAGCATCTCATTCCTTTCAAAATGCTCTTCAGAATTTTTTGAAACACCAGTCATTATTTTATACAGGCCCCCAACTCCTCCTTTACAGTTTTTGAAAATTAAAAAGGAAAACAAGGAAAAAAAAA
>JAYKAV010003087.1:202175-236860 GCA_035582835.1 Phoebastria nigripes | reverse complement strand
AGAGAGAGTTTGGGGGGGGTGGGAAGTGTAAATAGACTTAAAGCTCAACCTGTGAAACATCAATAAAGCAGGATCTAGCAACTGGTGTCTGGAACAACAGCACCTTGGAGAGCAAGTCACCCTTCCAGTAAACCAGGCAGGGGGGAAAAAAAAAAAAAAAAAAAAAAAAAAAAAATCTTTGATCAAGAGCTCAGTCTCATATAAGCATATGACTTCCACTGAAATTAAGAGCAATCACTTGCCTAGATAAAGGTTAAGCCTGTCCTCGTCCTCCATGTATCTAACAAGATTAGAAGGGACACATGAGCAGATTTCCATGTAATAGACATGAACAAACTTTACAGACACTTAAGCAATCCCAAATTATTTTCACCAACTAACAGCTGTCCATAAATGATCACCTCGTTGTTACTTCACCAGCAGTCAAAACACTTAGCAGGATTTGAAATTAACAGGATTTCTAAGATAAATAAATGTAAGCCTATGTATTAAGATATAAGCCAATAACTTACTGACAGGAATTTTGAAGAAACCTCCCAAGCGAGCAAGCTGTTATACAAGTATCTGATTTTTGACACTGGAAACTCGGAGTCTGACCGTGGGTTTGACCTAATACGGAAATTGTTATATTTCTTAATCTTTTTCTATTGAAGTGCACTGAAGGATTCACTATTTGAGATTGCCAGTACTCAATGAAAAAGAAAATCCAAGTTGCACATGAAGGAACTCTTTAAATGAATACATCTAATGTGCTATGTTCCCAGCTACAAATCAAAAGACATCACAGGATTCACTAGGAAAAAAGGGTACCAGACACAAGAATGTTTTCACTCAAAACAGATATCAGGGAGGAAGAGAAAAGGCAAGAAACTGAAGTACTACTTAGTGATAAATTATGGCCTTGAACACACAATGTAATCTGGCACGATGAACCACACAGAGCGTCAATATATTGAAGGCGTACACTGAATCAACCTCAAAACATGTCAGAACGTATCAGAGTATATACACTGCTCACAATCAATAAGAGGTTTTTTTTTTCCTCAGCTTCAAAACACACAAAGTATTTAAGCTACCAAGATTGATATACCCTTGAACTACATATCTGCCTTGCCTTATTTCTTTAGATGTGCCTATCTTCCTTCATATCCCTAATGTAAGCTGTGCCGCCACAAGCTCATGACAACTGTCACACTGCAAGCTCTTTGTGATACAGATATGTTTTCTGATAGTTTTCTTTGAAACAGTTACTACCATTTATTTTATTGCAATCAGGATGTCAAATATACTCTAATGATAGAGAAGGTCTTTGAAATATTCTGGACAAGAATACAAAAACCCAGGATGAACACTACTATCTACTAGCAAGCCACAAATAAAGGACAAACACCAGAAAAAAAATTCTGAGGCTAACCTTCATAGTGCTAACAAAACAAACAAACAACAAGAAAAACCCCACACCACTAAAAAACCACCACAACTCCCATCAAAACTCAGGATATCTTACTGAGAAGGACTTCAGTTATATAGACATTAGCAGCAGACACAGATAAGGACATTCAACAAGTCAGAGTAAGAGGTGGAAGCCAATTTAATATCGAAATCTACAGGTAAACAGATTACCCATATCAGAAATCATATGAATGGCATGAATCTGCATTTTATTCTTCCATCTCACTTACTGCTCTTTCTTGTTCATCAGAGACTCTAAGCAGCTTACAAATAGTAAGGAAGGAAAGCATATGGAGTGAACAATAGCGGGTTATTACGCCAAAAATATATTTCCTCATGAGTTTTTATTCTTTGCAAGCTTTCACCAACTTGCTGTTGACTCATTTGGGGGGCTGGAAATAAAATTAAAAAAAAATTAAAAAAAAAAAATTAAAAAAAAAAATCCTGCCTGATGAGAGCTGCAGATACTATCCTAGAATAGGCCAAACTTTGGGCAAAGAAATGCTTGAAGAACATTACTCATGCACATATTCACTTTGCTAATATCACATATAAAGAGAAATCTGTAACATGATAAGAAAGTGAGTGAACACATACACCATTGCTGAAAAATTCTCCCTCTCTTTTTGAAGAAAATGTAACAGATACGGAAGTCAGAATAAAGCCAATCAAGCTGATACAAGAAAACGGAAAGGAATGCAAAGTATTTATTCAGTAACACCAACAACCAACAGAAGGTATCTGCAACTACCTTAAAAAAAGCTAAAATTTCTACAAAGAGAAGAGACATCATCAACTAATACTGCATTTCTCTTCCTCAGTATGAGAAATATGCATGACATCAGTCCAGATTTTTCAAGCCATTAGAGTTGGTGCATGCCATGGTCTCAAGTGACTGTAGCCGAAAAACTCAGCTGAAGGGCTGGAAGGACTTTGTAGTGCAATAAACTATTACATTACAAATAAGACAAGATGTAAAACAAGAACTTGAGAGGGAAATCTCCTTATCAATATTTCTGTTTACATGAAATAGAATTGTGTACAAAGTCAGAGCAGTGCATTGCACAGTTGAAACAAGCACCAGCAAGGTAATCAGCATGATATCAAATGAGCAACAGGGTTGCTTTAAGAAACCAGAAGGACACTGCATCCTGAAGCTTACTGATTGTCGGGCTGAGGGGGATGCTGAAGCAGCAGATAAAGCCGATGTATTTGTTGTAAACTTTCCAGCATTCAGGCTTTATTTGTCCGAGTTTGATACTCCCCTCTGTGGGTGGAGAAGCTGAGGGACTGGCTGACGTCACCCAAACAGCATGGATAAAGTGCAGTGCCCGCAGCTGTGGGATGAGTAAAACTTCCTAAGAGGTACACAAGGTCGGCTACCCTGTCCGGCAGGTGCTCTACTGCCAGCACCCTTCCTCCTGCAGCTCAGCTCCTCACACAGACCTAAGGGAAAAAGAACAGTAACCAAGAAAAGCCTGTCCAGAATGCCACAAAACGTTATTCTCCAAGGACCGGCACCCTGGGGATTCAGGCTCTCAGGAGGAATGGATTTTAACCAACCCTTAATCATAACCAGGGTATGTACTCTTTCCATTTCCTTTCTATTTATTACATTTATAAGCTATTGCAGATTTTTGCCCTTTACTTTTCCAGAGTTCAGAGATGCAGACGAAGCTGTGAGTAGATTAGCAAGTAGCTGCTAGTTCTGAGGAGAGCCAGCTGAACACTAACAGTTTTTACAAGTTTTGTGACATGTTTCTGGGATTGCTTTATGGTCTAAGAGACTTTAACTGCATTTCTACTTATGCCTCAAAAACTGAATTTAAGTGCCTTGGCAGCAGAAAAAATCTGGCATGATTTCCCCAGGCATGCAGATGAGAAAATTAGTTCTGAGCCTACTAAAGGCCAGACCCCACTTTTATCATTTTCACAACTAGCCTCTGGGATCACTGGGAGAGAAGACTACTTGGCAGCAGCTCCTCATGTCTGGAAGTTTGTGCTTTGCAAACTCCGTGCCAACTTTACAAGATTAATCTGACTCTCATTTAATTAAATCAAGTTCTGATTATTGCCAGCAAAGGGAACAGCACCTGTTCTTACATATGTAAAGGTTTTCACTTTCATGAATGTTAAATCGGTGAATTATTAGAAAGTTATCCAGTCCTGAATATGAAGGAGACAGTTCTTTGGTGTTTTCTGCCATATTTAGGAACAGATAATTTACCTTAACCCCCAAATAAAGGGCAAGAATCTGAGCCTTCATTTTTTCATGGATTTTGAGCTATTAATTGCAATTTATTTAAGAAACCAGTTACTCGATCAATAGAGCATATAGAACACTATCAGCTGCCCTGCATCTACAGGCATAGATATACTCAAAAGACAGGATATGTATTTTGGTAATTTGTATATTTTGAAAATTGTGTTCAATGCGCATCAGACTAGAATTAGTTCTCCTTATATTTTTGCTGCTTTTCAGAACCTCAGACACACCGAGTGTGTGTTCCATGAGCCTCCAAATCACCAATGCTTTTTAAAAAAAAAAAAAAAAAAAAAAGCCCTGCACTATGACTCAATATATACACTATGCCTGGTATTAAATAAATGTCAAGAGCCTTGAAGGATGGGTAGCACTGGTGATGCCTTGCAGTAAATATGCTTCTAAACAAGAGTCTGTAGAAAGTTTAAGGACCAACCTTTCACATATTATAGTATGAAAAATTAATTTCATTTAATCACTTATTCCAGATTTATATAAGCATAGAAGATTTTACTTATTTTAAACAGAAGTAAACCGGAATGCTATTAGTTGACTGTATGTAGCTTCATAACAAATACTCGTAGGACATAGCAAAACCTTTGGAGAAACAGGAGACAAAAACATTGAACAAAAAAGAAAAAAAAAATCTCTGGATGTTTTGGGGCCTTYGTTGCCTTTTATGGGCCTCCAAAAGAAAAATAGTTTCCATTATCTCTAATGAAAAATATTTTAGCAGTGTCTGGTTTGTATTTTCTTTGTGTTTAGATTAAGAGCAATGAAGTTTAAAACTGCAATAACAAAAGATGTTACTATAAATGTAACTTTCTAAAGAATAAATGATTTTGCAATTGACTCATACCTACCAAATGCCTCACAAGACATAAGCCATTGGTTTCTAGCAAATCACAGAAATGCTTAAAATCACATTTCAAGTAGAACTATGAAATAAAATATATATAGGGAAAAATGACATGTTTAAATTTGCTTAGCTCAAGTTCAAGAATATTAATGGTAGATTTTTTWAAAATTAACATTTTTGTTGCCACAGCATACATTTAGAGAGTCCCTAAATAAGTATTCATGCAGTACCCCTTAAGAAGTAGTGAATATTTTGCAAGATTCATATGCCTTGCTTTTTGGGGCCTAGGCGTTCCTTTCGTAAAAGGTATCACCAGCAGCCCATTCACATTTGGCTTAACTGTCCTGATAAGAAAAAAAATTATTAGCCATTAAAACAATAAATAGAAATCATTTTTAAACACATTTTGAATAAAATAATTGGACAGGTGTTCAGTTTGGTTGGATATAGTCCTTGTTCAACAAGAGAAAGCTTTTACCAGGACTTGTCAAGAGAGACAGACAACATAAGAGATCATAATCCACCTGTCTAAAGAACAGATGTCATCTCAAAACCCCATCTGTGATTTCCCAAGCAAGGCAATTCTCTTGACTGTTTCAAGCAAATGCAAAAACCACAGATCATGATCACTGGGAGGGTAAGAAGAACAGGAGGGGACTGAAAATAGACATATTCAGATATTATTAGGGTCAGAAACAATGAATTAATTAGAAATAATGAAAACATTTCTTGAAATTTTTGGAACTTTACATAGATGCAAAGAAATTACATCAATGAAACTGATCAAAACCCTAGTCTTRACGAAACTGAATAATTTCAGTTTATTCTGACCAGAAGGTAACATTTTGGGTTAAATGTTTAGACAAATGCAATCCTAGAATTTTAGTCGTATTGAATAAAGCATTACAGAAGCAAATAAAACTTGTAGAGGTTGGGGGGAATGGTGAAATATTATCAACTCTAGATTTAAGTTCTATTTTAAAATAAACCTTTACAGATCACAATGCAAGTATTTATATTAACTCGATTTTATATTTAGCCACTCTGTCTGCAGACATTCATTATTCTCTTCAGAAAACACAGAGCCCAAAATATTTGTGACAGAGTGCCATGATGAGCTTCACAAGTGTATTAACAGATGCAGAGAGGTTTTCTTCAAAGTTTCATAGGAGACATTGCCCCTCATGTGGTTAAATAGTTATCTAGTCTCTGACAACATCTGAATGCTCAACACATATCCTTGCATTTATCCAAATCTGAGATACCTAGAATACAGGAGCAACAGGCATGTCATACAGACATGTCCTGAAAAGCAAGGCAAAAATTTTCTCAAAGCACCAGGAGAATCTACCTCATGCAGCAGGGGTGAGCAAGCAACAAACACTACAGTCATAATATGATTCTAAGTGTTCACAATACACATTTAATGCACGACTAATAAGTTCCTTAAGAAACAGTATCTCCTACATTATTGAGGTACCCACAACATCAATATTATACCCATGATATGGAGTGATCTTGCAACGCACAACCTGGTCCCCTTCTATAAGATGTAGGCTGCAGTACTTTTGTCTGCCCCCCTTGCCCACAAGCAACAGTCAAGATTTCCCCCTGAAATATTGAAGAGAGAGAAGAGCTGGCACCCAGCCGTATTCCTCCTACCCCATCCTAGCGGCAGATGTCCAACTCTTTCCATCAAACCAAGGAAGAGCAGATGAGGGAAAGTATTATATGAGGGCAGCTAGTTCTGCACCCCAGAAGGCCTGGGCAAGTAGAGCTCAGCACCCCCATCAAGGTGTTAAGGCCCAACAGACACATCCCAAAAGCCTGGCAATAATCAATTCAGCTAAGGAATAGGAAATACAGACTCCTGCCCCTTTCCCTCCTTGCTCCCACCAAATGATGGTAACCACATCCAACCATATAGTGGTATCATTGCAGCTGGTGACAATATGTTAAGAAAATCCAAGGGATTGCGCATTATTACCAGCAACACAGAGTGGGTTAGGTCCTGCTAGCAGCACAGCTGCAGGGGAACATGCCACGCTAGATTACTTTATAAGGCAGGATCATTATCTCAGTACATTGCTGAGGTATGCCACAGATACAGCAGATGATTTGTTGTGGCATGTAAAAAGCATAACCTACCGAGTAAYCTATATAAGGGTTATTCAAGCAAGCCTAGTCTTGAGAGGGAACCAAGAATGGCTGGTTTTGCCCATTTTGGGTATCAGACATCAACAGTCACACTCGAACGCTAGGATTTCTGCTGCAGTTTGTCATACTGCACGTCCACCACATGCTAAGCAAAGTCAGGAGCTATTCCAGGTTAAAGGGAGAAGCATTATTGTACCTCTACCCCTGTCTTATTACAATAATGTAAGTGGTCTCAGTGTAGTTCATTTACGCTTACAGCTGTTGAAGTTTGAGAAACAGACAATTTTGGAGACTCCAGACTTAGAATTTATGAGCAACTTCCTCAATTCATACTCAAACATATTATTCAGGCACCTTAATACTTTGTTAAGCACACAATGCATGAGTCCATTCTTTTGGAGGGTGAGGGGGTAAAAGCCTCCAGCTGGCCACAAGTACCCATTTGGAAAGTTTGCCTGACTTGATAATAGCACATGCATTGCAGTTTGTTACAGTGAAATAAAAAATAAGTTTACATGCTGGAATGCACAAAAAAGCCCACAAAACAAACTCTAAGTTCTTTGAGCRTTCAGACCCACCTAACAGAGATGGACAGCTGGAAAGAAGAGAGAATGACTCTATTTGGCTGATTTTTGCCATTGTTTCAATAGTAATACAGTGCAACACATATCAGAAAGAATATTTCTATTTGACTCTTATGCTGACAGTTAGTACTGTCACCTTCAGAGGCAACAAGTCTGCCAGTTCACCATAGCTGGGGTTCAGAACATACTGGAGTTATACTGGGCAGCTTACTCTCTTCCTCTGCTGGAAAATTGGGAAACATCAGAATTGAAGAACGCCTCCATAGCATGTTTTCCAGTCCTCCATAACACTTAATTACTTTTAATAATTGAGATAGCACTTGCTTTGGCCGTAGCAGAACCCATGGTGAGATAAATTCTCTCCAATAGCTTTTTTACTTCATACATGGCATAGATCAGAGAACTGCTCTTGTAAGTAAGACTATATTAGTATTTTTGTCCTTCACACTGGGATTCATTTACTTAAAAATAAGCAGCTAGTGTTATTTTAGATGAAGCAACCTGTCCCCTTTGTTCTGCTGTTCCAGAAGAGCGGAATTCCTTCCTGAAGCTTATGTGCTACATCCATCAATATCATGTTGCTGTCTTGGTTATCAAAGGTCACCTAAAATGGCAATACACACCTAAGGGACCTAAATCTCACTCAGTGACCAAAGACCTGTTTAAATGGTGTGGTGGTATGAGAAGTCACCCATTTGCAAATAAAGGCCTGCAATTCTAGAACAAGCTTTAGTAGCATCTAAGGTCATGGCCTCTCTACAACAGTTATTTTAAAACAGAATTATGTTGCATTTCAATTATTTAACCATGATGTAGAAGATTATCAACAAGACCAAAAAAAAGCAAGCATAGAAAGATAAGCTTAGGGGTCTTTCTATGAATGTCACTGTTGTTGGTACATTTCTGCGAGGTATGAATTGCACCACGCAGATCATTTTGAAGGATCAGGGCCACTGTTAGTCAAATGCAATGGGACTTAAAGCCAAGCACTCTAAGGGGTTCAGGGTCTGGATTAGATATAAATAAAGAGAAAAATGTCATTTCAGTATTATTAGCATATTTGTGATTACTTAGTGATACAACATGAGAGGCCAGGCCAGCAGAAAACACACTAACTGCTGTATTTGTCCTTAGATGTGGTAAGGCCACAAGTGGCTTTCTACATTATCCAGTCAATGGCACATCATATGCATGAACATTAAGTAGCACAATTTCTTAACAGTTCCATTCTTCTGCTATTGCCTGGAGTTGTAACGGAAAAACTTAACTGTTTTTTTCAAGCAAATTACACAATGGCAGTTGAGACGGAAGATTCAAAGACAGGTTAAAGTAACTACAGAAATCAGAGTGGAAACTATTTAACACAGAAGTGTGAAGATAATTTCTATCTAATTTGAAGTTATGATGAATAAAGCATTTATATGGTGATCTGACAATAGAACTACAGAGGGTCTGGCAGAATTAAGAACTCACTTTTTTTGTAAGCAATCATATAGTTGTTTACAGGCCCACTCCCTCCCTCCCCAACCCAATAGGAAATAGGGAAGCATGGTGAAATTTATTTTCTCTATCAGTTTTCAGGTATGCATGGTGCTTAAGCAGTTAAATTTTGTTTTTTTTTCAGATTACACCTGGAAGCAAGGCTTCAGCTGCCAACCTGTGCCCTGGTGATGTTATTGTGGCTATTGATGGGCTAAGCACGGAGAACATGACACATAACGATGCCCAGGAGAGAATTAAAGCAGCTGCACATCAGCTTTCTTTGAAAATAGAGAGGTATGTGTACATGTTTGCTTACTTCTGAAAGAAGATACTACCCAACCAACTGATTATACAGTACAACTATTATATAGTGTAACTATTTTAAATAGTTCTAAGAATTTCACAAAACCTTTAAAATTACAAGCACCCAGACCTACCTCACCAACTCCAGATCAGGCCAGACTCCCCAGAACATGTCTTCATGGGCCCAAGAAGAATAGCTTCCCTCAGGCTACTCACCACATTTACTGAGCTGTGAACTGTACCACCTACTGCCTCTGCTGACTCCACAAGTCCTACGTTTGCTGTCGGTAAACAATCAGTTCTTCATATTTTTGGGAAATAACAAAACCCTCAGCTAGCTGTCACTTGTTCAGTTGCCTCTCTGCTCTAACAATCCCTCAGCCACAGGTGCTTATCATTGCCTCCTGCTCCCAATCACAGACAAAGCTGCTAGTATATCCTCCCAGCTAAGGAAAGCAACATCATGTCAGACTTTCATAAGGGGTGACAAAGGAGGGGGTTTAAAGCCCACCTCTTTGGTCACAATGTATTAAACCAAATACAGGATTCTCAAAGCAATGTTAAAAACAAAACAAAACAAGAAAACCCTCTCTTACCTAAACTGCAGGAGTCCAGAAACTTTTTGCATTCATTTCTCTCAACTAAAGCCAGCAAGAGAAACAACCTGCATCTTCACATCTCCTAACTGAGGTTGCTGAGCCTTTAATGAGGATCACCTAGCACACTCTTTCAGCTGTTTCCAAGAATCAGACAGCTCTGATTGACCTGAGGCCCTCAAGGAGGCACAGCACTTTATTACAGCTGTCCACAATATTCCTTTCCAAATACAGAAGGAGGTTTTTTTGGAAGGAGCGTTGTCTAATTACTAGAGCACATACCACAGTTAAAAAATTCCTGCAGTTAATTCCAGGTTCTGTTACAGATTGATATATGCCATTTAGCAACTCTCTTAGGAAGTAATTTTCTAAATATGATAAGTGTAATTGTGCCTATGAAATATATGCATATTTTTTAAATGCTAAATATTTGTATTTATATAACAAACAGTACTAGATTACTATTTAACATTAATATTACACTATTTTAAAATTAGCTGCCAAATTTCACTTTGTCAATGAAGACAGAATTGTAACTGGTATTTGCATGTTTGCTATCTCTGCTTCAGTGACTGAAAGAATCATCTGTGCAACTTCTATTTACAATTGCACATATACTTTGCATACCTAGATTGCACTCCTCCTACATTGAAAAGCAGGCTCTGCATGGATATTGTGGTCATAAAAAAAGAAATTGATATTGTTCTGGTTTAGGATTGTTACTAATACATTCACTTATTTGTGCAAAATATTCTGAGGACCCAACATTCCTTCTATCAACCATTAGAAAAACATAACTGCAAAAAGTTTGGTCAGCTTAGGTCAGAAAGGCACTAATTTCCCTTTGCCTTTGCATTTGGTAACTACTAACAAATTATTTCCCATTGTTCATAGTATACGTAATTTTTAAAAAAGTAAGTACACTTTTTATATATTCTTTACATATAGTGCACATTATATATACTTGAAGTATATTTATGTCAAAACATTAAAAAAGCATTGAACAAACTGCAAATTTTCAAGCTGCATTACGTTTTACAGGGACATACACAACTCTACAGGAATTTGAGTTATTTAAATTCTGCCTTTCTTTCTTCTAGGACAGGAACTAAATTATGGTCCCCACAAGTTTCAGAAGATGGCAAAGCACATCCCTTCAAGATAAATTTGGAAGCTGAACCACAGGTATGAATTCTTAAAAGTTACCTAACTATTTCCATTCGCCTTTTTACACTCTAAATGATCTCCCTTGCGGTCATTGAAATTCTTTGAATAGCACTTCATCCATTATCTGCCAGTTTAAGCTAATACGAACCATCACGATTGTGATATGTATGAACATCATTTTATCTGACTGGATGTTTTTGATTTTTCAGCTATAACTGAAACAAAACATTAACAAGTTACAACACATTCTCATTGTTCTTTAAAACTGCACATATCACTATAGTTTTATTATGGAAAGAAAATATCTCCTTTTATTCTGATACGGTTTAAGTTGCTTTAAATCTTTTAGAGATTCTTCATCATATGAGGAAGTTCTTCAATCAGGAATAAATGCCAAGTACCAAAGCAATACACTCATCACATCACAAAAGCCATTGTGATGTAACGGTCAGTAAATAGAGAGATCCATTAATACTGGGTCTCTTACTTCCATACATTTTCATACTACACCACAGAACAGAAAGTTACAAATTTGTACAAAACCCATGTACTGATCAATAAGCAAACGATTCACCACTTCTGGCCAGTAAAGTCTTGATCCTTGTATATGAGCAAGGCAAATCCAATCAATTAAAATCTTCCACTCTCTTCAAACTTGCACCCAGTCCCTTGTGCAAACCTATGAGCCAAAGCCTCCACATTGTTAATAGTTAATAGCTAGCTACTGTCTACAACTAGTGCTTTATTCCTTTGTCATTCCTCTTTAACCTACATGAACATTTGCTGTTCTCTCAAGAGGCAGGAAGGAAGAGCATTCTGCTGATCCTGGCCTTCCAGGATCAAAGCAAGTACGTCAAAGTATTTATTCTGTGCTATCCTAGAAAAATGTAAGTCCAAATTCAATTTCAGTAAATCCTATGCAATAAATATTTTCACCAATTCTGTTTTCACGGAGACACTCCCAGACATGAATATGGTATTTCAGTGTTCCAGTTCTCTCTCTTCTTTCCAGTGTAAAAACTTGCATTAAGTGATACAGCAAACTTCATCAGAAATAACATAGCCTCTTCAGCAGTAGGATGTAGTATAGTGAAGAAACAAAACTATTTTAAATGCATATTTTTGTGGAATAGCTAGGATATACATAAAATAAATAGCAATGGAACAAATTCACTGAAAAAGCTATAGAGAAAACCATGTAGGCATGTATGACAGGAGAATAATCCCTTTGCATGAAAGCTGCATTCCTAAAAAGGATAGTTACTTGAAAATAAATCACAAAATTTCACTAAGTGCTATTTGGCAGACTATTGAAAAGCAGTCTCCATTGGGCAATCAGGAAAACTGTTTCTCCTAGATTAAATAGCCAACCTCTTCTAGAAAAATCAGGAGTACTGAGTATAATAAATAATAGGCTGCAGAAAAGTAGCAATGCTTGTAAACAAATATGCTAAACCATTATAGGGATGATTTACATTTTAGATTAAATTCTTCCATCCAAGAACATCCATCACTCTGATCTCCCTGTGGAAAAAAAATAGTCTTTTTTTCTACACTTGCTGAAATTTTAAATTAAATTAAATTAAATTAAATTTTACTGCATATTTAGTCACAACACACAAGACCCAGCAGTGTGTATACCAGTAGTGAAAACAGTACAACATCAAAGTTTCTTTAACCTCAGATGACAAATTATTGCACAACTGTAACCTGTGCTGTTTAGGTCATATTAGAGTTTGCTAAAGTCCAACAATAAATAAAGGCATTGAAGCCCAGATCAATGGAGAAAAATCCAAAAGCAGTACAGTATTCCTTCAAATGTAAAACACTTTTATCCAAAAGTATTGTACACATTGACTGGTGTGCAGAAATGGAAAATCACTGAGTTCTATAAAAAGCATTTCCCCTATTTATATAATAATTAAAATTACTCAAAAGGTCATAGATGTTATAAATATAGTCAGATTTTTTTCACTCTTGCCAGACAGACATTTTAAAGTTCACTAAGAAAGTTTCACAAAGGGAAGTCAATAATTTAAAATACATTATAAGCCAACTAAATAACAATAATAGATGCAGACTTACACAGTCTTCTTAGTAAGTACCTAATTTCTATTTGCAAGCTAATAAGATATAGTTATAAATGAAAGTAAAACATATTTTAAATTGTTCAGCAATTTGGCCAAATATTTGGCCAAAGAATGCTTACTTTAGCTTGGATGAATGAAAATTATTCTGCAGATGCTTGGAGATGGTTATGTGAAAACTGATAAACAACTAAATACTGTACCTACTTGCAGCTGTGGAACAAGGAACCTCTACACCGTAGCAAACTTTTGCATTAGGCTGAGCATCCCCAAAGAGTCATTTGGAGATTGATGCAGGCAATTCTCATAGCACAATGAAAGTTCTCACTATTTTTTCCTCTGGGAAGAGGAACTGAGGCAACAATTCTAGTAAATAACTTACAGCAATAAGTGGCTGACTGAGAGTCACTCTTGAAAGCTACACATTCCCAGATAAAATCCAGCCACCTAATTTCGTTAGTCTGGAGCAACCTATAGCGTGATGGATAAATAATAGGAAATAATAGACTACTTGAAGTATTACTAATACAATCACATCGTATTCTATACAAAAGCAATTTAGAACATAAGGTTCTCAAAGAATATAATTAGGAAGAGAAAATAAAACAATCTAAATGGCAAACTGTATCTTAYAAAATTATTTTTAAAATCCTTTCTGCTGTATTGTCAATGTAAAGCAATACGCTGACCTGTAAATTTTTTCTCAGTTACAATCCCTTTAACCTCATCTAAAATGAATTTGTTTCCATTACCACAATTTCTTGAATTGTTTTTATTTGGGTTTTTCTTTTTTGCTTCTATCTTTGCCTTTGAACATTTTGTTCGGTGTGACTAGGCTTTTGGCCATGAAAGGCATTATACATTCCTGGGAGATATAAATATACTATACACATAGATAAATATAAAAATCTAAAAAAAAAAAAACAAACCACCAAACAAAACACTATTCTAAAAATTAAGTTTATAGTCTATTACCACTTATAATCAAGTTTTGAAACAATATAGTTGTGCTAGTCTAGTTTTGAGGACCTAACCCCTCTTCCATAACAGCATTCAGAGATAAAGATTTTAGTCACATGATACCTCCAAAATGTAAACATCTGTGTACTGTCATAGCAATTATCCCCAAGGAATGCCATCATATGGTCCGTGTTGGATGCGGTTTGACAGACTTTGGGCGCTCCATTCATTCTATTCCTGATACCTGTATCAATGCAAAATGTAGTTAGCCCTGCAAAAAGGACAGAAGTCAGCTAGAAAAAATTTAAGAAATGAAATACTGTAATTCTCAAATATTCCTGATTAGGAATTTCAACAACCTCCAGTTCTCATTTAGCTTTTGAACTAAAGGAGGACTTTTCACAGATTCAATGAGATCTGATAAACACAAGAGCTGGACTATTTTTGCTGCTGTATGTTCTGTCACTGACATTTTATATGAATAGATGAGTTAAAAAGAAAATGGAATTTAAGTCTAACTAACTGCAAATACTTGTTTCACAACTGTTATATTGTAAACATGCTATTATGGTGCCACATGTCTTCTGTGCTGTTCATTTATCAACAAAAAATAAAAAAGGGGGTGAAATTACAATGTTCATGGTTGKTTTTGTTCGTTTTGTATCATACATGGATTTGAATCAATTTTAAATACTTTGACATTAATATATCTCATTAAGTAGACATGATCCTAAACACTAGTAGATTATTTCCGTTTACTAATACATTTTGTTAATTGCAACCCAGTTCTATCAGACAGAAACAAGGAATTGCAAGTAAAATCTTTGTGCTCATTTATCTGATTGCCGCTTTCAGTAGCCTCTTACAGTGCAATGCTGCTAAACATTTTCATTTAATAAAACTGCTTTTTACTGTTTGCCTTTTCTGGTTGCACGTTCTATATAACCATGACTTTTCTTTAGGTCTGTTCCTAAATATATTTCTGAAACTGTTGTTTTAAATGAAAACAAAAGGGCCAATTCACATTCAGGTTTTCATAATTTTTATAAATTATTCACCAAAACTTTGAACAGAGACTTGATATTGTCTGAGAAAGGAATGAATAAAAATCTACAGATGTCAAAAATGTGTCCATGCTTATCTAATCTGTTCTTATTATCTTGATTAATTCTGTCAATTTGAGTATTCAAATATCGATTTTGTTTTTTGGTAATAGGTTGTATTTGTTCTAACTGGAAATTTTTCTAGCATTCCTAAAGGCTAAGGTAATCTAAAAAAGGCATTTCTGCATCAAAAAACCACTTTGTTTAGAGTTTTATTTAGCAGAATAAGGAGACTAGTTTGTACAGCTTGCAAGACATAAGTGAAAGACCACAATTGCACCTGAATAATTTTAAAGCTGAAAATGCTGGGTGTGTCACCATTAAAAATATGTGATAGCAAATACCAGAGAGTGTAAATACCAGAGAGTGTAAACTGTACACAATGATTAAGCCAAAAGCTCTCGTACCTAAGATACAAGCTTCAACAATTTAAAATAGATCTCATTCAGCAGTATCAGAACTTAGACTGTCTACAGGTCATATGACACAGTGGGATAGCAACATAAATACAGAAATGGTCTATAGTATTGTAGATGTATTCCTAGTACACCTATCACACTCAAAACCAAAGCCAAATCAGAGAATTGGCAAAGAATTCTATGAAAATTGAAGTATTAATGACCTGTGCTATCTTAACATTGCAAGTTCCAGTCTCTAAAGAAGAGACCCATTCAGATTGTAGAAACCTATTTGTGAGGAACAAGAGCTTTTTATTCCATATGGATGGAAGTTCAAGTGCTCTCACAATACTGTCTCCAAAGAGCGCTGCAGGACATCAGGAAAAGGTGATGGACTATAGCAGCAAATGTTCTTCACCCACTAGCGCAGAAGGAGAAAAAAACCCTCAGCAGATGACAGCACTATTTTTTCCAAAGTCTGTATTTCTGTGGATTAGGGATGGACCTGAGCTGACAGAGACTCAAAGGAGACTGTACTAAATATACACAATTCAAATTTCACACTGTCAACAGTCTTTATCATTCCTGGCCAATCACTACAGAATAACATTGCAAGTTATCTGAAAGGTCATCATAGACAGTGGGATCGAGTGCACCCTCAACAAGTTTGAAGATGACACCAAGCTGAGTGGTGTGGTCTGCATGCCTGAGGGACGGGATGCCATCCAGTGTGACCTGGGCAAGCTCAGGAAGTGGGCCTGTGTGAACCTCATGAGGTTCAACAAGGCCAAGTGCAAGGTCCTGCACCTGGGTCGGGGCAACCCCCAGTATCAATACAGGCTGGGCGATGAAGGGATTGAGAGCAGCCCTGCCAAGAAGGACTTGGCGGTACTGGTGGATGAAAAGCTGGACATGAGCCGACAACATGCGCTCACAGCCCAGAAGGCCAACCGTATCCCGGGCTGCATGAAAAGAAGTGTGGCCAGCAGGTCAAGGGAGGTGATTCTGCCCCTCTGCTCTGGTGAGACCCCACCTGGAGTACTGCGTCCAGCTCTGGAGCCCTCTGGAGCACAAGAAAGACACGGACCTGTTGGAGCGGGTCCAGAGGAGGGCCACGAAAATGATCAGKGGGATGGAACACCTCTCCTATGAAGAAAGGCTGAGAGAGTTGGGGTTGTTCAGCCTGGAGAAGAGAAGGCTTCAGGGAGACCTTATTGCAGCCTTTCAGTACTTAAAGGGGGCTTATAAAAAAGATGGCGGCAAACTTTTTAGCAGGGCCTGCTGTGACAGGACAAGGGGGAATGGCTTTAAACTAAGAGGGTAGATTTAGACTAGATGTAAGGAAGAAAGTTTTTACACTGAGGGTGGTGAAACACTGGAACAGGTTGCCCAGAGAGGTGGTAGATGCCCCATCCCTGGAAACATTCAAGGTCAGGTTGGACAGGGCTCTGAGCAACCTGATCTAGTTGAAGATGTCCCTGCCCACGGCAGGACTAGATGACCTTTAAAGGTCCCTTCCAACCCAAACTATTCTATGATTCTATGAACAGAGATTTTGTTTCCAGATCTTATCCCTATGAATTCCACAACTGGAGGAAATTATCTGGGCCAACAATAAAAAAAATTGTATTCCAGAAATAAACAAACATAGGCAGAATGATTTCCAATTTACCCATTTCTGAGTTTTTCTTATGTATGATGATTTCGCATCATCTTTAAATTATACAGCATTACAATTTTTGATGAACATGTATGCTTCAAAGTATGGAATAATTTCAGAAGAATGTCCTCAATCTGATGTGCATTCAAGACTATTTCAGTTAAAAGAAGTGTTAAAAATTACATGTTTTCTAGGCAAGAGGTTTACAATAAAATCTTCATACTTTTGCAAGTCCCTCCATCAGTATGTGACAAACAGAAGCCAGAGATTAGCAATAAAGCAAAGCAATTAGGCTAACTATACACCAAATGTTTCTAAAAGAAGAATGTAAACAGTGCAAAATCTAGAGAACAATACAACAGGTTACTATAATATTCATGCCTCCCATTTCTTCTTAAAGTTGCACACTATTTACAAATGTGGAATGCCTTCTGTTTGCCCTCAGGCAGGAAAATAATAGTCTCTGAATGTGCATGGCTTAAGTAGCGTATAGAAAATTCATGGAAAAATATAGTATGCTTGCACCAGTTAAAAAATAACAAAGTCGCAAAAGTAAAAAATGCAGAGATTAACAATACTGATGATGTCAGATTTACTCATTACTAGCTTTGGTGTGCATTGTAGCTTTGTGTATTTTGTCTGCCTATCATGTACAGGAATTCAAGCCTATTGGTACAGCTCACAACAGAAGGGCCCAGCCTTTTGTTGCAGCAGCAAATATTGATGACAAAAGACAGGTAGTGAGCTCCTCCTATAATTCTCCAATTGGGCTGTATTCATCTGGCAATATTCAAGATGCGCTTCACGGACAACTGAGGGGTCTCATTCCTAACTCATCGCAAAAGTGAGTACTGGTATTTACTTATAATACATAGTCATTTGTGGTATATCACTATATGTTCTGTTTTCAATTAAAAAGTCCAGCTCTTGCTGTTTTTTCTGATAATCAGGAGTTTATTGATTATCCAAAAAAATGGTGATGAATGAAGTAATTTTTTCCAACACAGAAAACTATCCATTCAGCTCTGTAGTAGCAACGCTGCAGGTAGCTAAAATTTGCCCTCTATGTTGGGCTGCAACACTACCTACCATCCTTCTCTCTTATAACTGCACTTGACTCTGAATGTTTCTGAACACTAAAGTGAGTGTATTTTGAGTACCAGGAATGTACAAACTAAACATGGTTACTTCATGGTTACAATTTTAAAACTTTGTTAGCTACCTTTTAACTAGAAATAAACATTTATAGGCCAAAGAAAGTTATTTTAACCCTCTTTTCTTTACAGGATATGAACTACTTTGAACACAAGCATAATATTCGGCCCAAACCTTTCATAGTCTCAGGCCGAAGCAGGTTATAAACTCTGAGTGCTGTGCTGGATTTGCATGCATGGTGTTACATTTTAATGGATACTCACCATTCACATTAATAAAGCATACTGATGCATTTGAAATTTACTTACAGTAGTATATAGCCTAACACTGAAATTAAAAAAAACTGAAATGGTTGACTTGCAGAGATCAGGCTTGAAATTCAAATTTCTATTTCCAAAAGAAAGCAGGTCCASACTCCCATCTCAGTTATACTGATATAGTCTGAAGTAACTGTATTCATGAACCTGATTCAGTTTACAGCGTAGCACCAGATATTTTATACTTATAAATCTATTGCACTCTGAAATTCTCCTGTCCAAATGCAAATACATGTAATTTGTTAACTTGCTAAGTAAAAGATAGCTAGTTATATAAGTTATCATCTAGGCCATTCAGAGATTTTAAGTTTGCTTTTCAGCAGACCTCTATTCAGAAGGCAACCTAATGCAGAGCTAAAATAGGAGAACAATCTGATGCCACAGACATGTGAAGCTCTAAAATGCAGAAAAGCTTATATATTTACATCCATCATTTTAGTGTAATATTCCTCTATGATAACTGGGGGTGAAATGCCTCACTTACTGTTATTTACATTATTAAATACAGAGGGGAAAAAACAATGCAAATTCGATGGCTAAAAATGCAAGGAAGCTCAAAAGCGCATGAGTGATGCAATATATTGTGATGCTACCCTTTATCCTTTCTAGCAGTAGCAGTTTTTACCAGTGGACTTAGTGTTCTGCATTTCATTCTGAAAGTCTAAAATGCTTGCATTTCAATTGTATTAATTTAAGTCCGACGAACTAGACCAGAAAAACAGGATGATAATTGATTCCTGTGTACAAAGGACAATCTCATATGGATTATCAGTTTTGTGAGGTGTTAAATTTTTCAACCATCTGAGTGATAAAGAGGAGACTGCAGAAGATGGATAGAGTCCCATCCTTCTGCGAACAAGAACTATCAATGTAGAACRCTGCCGCAGTGGAGAAAAGGTGCCCATCTTTCCTTGCAGTCTGATGCTGATACAGGATAAATGACAAAACAGTCCTTAGCCAACGTGCATGGTCTCTAACCGTAGGCAACACTTGCATACTGTACCTAAACTGACTTTTGGACCACTAGGTACCATTTACAGGTACCTAATCGGATTTATGGAGATTCAAATGAGTGTATCAAGAGCCTAATCTCCTAATTCAGAAACCTCAATTACACAATATTTTCCGTGAAAATATTGAAGTAAATGGCCATTTTCCAGCATGTCAGATGGGGAAAAAACCTGCAAAAATTAACCTGACAGTGATGCAACGAGTTTCAGAGCTTTAGTTGGGCAAGGTCTGTCAGGTGTTCTAGCACTGGAGAAGTCTGTGTTTACAAACCGCAGAATCTCTGACAGAGGGTGTTACATCTACAAAACCTTGGTTGTCACACTATTTGTCTGCTACTTTTTCATCAGTTTGGCTCAATATATATCCTCTGCTAAACACAGCAAAACCCAAACCGCCACCTTGACTGTACATACCCCTTTAGGACAGAGAGCTGAGGATAAATAGGACTTTGACTAAAAGAAGAGCTGATTCTGGCCTGTGGGTTTGAGCTAATGGATTTGACATTAGCCACAATCTTGGACTTTACTCTGGCAAAACTAACTGGAAATTGTATTTAAGATATGATTATATTTTATTTATAATTTACTTATAATTTATTCTGTTTTAACATTACTTTGGCTGCTCATAGCAAGAGTTGTGGTTTTTCTAGCCTTTTCCTGCTACTTTCCATTTACTAACACTATCAGCACTGACAAAACTTATTCTACTGCAGGATCTAAAGGTGGTCTTGATTCTTCTAAAAGAAAAGACTGCAAATTTATAAGTTGCCCCCATGTGAATTTTTTGGCTGGCTTATGCTAGGCAATGATGCAGAACTGTACTTTTGCTTTAAGGCTTGCCTACCTTTTCTGGAATTATTTTTCTTTTGATATGTTTTTGATGGTAGAGTATATATTTCCCTTTACATTTTTGAGAAAGTGGTCCTACACAAATTCCCCTCCGAATCAAAGGGAGAATTTTGGGTCGTCTTCTCCACCCAAAAGTAGCTATTGGGCAGAGTACTGTACTATCAAACTGGGAAATAGAGTGTTCTCCCAGGTTTACACAGAATCGTTCAGCTTGGAAAGAACTAATCACAACCCTGATATGCAGGTTGGAGGAAAGAGATTAAGCATTTATCATCTCATAGCTCTGAATATCACATAAATTGTAACCAATGGCTGTGGAAAGCCTGGGTTATGTGCTGTTAYGCAGCAACAGCAAAGAAATATCCCATAACAAAGAAAGCCTCTGAGGTGCTATGGAGAAAAGACTGAAGTGTTCAAAATAGTGACACTGAAAAAAACTTTGGGCTTAATGTTCACATTATTTTACTAACGCTTTTCCAGAGATGTCAAATTGGTGTGCAGTAACTTTACTTCAGTAATGTCAAGCAACATTAATATTTCTAAAAAACTGTACATCTTTTTTATTATATATAAATTATATGTGAAATCTACTTCAAAAGCAGTAAAATTAATTCTCTGAGTACATATCCATTGTGCTTGTGAAGGACCACTTTACATTCTCCTGGAAACACTGTAATTTAGAAATGCAAAAGTATGCCTGGCTGGTTTAGTATCTTTTCTTCTTTGAAATTTTCAACAAATATTAAAAAAAAGAAATATATTGTTAAAATAATTATAAAAGATTAATAAACAACTTATTGTAGAATTTAAGGAAATCTAGGAAATGCCACATTCAATATTTGACACTACTTTACTTTATAGTAGTCTCTTCAACTGTGGACTAAGATGGTTGTGAGGTACAGGACTGGAATGATGTGTCTAGGATTCCAGTACTGCAGGTGTTTATTCTGTCACTGACATGGACAACTCGCATAACCTTTGTATGCTACCCTTTTGTAGATGTTAAGAATTACTCACCTAGAACAAAGAATTTTAGGGAGGCTTAATTAATCCTTAATAAAATCTAGCACTAAAAATGTGAAGTAATACTATGTTCTGAATTATTCAATCTATCAAGGAATTTTTACTGTCTTTAAAGAAAATGCATGCCAGAATTTTAAGGACTGCTTTATAACTGGCATTGATACTTTTTACAGGAAAATACTTTTCAATGAATACACATACTTTTGCTTTTCTCTACTTTCTATACTTTTGCTTTTCTGTATCTGTTCTGTTTACGCTTTTCAGCCCTGTTAACATCACYGTATTCCTGTACTTTTGTCTTTATTCTCTATAATCTGATATGCATTGCACACTCTTCTGTAATGTGGCTATTAACACAGTGGATGCAGCACTCCTTCAGGGATTGACTGTGGCAGTGGACGCAGTACCCCCTCTTCAATTAGCACGGTTAGCTCAATCTGCCCTACCGAGCTGAAAGCAGTGTCTAAGATGGCCCCTAACATTCCTTTGGAAATGGAGCTTCCCGGTGTCAAGATTGTACACGCTCAGTTTAACACACCTATGCAGTTGTACTCAGATGACAATATCATGGAAACACTGCAAGGCCAAGTTTCTACAGCTCTGGGGGAAACACCTGTAATAAGGTAATTAGAGCAGTATTAATATCTTTAATATTTATTGATATACAAATTTAGAATATACCAAAAATCATGAGCTTTAATAATATCATACTGTTTCTACAAAAATGGGTAAAAGGGTTAGAGAGAACCTAAGTCATTTAAAGCCATTCAATATTTTCATTAAAATATTAGTAATTTACAATTTTTAACCCAAAGTATTAAAGGAGTCTTTCAGAATTTACAAATAAATATTTCATAGGAAATACTCTTATATTTGTAGCTAATAAATAAAAACTGGTGATACTACCTGGATTGTTAGCTGACTGACCACTCCAAACCAAGGTTCTGATTCCCTCCAAAATTCAAAACTATTTATTACTGTTATCATAATTATTTATTTAATAACAATTTAATAACTTATTCTTAGTAATAAAAAATAAAATAGTATTATTAACTCAAATTTATTTCAACTGTTGAAATTCAGGTTATGAAGCTTAGGAAATCTTGTAGATGTTTATAGCATTCTAGATATTTAACTCCCATTCAGGACAACTCATTCAGTACGACTAGCTCTTGTCCAAAAAGAGCCAGAACTGACTTTGTAGGCCGACTAATCCATCTCTGACTTATGGATTTTATCCATTGCAATGACTAAAAGTAGGGTAGGAACCTTATGTATCTGGATAACAATGGTGATTATACAATACAAATTTTTAAAGCACTATTCATTTTTTTCAAGGGACAATTCATCATTCGCGTTGCTTTAGCTTTACTTTTGCATAATAGTAGTTTATTTTTCTGTTTTACAACAGTACTTAAGTTAATAATTCATACTATGTATGGTGTAAACTAAAGCTAATTACTAATATTTTAAATAAGCAATAATCACTGGCACCAATGAGCCTTCTTCAGCAYCTTGCAGAATTGGGCTGTTACTAACCATAAAAATCATATTTATATAGAAGTATTTAATTTCACCGTATCTGATAAAAAGAAAACTGTAGTTCATGAAGTCTTTGCAGAGTGGTGTTACTCTACTGCATGAATATTTATCCTCAATCACAACAATTAGAGAACAATAAAAGAAAAATTTGCTTTTTCTTTATTCTGAAATCATGGATTAAGCCCAGAGTAATCAGATTTCACAAATGCCTGTGGCATTCCCAGTCTGAGAACTGACTCTCTACACAGGTTTGAAATGTCTCTTTTGTTGTGGGATTGGTTTTCACTATGTATGCATTTAGAAATTTTCTCTCATGCCTTTGTGTCTGTTTTTTTTGCCTTCTATATGTAATTGTATTATCACTTGTTTGATGTTTAGAAATATTTTAGTAAAGAGGAGAGAATCAAGGATTTAATTAGCCATTGGTGAGAACCGTAAAAACTAAGCTCTTTCTATTCTTTAAAAGCTTGTGACGGGAAGAAAGTGGTAGTTTCTTCACTAGCTTAAAGACGGCTCAGAGAAATCTGTTGATTGATGAAGATGCAAACAATTAACATAAGCAACAGGGGTCACTGCCCAACTGCCGCTGCTCTTACTGTGCCATTTGACAGCTTAGATGCTACCCTGGGAAACAAACCAAACCATATAAAGCAAAACCCAGTCTAATTCCTTGTGGAATTAGTTGCTTATTTCCAGTGGAAACTTACCTAAGGTTTAACAGACAGTAGGAGGCCAGTTGTACAGGAAATTTAAACTGGACATTTATGTATATATCAGTGAGATAACAGACTTCATCGAAGTAAATTTGGACATTTCTAATTAGTCTCTGAAATTTACAGATGCCACAAATTCAGCTAATTCCTGCCAGTAGTCATCTACTCCTCCCCTCAGCTACTTAGGATGTTAGTTATCATGATCGATTTAAAACATTCAGCACAGTTTAAAATACCATGAAATATTCTTGGTAAAATCTTTGGCTCACGGGTCATTGGAAATTCAACCATCAACTGTTGTTTGGACAATAATTTACTTTATATTTTTATCATAAAATTGGCATTACAAAAAGTAAGCCATGTCCCATGCTAATCAAATTAAGAAATAGAATTTCCATTCATCAGTGTTCACCTTACAATGCTTCCTACTAYGCAATACCTACTTCACTCTTTTTTGTCATCTCCATAAGTTAAATAAGTAACAATTACCTTAGCCAAATAATCACTATATTAACTAGTGATTGAGACAACTTAGAAAAGGAAGAACACCTTCATGTCATGATACTCTCCCAAAAGATTTGTTTGCTTAGGTTTTGGCTGACCTTATGTAAAGATATGAGCTGTGATTTTAACAACATTCTTGAGGCCAGCTGCTGTGAAAATGGAACTTCTGGATGCCGTACAAAAGAGCACCTGGTAATACAGCAGTTGATTACAGGAATGCAACTGCTTTGAGGTTAAACATTTCCAAATGCCATCAGAGCCAGAACAGTAATTATGGAAATGCTTTCATGAGTTTGTAGATTTAGTTTTGTAACAATTGCACAGATTCTTTTTTTTTCGGCACTTTTTAGATCAAGAGGAAGCTATATAAAGCAACACTACCAGGAAGAAAGAGTCTTTCAGCAGTTGTAGAAACACATTGTCTTTATGTTTGTTTCCCAAATCATATTCTATGCCTGGTAGAGCTAATGCTTTAAAGTTATGTTTGTTAAACTGCTTTATCTGCTCTTTCTCCCTGTGATACAGTGACCCATCTCCCAACTCTGTGCCTCAGTCTGACGTGTACAAGATGCTGCATGCCAACCAGGAGGAGCCCAGTCAACCTCGCCAGTCTGGCTCCTTTAAGGTGCTCCAGAATTTAGTCTCCGAGGAAGGTGGTTAATAATGACATATTCTGCCTGTTCAAAGCATTTTTAAATGTTTGTGGGAAGGGGGAATCTGAGAAGAAAATATGAGAGGTCAGAGCTGTAAGAATTTCTGAAAGCCCAAGTCGTTCTGAATCTTATAGATAGCACACCAGCCTCCTAACATTTTTCCCCCTTGCTTTTATAGCTAGCAATCTCCTGTGTGAATGAAATGGGGGTGTTAATCACATTTTTCAGAATCTCTTCTCAGATTTTAAGATTGTTAATGTACAAAGTTGACTTTAACTGAATGATAAAAAGCTTTATGTGAGAGAACTTTTGGGACAAGCTGCATGTACTCAAGACACCAAGAAAGAAAACACTCTCTTCCACATCCAGGAAAAGAGAAATTTAAACCAACTCCTAAAATAAGTTTCACCCATCCCCTCTTCATTCTAAATAAAAATTGAAGAGGACAATATAATTTACAGTCATATTTCCTTCAAATGAAGAAGTTTTGAAAATAACATTACTAAAGGCTGCAAGTTTGTTATATTTACAGTAAGTGTAAAGAATAAAATACAACCAAAATTAATCTAAAAGGTAAATATTTAAAATTTTAATTTTTAAATCTCAATATTTACCAGAGAAGGGATAAATACCTCTAATTGTCTATATATATCATTGTGGGATTTTGCTTGGCATTTTCTTGTATTTTGCTATAATTTTGTATTCATATCATGTTACTAATCTTTCCGAATTTGTTGAATGATTAGTTATATAAATAAGAAGCTTTCTAACAATAAGTCTTGAGTATGTTATGTTGCTATGTTAAAGCCAAATCCTCCTCCCTCTTCCGCTATACTCAAGACCTACTGTCAGAGAATTAGATGATGTCTATGAGACAGAGAGCACTATATATATAATCACTTTTGTACTTACTTTTTGGCTTTTTGGCTATATTACTACGCAATATTTTTCCCGATTCCAGAGAGGTGGAATCTGGCCCACTAAACTTGTATAGAGAAACTTCATTGTTTGTTGATATAAGTGAAAGCCTGTAAATACATCCAGAAGTGTATTTACAGGAGAAGTATTTAACTGCATCAGGTGCTTTTATATTAATCTGTACATAACAGGATTGTTTTGCTTCTCAGATGGACGCCCTGTGGGTACAAGAAGTGTGAAAGCACCTGTAACAAAGATACCTTCTGCCATGCCTGGTGTCCAGAAAGTGCCACTGTGTGACAAGTGTGGGAATGGGATTGTGTAAGTTGTTTCTTTTTAGTTTTAGAAATCTCTAGTTCAAGCACATGTCCTCAGACACCACTGCAGACTACAGGAATGCTTTCCGAGTGATGGTCTTGGTCTCCATCTGCACTAGTAGAAAAATGCTTCTAGAGAACAGAGATATAAAAATATATTGTTCTAAACCCCAAATTATTAACCTGTACCTTAGACACTTTCGATACAGATGATTTCAGTTTTGACAATGTACCGTCAAGGCTTTAAGATATCTCAGGATCTTTTGCAAGTCAATCATTAACACATATGTAATGAAACCAGCCAGCAGTTACCTGTCCTGCATTGTCTCAGGCTGTGAATTCTTGAACTTTTCTTGGTAGTGTAAAGCATCCTTCCCCCAACCCAGTGGGAGTATCCAGAAAGCTCTGTGGGCCTATTTTAAAACTATCTGAATGACATCACTAACTTCAGCAAAGAACACAGATGATAACTCAGAGAACACAATCACTGAGGAAAAGAAATGTGGTTTTTAAACTCATTTTGTCACTATTTTGATAGGTTAGACTGTACTTTCTGTGTTGTAATCAAACTAACATGTTTCTTCAAACTCTAGTTTTCCAATGAATTATTGAACTATGTGATCAACTCTACATCATTTTATGTTACTTACTCAAACTCAGCTTCCAACCTTAAATTATATAGTAGTTGGCAAAACCACCAGATGAACCTAAAAGCCTTAAGATAAATACCTAGAACTTACTTTGTGTCCTACTGTAGTTTCTTCTCACTTAGAATTCATACGAATTAATTATTTTTTTCTTTTCATTGTTTCCATATAGAGGAACAGTGGTGAAGGCACGTGATAAATACCGGCACCCAGAATGTTTTGTGTGCTCTGACTGCGATCTCAACCTGAAACAAAAAGGCTACTTCTTTGTGGAGGGCCAACTATACTGTGAAGCTCATGCACGAGCACGCATGAGGCCACCAGAGGGATATGAAGCAGTCACCGTTTACCCAAAATGCTAGTCTTACGTTAACACACAAATATATGCATGTACACAAAAAGCCATTAACAGCTTAGAACTGCAGTACAAGTCTCAGGACTTCTGCCTGATTCCAAAGTAGCAGCTTTTAAACCTTTTCTTGTGGGATTCTGAGGGAGGTGGAAGTCCCTATTAGCCAGCAGTAGCATATTATACCAGTAAAATTCTGCTAAAGTATTATCTTTGAAGTTGCCAATATAACTCAATGAAGTATAAACTAAAAAAGCTGTACTGGAATAAAAAAAGTGAAACAGCTGAGGTATTACATGATTATTACAGCGTATACATAAGTGCTGTAATCAAGACATTATTTTTAACATAAATTAAGTATCTATGCAAACACCAAAGCCATCAAAGTGTTACAGGCTGGGCCCTAACAAATGTAGAAACTTGACAGATCATTAGAGAAGCAGCTATTATACATGGATAGTACAAAACAAGCAGTTGTTCATGTCTGCTTCCACCATCTATTATTCAACTACCATTAATGTATGCCAAAAATAGATTTTGCTTACTTTGCTTTGAATTTGAGGTTATATTGACTTAAGTTTCTGATGCAGCAACTGTGATAAGGAATAAAAATCAAGTCATACAATAAAATGGCTAGTATAATAAAGACTGGTAAGAAGCAAAACAGAAGTTCTACGTTGTTTTAATGATTTGCAATGAAATCAGCTTTCACATCACTTAGAAGAAAATTGTTCTGAGGCATGAACACACATACATTGTTTTTGGGTTAAAAAACCCACACTCTTAACAGGAACTCACTGCAAATTGAGAATGAAAGTAGATTTAAAAACCTTTCTGCAGAAAACGGTACTGGTTTTTTGCATCTCCATCTTTCAATTTCCATAGTAGAAACAATGGGAAATATCATCATAATATCTTTATTGCTGGTAAATAAAAACTTGGACAAATTTAAAAATAAATGTTAATTAAAATATGCAGAGGAAAGATCTTTTATAAAAAGCCTGGTGGAAAGTGAAAAAGTGAAAAGCCCTAAGGAAAAAAAAGGCTGAAAGAATATAKTTTTTAAATCAATTTCTGAAACTTCTTAAGGGCTACATTGCTTTCAGGTAGGTGCCAGCTACATATACACACCTGACTGACAAACCGAACCTTAGCATTTTCAAAAAATGTCAACACAATTCATAAATGATTTACTGGGGTATTTTGAACCCACTTTAAAGTAGAAAAATCTACAAAATTTTATATCAAGTCTACAAGACTAGCAGAAATTAACAACTCAGTGGCAAGCAATCTTATATACTTTTCCCATTCTACAATACAAGAAGCTTAAAATGTAAGAAGAATATGGAATCAAAACAAGAAGCTGTACATACTTTAAATTTATTTTAAAAATGCAGATGATTCCCAAAGCTTGAAATACAATGTCCACATATTCAAAGACTTTTCAAAATGTCTTAAAGTATTATTTCAGAATTTAAATGTTTTAAAAATGTGTGTGTCACTGCATTTGTAATTTATGTCTGCATATCAAAAGCAGACATAAAAAAAGTGTTGCACCCTTTTAAAGGTTAGTTCCTGAATTATTTTTGGGCACAAAATATAATTCTGCTCCTCATGTATCATGGAGGCTATGTGCAGCATTTATATTTTTCCACTGACAAAGCCCATAAAATAAATCTGAAAATCCTTTTGAAAGTGAGAGTGCACATAATGGCTATTTTTACAAACCTAAAATGTCATCGGTGGTTTAAAATATTTGCTCAATGTTCATTTCTTTGTGGAGTAACTGAAGGAAAAATAAATCTACTACATATGATAAAGATTCTGTATTTCTTTTCAACTGGTATGAAAAATGAGAAAATGTGAGTGTCAAGTGACCTGACAATAATAGAAGTTTGGCATTTTCAGCCTGACAGAGGAGTATGCTTCGGATTTATCAAACTGCTGGCAAGAATGAAACACAACTTTTGTATTAGGCATTTGAGTATATAATCTGGGCAAAATTAGCTTTCTAAAACTGAATGAGATCATGTCCTTTCAAAACTGAAGGCCCAAGACCGCTCTCTCTTTAACAGGCCAAACATATCAATTGTAAATGTGGGGAAACTSTCGGAAATGTAGATACAAGAACTGTTAAGTTAAAAGAAAGTCATGGAACACGACCTGATGCCAAAACTTTGGGRAAAGTTCAGTGGTATTCCATCATCACATGGTGCTATTTTGAGAGGCTTGAGGTTGGACATGACTTTGATAGAATTAGAAGGTAAGCCTATCTAATTGCAAGTATACCGACCTATGTGAAAACCTTTACACGAATATAACATAAAGGAAACAAAGATTTTCAGTTAATGCAGATTCTAAAATCCTTAATCCTGATAGAGGAGAAAAATAGGAAATCTCATCCTACAGTCTCTTCAGTCTGGGGGAATTGAATACAGAGATTTAAATCTGAGAGAAAGATACAGCAATTCTCTCTATTGTGTGCTCAAGGCTGAATTGTTTATCTCAGTAGAGTGTCAGTGGTTCCTGGCACAAATCCTTTACAAAGTGTGCAGCTAAAGAACTATCTACTTTATCTTTTGGCTTAAGAATGGCATAGCCAGTAAATCATGATAGCTTAATGCTACTATGCTTCTCAGCTGTGTCCAGACTTTTTTTTTTATATATATATATACACACAAGCTGAAGAGAGCCATGGCATTTATTTTTAGATGGAGAGAAAGATAGTAAGTGTGACTTCACATGCTTGTTATCTCGACTCTTCAGATGTTGATCAACAGGTGTGAAAAGCTTTCCTCAGCTATGCTACTGCTGCATAAACAGCAGGGCTGTTCTGGGAGATGTTAAAAACTTATATGAAACTGTAATTCTCCAAATGAGTAAGCCAAGAATTGCATATGAAACTACACAGATTAATTTGTATGGTACTTTTGTATCAATTGTTCCGAGACAAATGCTTTTGGTCTTTTAAGTAATGCTGAAGTGTTGCCAACAATTTGAAACCTAAAAAGTTCTCTAAAGTAGTTAAAAGAAACTATGTTGTTTCCATTGACTCAGTAACTTTTTTCAGTTTTTCAACCACATTTCATCGCTTAAAAAATTAGACTAACACTTTTGTTCAGATCRGAAGTATGCTATTGAAAGTAAACCCCCCATCGCTCCCACTTCCTGCATTTTGGTTCACATCACACAACAGCTTCAGAGTGCACAAAGTGGTTTCCTTTACAATGAAATTCAACGAGAAGATGATCTCTGGGAGCACTGCTAATGCGCATCAACCACTAATGGGAATTCAGTCCATAGAATCAAACTAGAGCTAAATAGCCCCTCCCTGAAACACATATTAGGTAGATGCCAGGTCCTCAATACCAACTGATCTGCTCCTACTGCACCATGCTGCCTGCTAATGCAGACATAGCTTGAAACATTTCTTGCAACTTTCACAGAGAAAAAGTTTCTTAAAAGAAATTAAATTACTGACTGTTTAAAACTAGAGATATATCCAGTCTCAGAATTTCAACCCAGCTTCAGATGTTCCAAAGCTCAGAGTTGTTTGATCAAGAATTTTGGTTCAAATTTCTACAAACCATATAAAAGGGAACAACTGTGCAGTTGGGTATAGATCTGACTTGCATATAAAACACATGCACTTGATTTAAACTCTATTTTAGGGGGGCTTTTTCACAAGGACAAAATTATTATTTACCTAATGGGTTCATACATTTATAAATAAAATGGTGGGAAATAAAACATGTTTGTTGGCATATATCCAGCAAATTTTATCTCTAAAGGCAACCATAATCTGCAGATTTGCCCTTTTGTGTTTCTTTTTTTCCCCCTCTCATCCAAGAAAGCTATTCAGACAGCTTCTTTTGAAACTCTTAACAAGAAACTTCCACAAGCAGACTATCCCTTTTTTCTTAATACATGAAGTTTTAAAATAAAATGCATACAASAAGTCTTCAGCATATGCTCAATACCACCAACTAAAATCTTTGTCTCCACAGCATATGCTTCATAAGTAATATTATCTACACAATGTCCAAGTTCACAAAGGATTTTGTTTCCCTATAGGGTAAGGCACACATTTGTTTTAGCATACTGAGTGAGTGTTTTTAGTTACACTCAGTCTGCCTAATCCTCCCTCTCCCCACACCAGGGCATGATCCAAAGACCACTAAAGCTTTTAGGAGAGTCTTGAAAGATTGTATATTATATTACTCTGAAAAAAATGCTCTCTTTGGCACAGGCTAGGACAGTTGTCCAAAATAAAACTTTAAAGAAACACTGTTTCATACAGTTCATGTGCTGACAAAATTACAGCTGTGTTGGAGTGACAAATCCAGAAACACAGAAACTGTAGAGTAGTTAAAGATTATTATTTATTACTCAGAAAACAAAATATTCAGTAAATACCAAGAGGATTCTGAGCAAGAGGAAAAATCTCTTGCAAGTTTTTCACAGTCTTTCTTTTCCAGACACTGTTCAGAAACAGAGTTTTATGGATGTCTCATTCTCTGTATAATGATTTTTTTAAAAAAATATTTTTAGTATATTCTTGATTTAAGAGGTTTTTAATTATCCTGCTAAACCAGCAGCCTATCAAAAGTTAAATATTAATTAGACCAGATACACTAAAGAGATACGACTGGAACAATACGTTCAATGGCAAAAAAAAAAAAAAAAAAAAAAAAAAAAAAAAAAAAAAAAAAANAAAAAGAAAAAAGAAAAAAAAAAAGTAATACATGCAGCCAAATTGTCTCAGCACATTCAGGCCAAAAACAAGTTTCCCTATTACAACAAAAATCAATGTTGCTTGTGATTTTACGCAAAACCTGTAGGGTGTCAGTAGCAACAAGTTACACTTCTGCCACAAGGCACAGAAATATTCAGTCCATTTGCGTATAGAAAGGAATCTATGTTTCCCAGCACCAGCTTTGCAGCCAGTGTAATTGCAAGGTGCTTGCAGGTTGTGCAGATACACAAAGCACAGGCATAGGTAGTTTTCTTTGAGCAAGAGTAAATCCCAAAGAGAATCTATGACTGCACAAATTACAATCAGTCTTTTGGTCTACTTACAGGTAAAATATCCTTTTCACATATGGACTATTCAGTTTGTGTATAGAACTCATTCAACCTATTAATTATAAATGAATGTTATCTATTTAGTAATCATATTTCTGACTAAAATTTTTCTAATTGGCAGTGTCACAAATAATTCTCACCACTGCGATACTTTGTGGAGATTGGACTTGTAACATTTTTACTTCTACAGCTTGCACATTTAAAAAGGTTGGGAGTGGGTTAAAACTGTCAAATATGAGACACTTAACTAAGACACTTTTGGTCTGGCTTTCTAATATTTTCCAAGAATTGCATCCCTTTCTGCTGTTTTGCTCTTGCAAATTCCCTCAATTTCATTTTACTTTCACTGCAAGAATACCCCTACCTTCCAAACCACAGTCACTTTTACAGAGAGCTCCTGTTCACTGCTCTAGCTCTCTTGCACCTCTTTGAGCAAGCCAATTCAAAACTATATGCAAGTAGGATGTATGAGGTGAAAAGTGTAATTGTTTCAAAGTGAGATTCTTCCACTGTCAACCTTATCTCATTTTATTATTTATAAGAAAGCATATATTACAAGAACACTCAGAAGCAGAGATGGCCCAATTRTATCAGCCACTGTATAGAGAATGAGAAATAATTGGTAGCCCACAGTTTAAAATTCAGACCAAGCAGACAAGGCAATTACAGTATGAAGGGAAAAGACACAATATGAAGGATAAATGGCATGATAATTTATAAACATTTTGTTCTTTTGCTTTTTTTCACATAAGGTTGGTGGACTGAGGTTGAAATAAAGAAGCTGTAAGAGTTACAAAGTGAGAGAAAAAGGCACAAATAACCATTCAGCACAAAGAAAGAACACACAGAGTAAAATGTGGAAAAACTAGTCATACACCAAGACATCAGCAAGATCTTTTATCAGCTGATCCAGTTGCTAGCTGGCTCATAACAATTTCTCTCTTCCCTAACCTCAAATGATTTGAAAAAATGAGAGACCAGGTAAGGATCCTGCACTGTGTTAACAGGACTAGTTCTTTACACTTCTGTTCGAGTATAAATTAATTTATGACTATACAATCTCAGGGATTTCAGGAGATTCTTTTATCCTAACACAGGATTATAATTCTAAAAATGTTCACTTATTTCTTCTCTGACTCATAATTCATCTATCCTTTTCAATTCTCACTATGACTTGTTACGAGATTCTTCTCTATGAATACATACACCACACAGCTCTGTTAATTGCCTTTCCTACATACTTCCTATTCACTGCTTATTTACAACCGGCCTTCTTGAATCAAGAGCTACTCTCACCCTTGACAGAGTATGGAAGTGTAGCATTTCAGAAATTATGCACTGAGATACAGTGCTGTCTTTCCTTACAGGTTCACAAAAATGCTAATGAGGTAAGTCCCTTTATTAAGTGTGGAGTTCTAATGACCCTGTGACATAAAAGGCTGTTCTTTGAAAGTCACACCTAAACACAGATGTAGCTTTTGATGTCTGTTAGCAAAAATTGTTATCAGCTACTGCCCTGCTCTAGACAGGAGTAAGGATTGCGTAAATTATGCTTTACAGTGGTAGCATCTGGGCAAATAATGAGCTGTCAAATCAACCATGGTTCTACTGTGGCATGTAAGGAAAAAGGCAAAACCTTTGAGGCATTCAGACTGCAGTGTTGCACTGGATCTCATTGCTGTTTGCCAAAAGGCTTTTCATGGCAATTAAATTTCCCGAAAACAACCCCTCCTCCTGAATGCCGAAAGGGCCCAAGCTCATGTTCTCACCACGATACAAAAGATAATATAGTAATCTGAAAGTAGGACAATCTCTTTTTTCCCCAAATTCCAAGGTCAGACAAAAATGTTAAATATCTAACCTTATATCTTAAGTACCAATAACAGAGGATACTGGATACATGGTAAAAATGAATTAGTAGAGTAGAACAATATAAGAGTTACACTCATAGAGATTCCTCCACATAAAAGCGGGCAAGTTTGCCACAGTGGTGATAAAAGAATCCTCTTTTGAATTTATATCTTAAATGACTCTGCCCTTGATACTTCAGACCTCCCTGAAAGACGTCAATTTACGTAAACTGACAGTGGCTCTGAATTATACATCGCCTCTCAAGTTAGACAACCAAACTGACATCTCCAAATATTTAACATATTCTGTCTCTATGATCACCCTGTCAGATCCCAATGCCTCACATACTTATATACTTACTGCTATCATGTTTTAATAAACCTGTCTAGGTTGCACCTGTTCAAAGGTTCGTGGAACATGTCCACTCATCGTCTCACATTAATCAAGAGGTGACAGCTGTCCCTGTAGCTGATTCTAACATTTCTATTATATTTAGGGACGCAGACAAATTTAATTAGCTGTTCATATTTAGTCCACATTTCCCTGAGAAGATTCATGGGGCTATAAAGACCTGAGCCATGCAATCTCAAGACAGGTTGGCGTCTGATACTGCAAGTTATGAGAACAATGGACTGTTTCCAGATTTGTCTCCCTCCTTTTTTTTCTTTTTTTTTTTTTTTT